>JAQGEQ010000163.1:0-480000 GCA_034620365.1 Pegea sp. RAD2-039
ATCATAGTACTTGCGCTACTTGCGCTTTCACACCATCTTTTGCTTTCTATATTTCTAACTTAATAGATATTTCTTGTGATACTTTGTGTTAGAGGGAGGTGCTCTCTTCAGACACCCTTCTTTGCATTTATTGAAATTTTTATCATAAATGTAGTTTATCATCAAAACATCGACTAAATTTTCATAAAAAATTATTTTCTTTATTAGACGGCATAAAATAATTTTAGCATAAAAAGTATTTAAAGTTGGTTCTTCTTTAATTTAAATGATATTTTGTTAAATTTAAACCAATTATTTAGAAAAATTTTGATATTTTGCTTAAAAATATTATTACAAAATTGTCTTTTGTTTTAGATGTAGTTTTAATTACGAATTTAACCTGAAGTAGTTAAAAAATGCTGTTAGCGGCTTTAACTTTATTTATTTCTTATATAAAGTAAAGCTAAACCTGTTGCTTATACTTTTTAGGACTTATATCGTCAAAATATATATAATAATATAAATAATATATTAAGTTGTATACAGCTTTTATTACTGCAAGTGAAGCTTTAAAACAGATTCAAATTGTGTAACAAACAATTTTCAACATATAAATTTTCCTATTTTGATCCTATTAACTAATTTTGACTTACAGTTGATTTGTGGTTAGAAGAAAATAATGTTGCTGTAGCTAATGAAACTCCTGCAGATAATTATATACTTCCCTCTACTGGGTTGGAATTTATGAAATTTGTTTGTGAATTTGCTTATCCATCAGAAGATCAACTAATTAAATTTATAAAAAATCTGGCCTTTAGTTTAAGCTAATTCAGCGTTGGTGTAACATGAAAAGGCTTCAGAAAAAATAAGTTAGAGTCCTTTAGAAATAAAGTATGTAAAGTATCAAATTGTTTCATATTATGATGAAAAAACCAATAGAATGGATATGGTTTATAGAAAGTGGCTTCACATGATGATAATAATATCTCTGTTGAGCCATCTAAAGAATCTGGTGCTTCTACTAATCAAAGAAGTAGATATAAACATTGTATCTTCATCTGAAACCTTTATTTTGTTTATTCATGCTTAATGTCAAGTTATCTTGATTTTGAAAAATCAATCAAATTCTTTTTTGCATTTTCTTCTTTACTTTTAGCTGCTGCAAGCAAGTTATATAAGTTTGCAAATGATGAAAAACCTGCCTGCACCTGTACTTTCAAGATAAATCTTTTTAGATTAGGTTATTTAGTGTAATATAAATACATATAATAATAATTACTATTATTATTATGAAAATTTTATTGAAATAACATGATGCTGTTAAATCAAACGCCCCGGAAAATAGAAAAATAAACCGTGCAAATATCCAATTGTTTTGGACTGCAAGCTTGAACTTTGATCGTAATAGTCTAAAATCTTGTAAAAAAGTCTTAAATTGTTTAATATTTTTGTTTCCAATTACCAGACATTAAATACAAAATTTTAAAAACATGTTTTTCTGAACAAGCAGAAAAAGAACAAAATTTTAATAATTATTGAATGAATTAGAAATACGTTAGGATTTGTTTTTAATGGTGACAAGATAATTTCAGTTTGTTGAAAAAATAATGCTTTAGTAGTTAGATTCTAATTAGAGCAGACTACATTTGAATAACTTTTGTGATTTAATCAGAATTTGATTCACTTAACTGCTAAGTATTTTCGCAATCTTGTGATACTTAAAATAAAACCTTGCCTTCGAAAACTTTTGAACCCTTTCTTGAAAACCCAACTATATTGATGTAGAAAGTTGATTGGTCAGCTCTACCTTGTTGGTTACTGACTAGCTTTGAAAGCTACAATGACAAAGAACATAATTACAGCAGTAACCATTTGATAATTCGAGACTTTCGTTGAAACTGGACAAACTTGTCTTTAAATGCTTGTATATAATTCTGGTAGATAAAAGCAATAAAATGAATGTATGAATACATAAAGTACGAAACGAAATTTGACAAAATTGATTAATCATTGATTTTCAAAAATCAGTCAAATTCTTATTTGCATTTTTTTCTTTACTTTTAGCTGCTACAAGCAAGTTATATAAGTTTGCAAATGAAGGAAAACCAGCCCGCACCTGTACTTTCAAGATATATCTTTTCAGATTAGTTTATTTAGTGTAATATAAATATATATAATAATAGTTACTATTATTATTTATGTAAATTTCATTGGAATAACAGGATGTTGTTAAATCAAACGCCCCGGAAAATATAATCTAATAAATTATTTTGTCATTAAAAATGATTAAAAAAATTAAAATTAGTTATAAAATAATAAGATTTTTAAGTAAAATTATAAAATTATTTAGAACCAATTTAAAAGTCTCTGTACAATATAATAGTGGAAATTTACATAGAACGTTAATAATACAAAAAATAACATCTGAACTTAATTATCTGAAACAGGAAAAATCATTATTAATTGACAAACTTTCATTTTAAAAGTAAAGTTTGCTTATTGATTACAATATTATAAGAAATTCTCAGCGAGTGCTTTAATGCTAAGTGTTACATCTTTTTCTTTCTATATTATTACTTAATAGGTATTATTTGTGAGAATGTGTGTTAGCGAGAGGTACTATCTTCAGGCATCCTTTTTTGCTTTTATTGTAATAAACAAATAATCTCATATAAAAAAAATTATTTACAAATAAATTTTTAATGATGTTGTGATTCTTATTGTTCAGAAGCTAATTTAAAAAGTTCTAGAAAAGCTAAATGATTATTATTATTTTTTTTTTTGATTTATTTATTAATATTAAAGATATTAGTGATTGGTAAGACTACTCATGCAGCAAAATAAAATAGATTAATGGTTGTTGTAGCACGCAGCGTTTCTAGTATAACTTTGTATAGATGCAGTGAGTGAATTATCTAAAAATATAAGGAAAAATATGAATTTGTTTGAAATCCTTTTTATTTCTTTTGTTTTATTCATCTTAAACTTTATTGAGCATTTGTAATATTACAAACTCATAATTTAACTGGTTAATAATAATAATTCTTTTATTATCTTAAAAGTAAATGTTATTTAGAATGTAATTTTACATGTTTCTTATTTAGATTTGTGTCCTGAATAGTATCAAATAAATGAATGGAATTTTTTTAAAGTAAGTTCACATCTTAAGGATTTTGTCCTTAGTGATAAATTACTGAAAAGTTCTAATGATGTTGACATTAATATCAGATGATGTTGGAGTTTAAGTTTTTATTTATTAAGTGATGTAAGCCTTTGTCAGTAATAAGATGAGTTATTTTTATCAAATCTTGTAGTGACAATATACGTTAAGAACGCTTTATTCGATTGTAAAAGGCGACTGATAACAATGGTAAGCAACGACTGAATGAACGACGATAGAATGAAGTAGTAAGATAAGTGCGATGCATGTAGAGATTGGGAAATTCAAACATATATCCGTTTCAGACAACCGATACTCTGCACTTTTCCATGATTCCAAATCACAAATTTATGACAACTACATCGACTGTGAGACATGTCATATGAATGTACATGTGGAAACAGAGAAATGGAACCACTTTGTGAGATGATGTATCCAATCACAACTTCTAGCAAGCGTTCAAATGAATTAAATTTCAAATCCGTAATCAAGTAGTTGATTTGAAAGATGAAATTGATGAAAAGTTTTGTAATTACAATGTGACCAGCAGCAAACAGCTTATCGGAAAATTATGTGATGTTGAATGTCCATTAAAAGATGATGAATGACCATCTGAATGTTTTTATTTGGAATCTGATTGTGTTTTTCCTCAATGTTCTGATTTATCTATAAGGCAAAGGATTTTAATAAACTTGAAACATATTTTTTTAAATGGATTTAAATTTTTTTAAATTTTTTTAACTTTATTTGTTCGTATCTGGAACATCGTTACTATCGTTAGAAAAATTGTCACTTGAGTTACAATCATTTCTATTTTGTTAAAATGTCTGATAACTTGTCATCTGATTTTATAATATCAAAAGATTTATTAAAGAAAAATTAACTTTTATAATTTCTTTAATTTATTTTTTCATAACCTATTTTGGCAGTATCACAAGTTGCCCTACATCTGTTTATATTTTATGGTAGTGTTTATACTCATAAATATTTAAAATATAAACTTTCTCTTGCTATGCAGTCCAATCTGTTTATGAACAATCAACCTTACAACATTCAGTGTTACAAGATCTTGTGATATTTGCTCCTTGGCATGATTTGCCCTGACAACTTGCAATCATAGCAATTTGTCTCTGTCTAGATTGTAATCCACTTCCCAAAGACTTTGAACAGCTTCCAAATTTACTCCAATTTGTCCATTTACAGTCAACAGCACATCATTGAGTATTACAAGGTAAGGTACTTGTAGATGATCCTTGACATAATTCATTTCCACAACATGCAGCAATCTGAACAGTTCTTGAACGAGATTTCTTTCCTTTACCACAAGACACTGAACATGGTTCAAAATCTCCCCACTCACTCCATTGACAATCAACAGCACAACATTGTGTGCTGCGGGTTTTTGTCAGTGTCTTTGGACCAACACAGGCGGCTCCACCATAGCCGGCTTCTCTCGCGATTGTGCTCTGCTTTGCGATCCAGATCCACAAGTAAGTGAACACTTATCATAACTGCTCCATTGTCCCCATAAACAGTCAACTAGACAGCAACCACTTGAACTCTATTTTGTTTGACTTGTTGGTCCAGTATAAGGATTCCCTCCATACTTGGCAGGTTTTGAAATCATCTAGTGTGGTTTTCACCTCAACAGGTTACTAGAAATTGCCCATATACTGACCACGTACCCCAGATGCAATTTACTTGGCAACAAACACGTCCACACTTTTTACTTTCTCTTGAGCATCCTGAACTTTCTGTTCCTTTCGATCCAAAGGCGTTTTTATTTCTTGTTCAGCAAACTTTGGATATCGAAGATGTTGCTTCGCATTTACTCCAACTAGAGCAGCTGTTCCACTGAAAAGCTGATTTTAAATGAAGTTGATTTTATTAAAATGTTTCAATATTCTACTTTTGAATTAGAATAATTTTTTACCTACGCTTTGTGGAGGTGATCCTGATCTAAAATTTGGAAAGTTGCAATAACCACAATTTCCTCGATAATGTCTTCTAACCGGTCTTATTTTAGCATCACTGCATAATGTTGATGGAGATGGATAAGAAATTAAGGTAAAATCAATATGTGGTGCAACAGGTCTTTGACATGTCGTAAGTTGTTGACTTTTACTCCAAGAAAGATAATATTTCGGACATTGTTGTTCAACATTCTCAGCTTCTTGAGTTTATTCTTTAGAAATTAAAATCTTTTGAGAATAAAAAACATAAGAAAACTGTTGAAGAAAACTTAAGAACATTAAAATTCTCAAACAGCGAAATAACTTTTGAAACAGAAACAAAATTTCTAGAAAACCTTTCGAAATTATAAATTAGTGATCTGCTTGCAACTAGTTTAACAATTGTGATATTTTTTCCTGTTCAGATGATTAAAGTAAGCGAGTTAATGCTAGAAAAAAATCGTTTTCATGATGCGAAATCAAAAACTTTCAAAAAAACCAAAAAAATCAAAACTTTACAATAGCATATTTATAGCGTACAAGAAAATGTTATTTATCAGCTCTACAAATCGTTGCCTTGGTTTTGATGGATAGCTTTGAATTTGCTTGCATCAATTCTAACTATCTAATCTGGTCAAATGAAGAAATAAACTTTTGCTTGTAAGTGGGAACCTTATCTCTCTGGGGAACATTATCAGCTGGCTTACGGGAGAGTGTTATAACTTCAGACTTTGTTGGTTGGATTTTAAGTTGCCAATTCGCAGACCAGTTTTCTACAATGTTTAGTGCAGTTTGGAGTTTTGAGTGAGAACCAGATACTAGCTTGATGTCATCTGCATACACAAACACACTGACATTGTCTACTGTTATTAGTCTTCTGATGGTCTTCAATGAAAATCAAAAAGAGAAGTGGCCCCAGAATGGAACCCTGAGGAACGCCGCTGGTGACTTTACTAGGAGTAGATAAAGATCTTTCTACACGGGTTCGTTGGGTTCTACCTGATAAGAAATCTTCAATCCATTTTAAGATAGAGTTGCTGATTTTTATGTTTTTCAATAAAGTAATGAGCTTGTTGTGTGGAACAGAATCAAAAGCTTTAGCAAAATCAAGGTATATGATGTCACATGGAGTATTACTTTCGTAATGAGCTGTAAGCTCATTGAAAAAAGTGAGATGTTGAGTCAAAGAAGATCTTTGCTTAACAAAGCCATGCAGGACATCAGATATTAGATGATGCTCCGTCAAATGGCTAGTTATATGGTTGTGAATGATATGTTCTTGAGTTCTGCAGATAACCGAAGTCAGCGAAACTGGTCTGTAGTTAAGTGCAGTGTTTCTGAGACCCTTCTTATAAATTGGAGTAATAATAGCATTCTTCCAAATTTGTGGAAGTCTTCCCCGCTTAAGAGTCCTGTTAAAGAGTAGCGATAAGGGTAGCGCTAAAGAAGAAGTACTTTTTCTTAAAAACAAAGCTGGGATTTGATCTGGGGTGTTGGAAACTGTTGATTTTAGAGAAGAAATAGCCTTAGATACTATATCAACTGTTATGTCTAGATCTACCATCTCAGAGATATTTGAAAGGATATTGGACTATTGCCATCATCGGTTATAAAAATCTTTTCAAATTGTTTGTTTAGCAATTCAGCTTTATTCTTTGGTTTCATCACCAGCTGATTGGCGTTATCAAGCAAGGGAGGTAGATGAGATCTCGCCTAAAGCTTGTGATTAATGGAGCCAAAATACGTTTTCTTGCTAGGTGAAGATAAGATTGCACTTTCTTTTCCTAAATAGAAGCTATACACTGATTTCTTGTAGACTAGACAAAGATCTTTGTATAGAGGTTTGATGGAAGGATCTGCTTGAGTTTGTTTTTATAAGAGATTTTTCAAATGCTGTAAATTCCTTAAATATCTTGGCAAGTGTGGTTTTTTGTTGACTCTATATAAACTTTTGAACATTTTAATTGACTCATTAACAATGTTAGTAAGCCTCGAGTAGATATCATTGATGTCTTCGGTAGAGTTGAAAACAGAAATCCAGTCAACACCTGATAAAAACTTGTTCATACTGCTATAATTTCCACGATAAAAGTTCCGTATGCTTGGAGTTTTAACGTTCGTAGAAAAAGTTTGTTGGAGCTTGAATTCAATCATGTTGTGATCGCATGTCAGAGCAAAAGGTTCATTTTGATCGACGTAGATAACGTTCTCAGGTTTTGATGTGATGAGAAGATCCAAAGTATTACCACTAACTTGGGTTGGAAAAGTAACCATCTGAGATAGATTATTGGCATCAAGGAAGCTTACAAAGACATGACTCAGATTGGATAAACTAGTTTTGTAACATTCAAATTAAACAATTTTCCATTGAATGCTAAATTTGGGTTATTCTAATCAATTCTACTAAAATTAAAATCCCCGAGAATATAAATGACAGGACAAACAAGGCTTTTCAGAACCTTCAATAAGGCCTTAATAGTAACCTCATCGTTAACTTTGGACGGTGGAAGGTAGGTACATATAAAGCGGGAAAACTTAGACTTTGAGTAATGAAAATTGAAAGCAATAATCTCAAATCCTGGGCAATCAATGGTATTTATCTTAATTCTTGTAATCATGGGTGCCAGTGATGTTTTATAGATTACACAAACACCGCCGCCTCTATCAAACAGTCTGTCACAGCGCAAAGCACGAAAAAGATCACTGTCATCCATAAAGGAGTCAGGATAAAAGGGTTTCAACCATGTTTCGGTAATGAAAACAAATGTAAAATCTTGAGAAAGCAAAAGAGCTTTCAATTCGAAAATTTTGTTGACAATTGACCGTGCGTTGAAAAACATACCTAATATAATAGAAAAATTGTCTTTTTGACACTTGTAAGATTTGTTGGTAGGCTTCTGTGTAATGTTATCTTGGGCTGGAAGCATAGTATTAATAATTTTGTGCGAAGAGAGGTTGAATAAGGATGATGTGGGTCCAGTGGTTATTTTGCACTTCCGTTTTTTGAAAAGACCTTCACAATCTTTAAAGCCCATGGTGGACCTCGAACTTTGTATTTGAAATCAGTTGGTTGCTCTTTCTGATTTCGGCTGTACGCCTCTTTTAAAAGACGCTTATTTTCTAAGCGATCACCTTCACACATCATGTGCTACTCTGATGCCCTGGAATTTTTCGTCCTGCTTAAGTTTATACAGCTTAGCAAGAAACTTACGTTTGTCCCACCTTTCCTGAAAGGACACTTTTAACGGTCTTTTATGATTTGATCTTTTTGCCCCGAGTCTGGTCATTGAAACTTTTGGAGCGTCCACAGCACCAAGGCTTTGAGTGCACATTTGATTAAAAGTCTTGATGTCATCGTCTTTATCAGTCTCAGAGAACACAAAGATGATGATATTGTTTTCTCTTTCCTCCCGGTCCAGAGTAAGTTTTTTGTGCGTGTCAGTAACCTTCTTGGCAAGAAGTTGCACCACGCTAGTATTTTTTTTGGATCCAGAATTACCAACAACTGAGGCCCATGTGAGAGGCTTCTTTGTGGAGGCATCCAGTTCATCCATAGATTTGGATAAGATAGAAATCTTTTCATTGATTTTGGCAACATCGTTGCCAATTTCGGATTTAAATTTGGCCAATTCAGTGGATATGGTGTTGCTGATGTCGGACAATAGGCTTGTATTAGTGTTGGACGAGGTAGTTGCTTTGTCCATAGATCTACATTTAATGCAGGACCAACAAAATCCCACTTGCTGCATTTTATAATTTTCAAATATATCATAAAATGGGTCAATCTTTTGTGGTTTCTGCCGTACAAGAGGTACGTACTTCAATTGATACTACTAAATTTAACAATAACAATAACAAAATTTTGTGAAGAGCTTTCCCATGAACTAGGAGATTTTGCTATACTACTAAATTCTTCTTGTTGTTTTCTTGTCACTTCATTAGTTTTGTGATCATGGAAGAACTTGATGAAGTTCTTGATGTGCAAATGATGGAACTTCATGTCGGTCGGATTTAATGTACATGAAAGAATTAATGTAAGTACAGTTAATAGAAAAAAACCTGCTGCATCCCTACTAGCACATACACGGGCTGACAGAAACCGATTACTGCCATTACTACCAGCAGTGCCAGCTTGGTCTTTTGAAAATTCACCGCTCAACAAGCGATTCATTTCTTCTAGCGTGTACTGAACATGAAAAATACAGCCTCAGTTTGATTATAGCAAAAATAAATTAAATTTACATGTCTGGGATAGACCTTTAGCCCACCCCCTGATCTTCCGTTTTCTCGAATGCCTAATAAATGCAAAAACATTTATAAGCAATAGTTTTCTTCTGCTAACTTTCCCAGTTCATGCCTACACGAAGGCATTCCTTAATTCTGCAGTATTTGCACTGTCTAACGCTTTCCGAAATTTCACATTTTCCTGATCTTTTACATTCTAAAGCTGTTTTTCCATTAGTCCACCAAAGTCGGAAAATTTGTCCACAATCCGAGCATGATTCCACTCCATAGTGCACACGCTCGGCCGTTGCAGTGCAAATACTGCATTTTTTATTTGTTTCTGAAATTGAAGAAACGCTAGTCAATTTAAAAAAGATTAAATATTCACTATATTTACACTGTTGCGTTTTGAATTTTAACATTTTATTCTAATAAAAACCAACAATTGTTTTCTGTAAAAATGTTTGTACTTGTCCATTAATAAATTCATTAAAAATAATAATAGTAGAAGTAGATAAAGATCTTTCTACACGAACTTGTTGGGTTCTACCTGATAGGTAATCTTCAATCCATTGTAGGATAAAGCTGTTGATTTTTAAGTTTTTCAATACAGTAACGAGCTTAGTGTGTGGGACATAATCAAACGCTTTAGAAAAATCGAGGTAATGTCACAGGGATTGTTACTTTCATAATGGGGTGTTAACTCTTTAAGAAAAATGAGATGTTGAGTCAGTGAAGATCTCCGTTTCACAAAGCCATGTTGGACATCAGATATTAGATGGTGCTCCATAAAATGACTGGTCATATGATTGTGAGTGATATGCTCTTGAGTTCCGCAGAAAACTGAAGTCAGCGAAACTGGTCTGTAGTTAAGTGAGGTTCTTCTGGGACCCTTTTTATGATTTGGAGTAATAATAGCTTTCTTCCAAATTATTTGTGGAACTCTTCCTCGCCTCAGAGTCATGTTAAAAAAAAGCGATAAAGGTCACTACCTAGTGATAAAGATTAAGTAGTTTTTCTCCAAAACAAAGCTGGGATCTAATCTGGGGTGTTGGAAACTGATGATTTGAAATAATAAATAGCCTTAGATACCATATTAACCGTTAAGTCAAGATCTACCATCTCAGAGACATTTGTAAGAATGTAGGAGTGGGAAAGACAAGGAGTATTGCCATCATTGGTTATAAAAGGACTATTACATTGATGGCTTAGCAACTCAGCTTTATTTTCTGGTTCCATCACACGCTGATCGCTTTTATCAAGTAGGGGAAGTATTTGAGATCTCGCCTTAAGCTTGGGATTTATGAAACCAAAAAACGTTTTCTTGCAAGGTGAAGATAAAACTGCACTTTCTCTTCCCAAATTGAAATTAGAAATAGATTTCTTGTAAACTATACAAAGATCTTTGTACAGAGATTTGATGGAAGGTTCTGTTTAAGTTTGTTTGTATAAGAGGTTTTTTAAGTGTTGTAAATTCTTTACAATTTCTGGGCAAATGTAGTTTTTTGTTGTCTTTGTAGAAAGGTATGAATTTTTCGATTGACTCCTTAACGATGTTAGTAAACCTTGAGTAAATAGTAGTGATGTCTTCGGAAGACTTGAGAACAGAAATCCAGTCAGCGTATGAGAGAAACTTTTTAATACCATTATAATTTCCACAGTAAAAATTCCTTCTGCTTGAAGTTTTCATGTTCATAAAAAAGGTTTGGTGGAGCTTGAATTCAATCATATTGTGATCTCATGTCAAATCAAAGGGTTCGTTTTGATCAACGTAGATAATGTTCTCGAGTTTTGATGTGATAATAAGATACAAAGTATTACCACTAACTTGGGTCGGAAAAGTAACCATCTGAGATAGATTATTGGTATTGAGGAAGCATACAAAGACATGACTTAGATAGGGTGAATTAGTGTCATCGCTATCCAAGTTAAACGATTTTCCACTAAATGCTAAATTCGGGTTATTTTAATCAATTTTACCAAAATTAAAATCCCATAAAGTATATAAATCAGGACACACAACACTATTCAGAACCTTCAATAAGGCCTTAACAGTAACCTCATCATTAGTATTAGAGGGTGGTAGATAGGTACATATAAAACAAGAAACTTTTGGACTTTTAGTAATGAAAATCAAAAGCGATATTCTCAAACCCTGGACAATTAATGGTATCGATATAATTTCTAGAGATCTTGGGTGCAAGCAATATTTTGTAAATTACGCAAACACCGCAGCCTCTATCCTACAGTCTATCACAACGCAAAGCACAAAAAAAATTACCGTCAACCAGAAAAGAATCAGGATAAAACGGTTTCAACCAAGTTTTAGTGATAAAAACAAATCTGAAATCTTGGGAATGCAAAAGAGCTTTTAATTGAAAATTTTTGTTAATAATCCACTGTGCGTTGAAGAACATACTTAATGTGATAGAAGAATTGTCTTTTTGATGCTTGTGAGATTTGATGATTGGCTTCTGTAAATTGATATCTTGGGTATTAACAATTGTGTCTGGAGAGAGTTTGAAAAAAGAAGATGTTGGTCCAGTGATTATTTGCCACTTCCGTTTTTTGAGAACCCTTGACTGTTCTCAAGGTCCATGGTGGACCTCGAACTTTGTATTTGAAATCAGTTGGTTGTTTTTTCTGATTTCGGTTATACGCTTCTTTTAGAAGACGCTTATTTTCTAAACGATCATCTTCAGACATATCATGTGCTACTCTTATGCGCTCAAAATATTTCTCAAGCTTTAGCTTATACAGCTTGGCAAGAAACTTGCGTTGGTTCCAGATTTCCTGAAAGGATACTTTCAGCGGTTTCTGATGGTATGAGCTTTTTGCTCCAAGTCTAGTCATGGATACCTTTGGAACATCCACAAAATCAAAGCTTTGGAAGCACATTTGATTACAAAACTTACTGTCATCATCTTTATCAGTCTCGGAGACATTAAAGATAATGACATTGTTTTCTCTATCCTCACGGTCTGCAGTGAGTTTATTGTGCGTGTCGGTAACCTTCTTGGCAAGAAACTGCACCATGTTGGCATTATTATCAGAACCTGGATCACCGACCACCGAGGCCCATGTGACTTGTTTCTTTGTAGAGGCGTTCAGTTCCTCCATTGATTCGGACAAGCTAGATTCCTTCTCCTCAATCTTGGCAACATCTTTGAAAATTTCCGATTTAAGTTTTTATAATTCAGATTATAATAATATAGATAATATATTAAGTTATATAAAGCTTTTATTACTGCAAGTGAAGCTTTAAAACAGATTCAAATTGTGTAAAAAACGATTTTCAACATTTAAACTTTCCTATTTTGATCCTATTAACTAATTTTGACTTACAGTTGATTTGTGGTTAGAAGAAAATAATGTTGCTGTAGCTAATGAAACTCCTGCAGATAATTATATACTTCCCTCTACTGCATTGGAATTTATGAAATTTGTTTGTGAATTTGCTTATCCATCAGAAGATCAACTAATTAAAATTCTCTGAAAAATCTGGCCTTTAATATAAGCTAATTCAGCGTTGGTGTAACATGAAAAGGCTTCAGAAAAAATAAGTTAGAGTCCTTTAGAAATAGAATACGCAAAGAATCAAATTGTTTCATATTATGATGAAAAAAACAAACGAATAGAGATGTTTAATGGAAAGTGGCTTCACATGATGATAATAATATCTCTGCTGAGCCATCTAAGGAATCTGGTGCTTCTACTAATCAAATAAGAGATATAAACCTTGTTTCTTCATCTGAAACCTTTATTTTGTTTATTCATGCTTAATATCAAGTTATCTTGATTTTCAAAAATCAGTCAAATTCATTTTTGTATTTTTTCTGTTCTTCTAGCAGCTGCAAGCAAGTATTATTATTTTGTAAATTTTATTGGAATAACAAGATGTTATTAAATCAAACGTTGTGGAAAATAAATAAATAAACCGTGCAAATATCCAATTGTTTTTGACTACAAGCTTGAACTTTGATCGTAATAGTCTAAAATCTTGTAAAAATGTCTTAAATTGTTTATTATTTTTGTCTCCAATTACCAGACATTCAATAGAAAATTTTAAAACCATGTTTTTCTGAACAAGCAGAAAAAGAACAGTTTTTTTTAATAATTATTGAATAAATTAGAAAGACGTTATCATTTGTTTTTATTGGTGACAAGATAATTTCAGTTTGTTGAAAAAATAATGCTTTAGTAGTTAGATTCCAATTAGAGCAGACTACATTTGAATAACTTTTGTGATTTAATTAGAATTTAATTCACTTAACTGCAAAGTATTTTCGCCATTTTGTGATACTTAAAAAAAAACCTTGCCTTCGAAAACTTTCGAACCGTTTCTTGGAAACCCAACTATATTCATGAAGAAGGTTAATTGGTCAGCTCTACCTTGTTGGTTACTGACTAGCTTTGAAAGCTACAATGACAAATAACATAATTACAGCAGTAACTATTTGATAATTTGAGACTTTCGTTGAAACTGGACAAACTTGTCTTTAAATGGTTGTATATAATTCTGGTAGATAAAAGCAATAAAAAGAATGTATGAATACATAAAGTACGAAACGAAATTTGACAAAATTGATTAATCATTGATTTTCAGAATCAGTCAAACTCTTTTTTGTATTTTTTTCTGTACTTTTAGCAGCTGCAAGCAAGTTATATAAGTTTGCAAATGAATGAAAACCAGCCTGCACCTGTACTTTCAAGCTATAGCTTCTTAGATTAATTTATTTGGTGTAATAAAAATATATATAATATACTTACTATTATTATTTATGTGAACTTTATTGAAATAACAGGATGCTGTTAAATCAAACGCCCCGGAAAATAAAAAAATCATGTTTTGACTGCAAGCTCGAGCTTTGATCGTAATAGTCTAAGATCTTATCAAAAAGTCTTAAATTGTTTAATGTTTTCGTTTCTAAATATAGGACATTCAATAGAAAATTTTGAACAGATGTTTTTTTAAGCAAGCTAAAAAAACAAGTATTTTATATAAATATAGAATAAGTTTTGAAAATCTTATCATTCTTTTGTCGACTGGTTACAACATTATGTTGAATTTTAGCATCTGCTTACAATTATTGATCATCGATCTATAGGTTTAAAGCAGAGATTTTTAATTTCAGTTTGTTGAAAATATAATGCTTAAGTTGTTAGATTCTAATTAGACCAGACTAGACTTGAATAAGTTTTATATTTAATCAGGATTTAATTCAGTTAACTACTAATTTACAACTATACAACAAAACTGTGTTTGCGACATAAAGATTGATAATCTAATGAATAACTCAGTTATAATTTAGAGCTAAATTAACTAATAAACTTAGTTTATAAATAATTTGCACTTACCAGTTATGCAATGTTCTACGATAACTTCAGTTGCGACTTTAATAGATTCAAAGCATTAAAATTGTAGCTCACCAGTCGAAAATTCTTATTAACAGCTGTGTGAATTAGAATAGTATTAAGTTTTATTCAATACTTGTTGTAATATTGTATAATAAATCTTATCATGTATAGTAGTTATAAGAATTTAGTAAATAGGATAAGACCCGATATTACTTTATTGTTATAACTTTGAAAGGAATTTGACTTGTTCTTATTTATTTCAGAAAAAGATTGTTTTTAAGCTAATATTGAAATGAATCTTGGAAATTTTCAGTCTACTAGCAGCAGCCAGGCTAATCCACCAATGGACTATACTCACTTCCAACCAAACCTTCCATATCTAAATGGGTATCCGTATTCTCCACCGCCTTATTATCTTCCATTTAGACCATTAATTAATTTTAATCCGTTAACGATGCGAAGTGCTCTACCATACCCTTTTCCCACTTTTCTACCAAACCTTATGGTTCCTGCTAGAGCGTTGTATGGTCGCAGTAACTATCTGCCATATTTTCAAGGACTGCAACACGCGCCTTTTACTTTGCCAAGCAGAATGCCACTTGGACCTGATATAGAAAACTCTTCTTTCACAAAAAGCTCAATACCCAACGCTATTAATTCCATTGGTGTTTTGCGACCACTGCAGTCAGAGCCTTCAGATTTGGGGAAGATAAAACCTGCTGAGCCTGCCATAGAAAACTTTCTTCCTTTTGAAAGTTCGGAACCGCATATTAACAATATTCATGATGATTTCGAAGTACCGCATGCTGAACCCTTCAATTTGCCAACTATAAGTTCTTTAGAGCCGGTCTTAGAAAACTCTTCTTTTGCAAGAAGCTCAAAACGTAACAGTAATAATTCAATTGGTGTTTTGCGACCACCGCAGTCACAGCCTTCAGATTTGGAAACGATAAAACCTGCTGAGCCTGCCATAGCACACTTTTATCCTGTTGAAAGTTCGGAACGCAACAGTAACAATACTCTAGATGATTTTGAACTACGTCAAGCTGAACCCTTCAATTTATCAACTATTAGCTCTGTAGAGCCGGTTTTAGAAAACTCTTCTTTTGCAAGAAGCTCAAAACCTTACTGTAATACTTCTATTGGTGTTTTGCCACCACCGCAGTCAGAGCCTTCAGATTTGGAAACGATAACACCTGCTGAGCCTGCCATAGAACACATCTCTTCTGTTAGAAATTCGGTATACAACAGTAACAATACTCTAGATGATTTTGAACTACGTCAAGCTGAACCCTTCAATTTATCAACTATTAGCTCTGTAGAGCCGGTTTTAGAAAACTCTTCTTTTGCAAGAAGCTCAAAACCTTACTGTAATACTTCTATTGGTGTTTTGCCACCACCGCAATCAGAGCCTTCAGATTTGGAAACGATAAAACCTGCTGAGCCTGCCATAGAACACATCTCTTCTGTTAGAAGTTCGGAACGCAACAGTAACAATACTCTAGATGATTTTGAACTACGTCAAGCTGAACCCTTCAATTTATCAACTATTAGCTCTGTAGAGCCGGTTTTAGAAAATTCTTCTTTTGCAAGAAGCTCAAAACCTTACTGTAATACTTCTATTGGTGTTTTGCCACCACCGCAGTCACAGCCTTCAGATTTGGAGACGATAACACCTGCTGAGCCTGCAATAGCACACTTTTATCCTGTTGAAAGTTCGGAACGCAACAGTAACAATACAATTGGTTATTTTAAGGCACCGCAAGCTGAACCTTCTAATATGCAAAGTAAACAGTGTGTTGCACCTGTTAAAGCAAGCATTGCTTCTAGTTATCCAGCAACTAGTAGTAAACGTAAAGTAACTTATAAAGCTAAAAAACCATCAACAAGCATGCTTTGCAAAATTTGTAAGCAGTTTTCAAATGGCGTTTACTACGGTGTTAGTACCTGTGAAGGATGTAAGCAATTCTTCGTAAGTTGTACTACAGAGAAAAAGGTTCTTACATGCCTCGAGGGTTTGGAAAACTGTCCTATCTATTATAAAGGAGAGTTTAGCTGTCGTAGATGTCGCTTCAAATCGTGCTTGACAAGTGGTATGAACATCTATCTCGTACATAAAGATGGAAACCGTGGTGGTACAACACATACCGAGCCGTATAATTTTTCGCCATCAATTATAACTGATATTCTTAACGGAAAACGTTAGCTACTTTATGCTTTCAAATTCTTTTCTCTTATTTAATATGTTCTGAGACGACTTTTCGGCGTTTTAACATTATGAGACATTTTTTTACAGTAGTTAATAAAATGGTAATAGATTAAAGGAATGTATAAATAAATGTTCAGTTCAAAGATAGTATGAATTGTGTAATAAGCATTTTTACTCTAAAGTCCAGTTATTACAAATAAGAAGTTATTATTTGTTAGTTATTTATTATTTAAATGTAAATTCATAATTGTAAAAAGATGATAGCAGCAAACTGTTTTTACTTTATAAAATTAAAAGATAAAAGAAAAACACAAAAGCTGCACATTTTAAAAGAGAATAGGTTTGTTTATAAACTTTTTGTAGAAACAATCAGAAAAGGCGAGAGAGGAAAATTTGTTATGACATACATCTCAATAATTAACATCAAAATATCTCTTTACTTAATTTCTTCAGCTGATCAGTATCAGAAATAAGATGAAGGCTGTAAGGATGATAAATCATACATGAAAATCTATGTTCAAGTCTTTAATAGCTTGGTAATTTCAGTTGTGATGTATAGATTTAATATCATTCAACTCTCGAATAAATAAGATTTAAAAGCTAGACATAAGGCTTAAGAAATTAATAACAATAAAACAAATGCATCATCCGAAAGCAGATATTGACTGAATCTACATACAAAAATCTGAAGTTCAAACAGGGCTATTCATAGCTTTGGGTCTTCTTTCTGATTCTGACACTGCTTCAATATCTTCTACTTCTTGTAATTTTTGGTTAAAAAATATGATTTAAGTAACTTTGGCAGCAAGTGAATCAATAAAATAGTTTCTACAATTTGCTTTCTTGTTCTGTTTGTTGTTTGTTTTTCTAAAGCATCTTCACCTGTGCCTCTTTTTTATCATTCTTTTGATTTTTTTGAAAGCTAGGTTCAAGCAATGATTTTACTTTTGTGGCATTTATCAAATGTTCAGCTGCTCGCATGATGTATGAACAATATGAGAGATATTTGTCGAATACATCACTTAACCAGTCGCATCTGTTCTAGTCAATTCATCGTCAACAACGATGTCTTGTTACCACGGCAACTTGTCTTTTATTACTCGAACTCAAGCACCAATATGTGGTCCGCAAACGTAAATATTTCAGTTGGTGGTTGTGGGTCTGTTACTTTTTCAAAGAATATATAGGTTAGTTATATTTTTCTCCATATTTTCAAAGATTTAAGTCTATATAAATTCAGTTTTATGAACCACAACTAGGGTCTTTGAATACAGAGTACAAAGGGTCTTTGTGTGTTTAATAAAAAAAAAACAGAAATAGAGACGAGAGTAACACCGGAGGATTACCTTATAATCTATTTATTTTTACGATTGATTTTGTTTTATAAAATTCATTTAATTAAAACTGATGTTAATTTCTATAAATATCATTTTAAACAAACTGATTTTAAGGAAAACTTGAAGCTAATATAAATTTGTATTAAAAAATCGAAATATTAAGAAGTAGATTTGCTCGTTTAGTTTTGACAACTTTGGTGTAAACCGTTGATGAGACTTAAAGATAGTTATTTGCCAAGTTGGTGCCTAAGCCTACTTTCAACAATGTCTTGACGTAGAAAGTTAGGTTTGATTTATTTAAATTATTTTACATGATGAACAATTTTCCTTTTGTTCTTTTTCAGATAAATATCTCGAAAATATCTATGTAAATATTTCCAAGATCCAATTACATATTTACAATTTTTTTATATTATCCACTGTCAAAACTGTTCATTGATGTTAAATAGAAAAGCTAAAAGTCAATCAAATAATTAAAAATATTTTATCGGTCACACTGAAAAGCTTAGTAACTTGGTTACAGAGTATTATACATTTGTAAAATTACAAAAAAACCCAAGTGTTTACTTTTACACTGTCACAAGCTTTTAGTACAAAAGTGATAGTTCAAAAATAAAACAATATTTAGATCAGTTTTTCTTTTATTTTCTTATATAACTAAACAAATTAATATTATTTAAATATATTTTATAATATACTATAGATTATGAATTATGTGGTATACATTATGAAGTTGTAGTTGATAAATCAGCAGATTCTGCAACTTTTTTTACAAAATGTAGACATATAATTAGCGTATGTACCAACACAAAAACCCAGTCTTGACCAGCCGTCACAGCTACTATTCTCATCTTTACATACTTTGCTAGAACCTTAAAATTATTTATTTATAAATTTTAATGAGAAAAATAATATTTGAAGTATATTTAAACTATACATCAGAAAACATGAAGTTAGTTTAGTAGTATTATTGACAAACCTTTACAGCTTTTACAGCAGGTTGTAAGCATGTAAGAAGGGTATCTTGTACATTCACCAACTTGAGCCCAATAAGCACAGCTAGAGATTCATCAGTACATTTATCAACAGTACCTCCGCCACCACCAGTACCACCACTACATCCATATAAAGAATTCAGTTGTTTTATGTCTTCCTCTGAGAATCCATTTCTCTTTACTTTGATTTAACAAATTTTAATTTTAAATAATCTACTTTTTTAATCATAGTACTTGCGCTTTCACACCATCTTTTGCTTTCTATATTTCTAACTTAATAGATATTTCTTGTGATACTTTGTGTTAGAGGGAGGTGCTCTCTTCAGACACCCTTCTTTGCATTTATTGAAATTTTTATCATAAATGTAACTTATCATCAAAACATCGACTAAATTTTCATAAAAAATTATTTTCTTTATTAGACGGCATAAAATAATTTTGGTATAAAAAGTATTTAAAGTAAGTTCTTCTTTAATTTAAATGATATTTTATTAAATTTAAACCAATTATTTAGAAAAATTTTGATATTTTGCTTAAATATATTATTACAAAATTGTCTTTTGTTTTAGATGTAGTTTTAATTACGGATTTAACCTGAAGTAGTTAAAAAATGCTTTTAACGGCTTTAACTTTGCTAATTGCTTATATGAAGTAAAGCTAAACCTGTTGCTTATATTTTTAAAGAATTATTTCGTCAAAATATATATAATAATATAGATAATATATTAAGTTGTATAAAGCTTTTATTACTGCAAGTGAAGCTTTAAAACAGATTCAAATTGTGTAACAAACAATTTTCAACATATAAATTTTCCTATTTTGATCCTATTAACTAATTTTGACTTACAGTTGATTTGTGGTTAGAAGAAAATAATGTTGCTGTAGCTAATGAAACTCCTGCAGATAATTATATACTTCCCTCAACTGGGTTGGAATTTATGAAATTTGTTTGTGAATTTGCTTATCCATCAGAAGATCAACTAATTAAATTTATAAAAAATCTAGCCTTTAATATAAGCTAATTCAGCGTTGGTGTAACATGAAAAGGCTTCAGAAAAAATAAGTTAGAGTCCTTTAGAAATAGAATACGCAAAGAATCAAATTGTTTCATATTACGATGAAAAAACCAATGGAATAGAGATGGTTTATGGAAAGTGGCTCCACATGATGATAATAATATCTCTGTTGAGCCATCTAAAGAATCTGGTGCTTCTACTAATCAAATAGTAGATATAAACCTTGTTTCTTCATCTGAAACCTTTATTTTGTTTATTCATGCTTAATATCAAATTATCTTGATTTTCAAAAATCAGTCAAATTCTTTTTTGTATTTTTTCTGTACTTTTAGCTGCTGCAAGCAAGTTATATAAGTTTGCAAATGATGAAAAACCTGCCTGGACCTGTACTTTCAAGCTATAGCTTTTTAGATTAGGTTATTTAGTGTAATATAAATACATATAATAATAATTACTATTATTATTATGAAAATTTTATTGAAATAACATGATGCTGTTAAATCAAACGCCCCGGAAAATAGAAAAATAAACCGTGCAAATATCCAATTGTTTTTGACTACAAGCATGAACTTTGATCGTAATAGTCTAAAATCTTGTAAAAAAGTCTTAAATTGTTTAATATTTTTGTTTCCAATTACCAGACATTCAATAGAAAGTTTTAAAAACATGTTTTTCTAAACAAGCAGTAAAAGAACAAATTTTATAATAAATTAGAAAGACGTTATCATTCTATTTTGATTAGTGACAATATAATTTCAGTTTATTGAAAAAATAATGCTTTAGTAGTTAGATTCCAATTAGAGCAGACTACATTTGAATAACTTTTGTGATTTAATCAGAATTTAATTCACTTAACTGCTAAGTATTTTCGCCATTTTGTGATACTTAAAATCGCCTTGCCTTTGAAAACATTCGAACCGTTTCTTGGAAACCCAACTATATTCATGAAGAAGGTTGATTGGTCAGCTCTACCTTGTTGGTTACTGACTAGCTTTGAAAGTTACAATGACAAAGAACATAATTACAGCAGTAACCATTTGATAATTTAACACTTTCGTTGAAACTGGACAAACTTGTCTTTAAATGCTTGTATATAATTCTGGTAGATAAAAGCAATAAAAAGAATGTATGAATACATGAAGTACGAAAAGAAATTTGACAAAATTGATTAATCATTGATTTTCAAAAATCAGTCAAGTTCTTATTTGTATTTTTTTCTTTACTTTTAGCTGCTACAAGCAAGTTATATAAGTTTGCAAATGAAGGAAAACCAGCCCGCACCTGTACTTTCAAGCTATAGCTTTTTAGATTAGTTTATTTAGTGTTATATAAATATATATAATAATACTTACTATTATTATTTATGTAAATTTTATTGGAATAACCGGATGTTGTTAAATCAAACGCCCCGGAAAATATAATCTAATAAATTATTTTGTCATTAAAAATGATTAAAAAAATTAAAATTAATTATAAAATAATAAGATTTTTAAGTAAAATTATAAAATTATTTAGAACCAATTTAAAAGTCTCTGTACAATATAATAGTGGAAATTTACATAGAACATTAATAATACAAAAAATAACATCTGAACTTAATTATCTGAAACAGGAAAAATTATTATTAATTGACAAACTTTCATTTTAAAAGTAAAGTTTTTTGCTTATTGGTTACAATATTATGAAAAATTCTCAGCGAGTGCTTTAATGCTAAGTGTTACATCTTTTTCTTTCTATATTATTACTTAATAGGTATTATTTGTGAGAATGTGTGTTAGCAAAAGGTACTATCTTCAGGCACCCTCTTTTGCTTTTATTATAATAAACAAATAATCTCATATAAAAAATTATTTACAAATAAATTTTTAATGATGTTGTGATTCTTATTGTTCAGAAGCTAATTTAAAAAGTTCTAGAAAAGCTAAATGATTATTATTATTTTTTTTTTGATTTATTTATTAATATTAAAGATATTAGTGATTGGTAAGACTACTCATGCAGCAAAATAAAATATATTAATGGTTGTTGTAGCACGCAGCGTTTCTAGTAAAACTTTGTATAGATGCAGTGAGTGAATTATCTAAAAATATAAGGAAAAATATGAATTTGTTTGAAATCCTTTTTATTTCTTTTGTTTTATTCATCTTAAACTTTATTGAGCATTTGTAATATTACAAACTCATAATTTAACTGGTTAATAATAATAATTCTTTTATTATCTTAAAAGTAAATGCTATTTAGAATGTAATTTTACATGTTTCTTATTTAAATTTGTGTCCTGAATAGTATCAAATAAATGAATGGAATTTTTTTAAAGTAAGTTCACATCTTAAGGATTTTGTCCTTAGTGATAAATTACTGAGAAGTTCTAATGATGTTGACATTAATATCAGATGATGTTGGAGTTTAAGTTTTTATTTATTAAGTGATTTAAGCCTTTGTCAGTAATAAGATGAGTTATTTTTATCAAATCTTGTAGTGACAATAAACGTTAAGAACGCTTTATTCGATTGTAAAAGGCGACTGATAACAATGGTAAGCAACGACTGAATGAACGACGATAGAATGAAGTAGTAAGATAAGTGCGATGCATGTAGAGATTGGGAAAGTCAAACATATATCCGTTTCAGACAACCGATACTCTGCACTTTTCCATGATTCCAAATCACAAATTTATGACAACTACATCGACTGTGAGACATGTCATATGAATGTACATGTGGAAACAGAGAAATGGAACCACTTTGTGAGATGATGTATCCAATCACAACTTCTAGCAAGCGTTCAAATCAATTAAATTTCAATCAAATCCCTAATCAAGTAGTTGATTTGAAAGATGAAATTGATGAAAAGTTTTGTAATTACAATGTGACCAGCTGCAAACAGCTTATCGGAAAATTATGTGATGTTGAATGTCCATTAAAAGATGATGAATGACCATCTGAATGTTTTTATTTGGAATCTGATTGTGTTTTTCCTCAATGTTCTAATTTATCTATAAGGCAAAGGATTTTAATAAACTTGAAACATATTTTTTTAAATGGATTTAAATTTTTTTAAATTTTTTCAACTTTATTTGTTCGTATCTGGAACATCGTTACTATCGTTAGAAAAATTGTCACTTGAGTTACAATCATTTCTATTTTGTTAAAATGTTTGATAACTTGTCAGCTGATTTTATAATATCAAAAGATTTATTAAAGGAAAATTAACTTTTATAATTTCTTTAATTTATTTTTTTATAACCTATTTTGGCAGTATCATAAGTTGCCCTACATCTGTTTATATTTTATGGTAGTATTTATACTCATAAATATTTAAAATATAAACTTTCTCTTGCTACGCAGTCCAAACTGTTTATGAACAATCAACCTTACAACATTCAGTGTTACAAGATCTTGTGATATTTGCTCCTTGGCATGATTTGCCTTGACAACTTGCAATCATATCAATTTGTCTCTGTCTAGATTGTAATCCACTTCCCAAAGACTTTGAACAGCTTCCAAATTTACTCCAATTTGTCCATTTACAGTCAACAGCACATCATTGAGTATTACAAGGTAAGGTACTTGTAGATGACCCTTGACATAATTCATTTCCACAACTTGCAGCAATCTGAACAGTTCTTGAAAGAGATTTCTTTCCTTTACCACAAGACACTGAACATGGTTCAAAATCTCCCCACTCACTCCATTGACAATCAACAGCACAACACTGTGTGCTGCGGGTTTTTGTCAGTGTCTTTGGACCAACACAGGCGGCTCCACCATAGCCGGCTTCTCTCGCGATTGTGCTCTGCTTTGCGATCCAGATCCACAAGTAAGTGAACACTTATCATAACTGCTCCATTATCCCCATAAACAGTCAACTAGACAGCAACCACTTGAACATTATTTTGTTTGACTTGTTGGTCCAGTATAAGGATTCCCTCCATACTTGGCAGGTTTTGAAATCGATCTAGTGTGGTTTTCACCTCAACAGGTTACTAGAAATTGCCCATATACTGACCACGTTCCCCAGATGCAATTTACTTGGCAACAAACACGTCCACACTTTTTACTTTCTCTTGAGCATCCTGAGCTTTCTGTTCCTTTCGATCCAAAGGCGTTTTTATTTCTTGTTCAGCAAACTTTGGATATCGAAGATGTTGCTTCGCATTTACTAGACCAGCTGTTCCACCGACAAGCTGATTTTAAATGAAGTTGATTTTATTAAAATGTTTCAATATTCTACTTTTGAATTAGAATAATTTTTTACCTACGCTTTGTGGAGGTGATCCTGATCTAAAATTTGGAAAGTTGCAATAACCACAATTTCCTCGATAATGTCTTCTAACTGGTCTTATTTTAGCATCACTGCATAATGTTGATGGACATGGATAAGAAATTAAGGTAAAATCAATATGTGGTGCAACAGGTCTTTGACATGTCGTAAGTTGTTGACTTTTACTCCAAGAAAGATAATATTTCGGACATTGTTGTTCAACATTCTCAGCTTCTTGAGTTTATTCTTTAAAAATTAAAATCTTTTGAGAATAAGAAACATAAGAAAACTGTTGAAGAAAACTTAAGAAGATTAAAATTCTCAAAAAGCGAAATAACTTTTGAAACAGAAACTAAATTTCTAGAAAACCTTTCGAAATTATAAATTAGTGATCTGCTTGCAACTAGTTTAACAATTGTGATATTTTTTCCTGTTCAGATGATTAAAGTAAGCGAGTTAATGCTGGAAAGAAATCATTTTCATGATGCGAAATCAAAAACTTTCAAAAAAACCAAAAAAATCAAAACTTTACAATAGCATATTTATAGCGTACAAGAAAATGTTATTTATCAGCTCTACAAATCGTTGCCTTGGTTTTGATGGATAGCTTTGAATTTGCTTGCATCAATTCTAACTATCTAATCTGGTCAAATGAAGGAATAAACTTTTGCTTGTAAGTGGGAACCTTATCTCTCTGGGGAACATTATCAGCTGGCTTACGGGAGAATGTTATAACTTCAGACTTTGTTGGCTGGATTTTAAGTTACCAATTCGCAGATCAGTTTTCTACAATGTTTAGTGCAGTTTGGAGTTTTGAGTGAGAACCAGATACTAGCTTGATGTCATCTGCATACACAAACACACTGACATTGTCTACTGTTATTAGTCTTCTGATGAGGTCTTCAATGAAAATCAAAAAGAGAAGTGGCCCAGAATGGAACCCTGAGGAACGCCGCTGGTGACTTTACTAGGAGTAGATAAAGATCTTTCTACACGGGTTCGTTGGGTTCTACCTGATAAGAAATCTTCAATCCATTTTAAGATAGAGTTGCTGATTTTTATGTTTTTCAATAAAGTAATGAGCTTGTTGTGTGGAACAGAATCAAAAGCTTTAGCAAAATCAAGGTATATGATGTCACATGGAGTATTACTTTCGTAATGAGCTGTAACCTCATTGAAAAAAGTGAGATGTTGAGTCAAAGAAGATCTTTGCTTAACAAAGCCATGCTGGACATCAGATATTAGATGATGCTCCGTCAAATGGCTAGTTATATGGTTGTGAATGATATGTTCTTGAGTTCTGCAGATAACCGAAGTCAGCGAAACTGGTCTGTAAAGTGCAATGTTTCTGGAACCCTTCTTATAAATTGGAGTAATAGCATTCTTCCAAATTAGTGGAAGTCTTCCCCGCTTAAGAGTCATGTTAAAGAGTAGCGATAAGGGTAGCGCTAAAGAAGAAATACTTTTTCTTAAAAACAAAGCTGGGATTTGATCTGGGGTGTTGGAAACTGTTGATTTTAGAAAAGAAATGGCCTTAGATACTATATCAACTGTTATGTCTAGATCTACCATCTCAGAGATATTTGAAAGGATATTGGACTATTGCCATCATCGGTTATAAAAATCTTTTCAAATTGTTTGTTTAGCAATTCAGCTTTATTCTTTGGTTCCATCACCAACTGATTGGCGTTATCAAGCAAGGGAGGTAGATGAGATCTCGCCTAAAGCTTGTGATTAATGAAGCCAAAATACGTTTTCTTGCTAGGTGAAGATAAGATTGCACTTTCTTTTCATAAATAGAAGCTATAAACTGATTTCTTGTAGACTAGACAAAGATCTTTGTATAGAGGTTTGATGGAAGGATCTGCTTTAGTTTGTTTGTATAAGAGGTTTTTCAAATGCTGTAAATTCCTTAAATATCTTGGCAAGTGTGGTTTTTTGTTGACTCTATATAAAGGTATGAACTTTTTAATTGACTCATTAACAATGTTAGTAAACCTCGAGTAGATATCATTGATGTCTTCGGTAGAGTTGAAAACAGAAATCCAGTCAACACCTGATAAAAAATTGTTTATACTGTTATAATTTCCACGATAAAAGTTCCGTATGCTTGGAGTTTTAACGTTCGTAGAAAAAGTTTGTTGGAGCTTGAATTCAATCATGTTGTGATCGCATGTCAGAGCAAAAGGTTCATTTTGATCGACGTAGATAACGCTCTCAGGTTTTGATGTGATGAGAAGATCCAAAGTATTACCACTAACTTGAGTTGGAAAAGTAACCATATGAGATAAATTATTGGCGTCAAGGAAGTTTACAAAGACATGACTCAGATTGGATAAACTAGTTTTGTCTCCATTCAAATTAAACAATTTTCCATTGAATGCTAAATTTGGGTTATTCCAATCAATTCTACTAAAATTAAAATCCCCGAGAATATAAATCTCAGGACAAACAAGGATTTTCAGAACCTTCAATAAGGCCTTAATAGTAACCTCATCGTTAACTTTAGACGGTGGTAGGTAGGTACATATAAAGCGGGAAAACTTAGATATTGAGTAATGAAAATTCAAAGCAATAATCTCAAATCCTGGGCAATCAATGGTATTTATCTTAATTCTTGTAATCATGGGTGCCAGTGATGTTTTATAGATTACACAAACACCGCCGCCTCTATCAAACAGTCTGTCACAGCGCAAAGCCCGAAAAAGATCACTGTCATCCAGAAAGGAGTCAGGATAAAAGGGTTTCAACCAAGTTTCGGTAACGAAAACAAATGTAAAATCTTGAGAAAGCAAAAGAGCTTTCAATTCGAAAATTTTGTTGACAATTGACCGTGCGTTGAAAAACATACCTAATATAAAAGAAAAACTGTCTTTTTGACACTTGTAAGATTTGGTGGTAGTCTTCTGTGTATTGGTATCTTGGGCTGGAAGCATAGTATTAATAATTTTGTGCGAAGAGAGGTTGAATAAGGATGATGTGGGTCCAGTGGTTATTTTGCACTTCCGTTTTTTGAAAAGACCTTCACAATCTTTAAAGCCCATGGTGGACTACGAACTGTGTATTTGAAACCAGTTGGTTGCTCTTTCTGATTTCGGCTGTACGCCTCTTTTAAAAGACGCTTATTTTCTAAGCGATCACCCTCACACATCATGTGCTACTCTGATGCCCTGGAATTTTTCGTCCTGCTTAAGTTTATACAGCTTAGCAAGAAACTTACGTTTGTCCCATCTTTCCTGAAAGGACACTTTTAACGGTCTTTTATGATTTGATCTTTTTGCCCCGAGTCTGGTCATTGAAACTTTTGGAGCGTCCACAGCACCAAGGCTTTGAGTGCACATTTGATTAAAAGTCTTGATGTCAACGTCTTTATCAGTCTCAGAGACCCCAAAGATGATGATATTGTTTTCTCTTTCCTCCCGGTCCAGAGTAAGTTTTTTGTGCGTGTCAGTAACCTTCTTGGCAAGAAGTTGCACCACGCTAGTATTTTTTTTGGATCCAGAATTACCAACAACTGAGGCCCATGTGAGAGGCTTCTTTGTGGAGGCTTCCAGTTCAACCATAGATTTGGATAAGATAGAAAACTTTTCATTGATTTTGGCAACATCGTTGCCAATTTCGGATTTAAATTTGGCCAATTCAGTGGATATGGTGTTGCTGATGTCGGACAATAGACTTGTATTAGTGTTGGACGAGGTAGTTGCTTTGTCCATAGATCTACATTTAATGCAGGACCAACAAAATCCCACTTGCTGCATTTTATTATTTTCAAATATATCATAAAATGGGTCAATCTTTTGTGGTTTCTGCCGTACAAGAGTTACGTACTTCAATTGATACTACTAAATTTAACAATAACAAAATTTTGTGAAGAGCTTTCCCATAAACTAGGAGATTTTGCTATACTACTAAATTCTTCTTGTTGTTTTCTTGTCACTTCATTAGTTTTGTGATCATGGAAGAACTTGATGAAGTTCTTGATGTGCAAATGATGGAACTTCATGTCGGTCGGATTTAATGTACATGAAAGAATTAATGTAAGTACAGTTAATAGAAAAAAACCTGCTGCATCCCTACTAGCACATACACGGGCTGACAGAAACCGATTACTGCCATTACTACCAGCAGTGCCAGCTTGGTCTTTTGGAAATTCACCGCTCAACAAGCGATTCATTTCTTCTAGCGTGTACTGAACATGAAAAATACAGCCTCAGTTTGATTTTAGCAAAAATAAATTCAATTTACATGTCTGGGATAGACCTTTAGCCCACCCCCTGATCTTCCGTTTTCTCGAATGCCTAATAAATGCAAAAACATTTATAAGCAATAGTTTTCTTCTGCTAACTTTCCCAGTTCATGCCAAAACGAAAGTATTCCTTAATTCTGCAGTATTTGCACTGTCTAACGCTTTCCGAAATTTCACATTTTCCTAATCTTTTACATTCTAAAGCTGTTTTTCCATTAGTCCACCAAAGTCGGAAAATTTGTCCACAATCCGAGCATGATTCCACTCCATAGTGCAAACGCTCGGCCGTTGCAGTGCAAATACTGCATTTTTTATTTGTTTCTGAAATTGAAGAAACGATAGTCAATTTAGAAAAAGATTTTTTTTCACTATATTTACAATGTTGCGTTTTGAATTTTAAAATTTTATTCTAATAAAAACCAACAATTGTTTTCTGTAAAAATGTTTGTACTTGTCCATTAATAAATTCATTAAAAATAATAATAGTAGAAGTAGATAAAGATCTTTCTACACGAACTTGTTGGGTTCTACCTGATAGGTAATCCTCAATCCACTGTAGGATAAAGCTGTTGATTCTTAAGTGTTTCAATACAATAACGAGCTTAGTGTGTGGGACATAATCAAACGCTTTAGGAAAATCGAGATATAGGATGTCACACGGAGTATTATTATCATAATTCGTAAGCTCATTAAGAAAAGTGAGATATTGAGTCAGTGAAGATCTCCGTTTCACAAACCCATGCTGGACATCAGATATTAGATGGTGCTCCATCAAATGACTGGTCATATGATTGTGAGTGATATGCTCTTGAGTTCCGCAGAAAACTGAAGTCAGCGAAACTGGTCTGTAGTTAAGTGAGGTTCTTCTGGGACCCTTTTTATGATTTGGAGTAATAATAGCTTTCTTCCAAATTATTTGTGGAACTCTTCCTCGCCTCAGAGTCATGTTAAAGAAAAGCGATAAAGGTAGTGATAAAGAAGTAGTTTTTCTCCAAAACAAAGCTGGGATCTGATTTGAGGTGTTGGAAACTGATGATTTTAAAGAAGAAATAGCGTTAACTACCGTATCGACCGTTATGTCAAGATCTACCATCTCCGAGACATTTGTAAGAATGTAGGAGTGGGAAAGACAAGGAGTATTGCCATCATTGGTTATAAAAACACTATTACATTGATAGCTTAGCAACTCAGCTTTATTTTCTGGTTCCATCACACGCTGGTCGCTGTTATCAACTACGGGAAGTATTTGAGATCTCGCCTTAAGCTTGCGATTTATGAAACCAAAAAACGTTTTCTTGCAAGGTGAAGATAAAACTGCACTTTCTCTTCCCAAATTGAAATTAGAAATAGATTTCTTGTAAACTATACAAAGATCTTTGTACAGAGATTTGATGGAAGGGTCTGTTTAAGTTTGTTTGTATAAGAGGTTTTTTAAGTGTTGTAAATTCTTTACAATTTCTGGGCAAATGTAGTTTTTTGTTGTCTTTGTAGAAAGGTATGAATTTTTCGATTGACTCCTTAACGATGTTAGTAAACCTTGAGTAAATAGTAGTGATGTCTTCGGAAGACTTGAGAACAGAAATCCAGTCAGCATATGAGAGAAACTTTTTAATACCATTATAATTTCCACAGTAAAAATTCCTTTTGCTTGAAGTTTTAATGTTCATAAAAAAGGTTTGGTGGAGCTTGAATTCAATCATATTGTGATCGCATGTCAAAGCAAAGGGTTCGTTTTGATCAACGTAGATAAAGTTCTCGGGTTTTGATGTGATATGAAGATCCAAAGTATTACCACTAACTTGGGTCGGAAAAGTAACCATCTGAGATAGATTATTGGTATTGAGGAAGCTTACAAAGACATGACTTAGATAGGGTGAATTAGTGTCATCGCTATCCAAGTTAAACGATTTTCCACTAAATGCTAAATTCGGGTTATTTTAATCAATTTTACCAAAATTAAAATCCCATAAAGTATATAAATCAGGACACACAACACTATTCAGAACCTTCAATAAGGCCTTAACAGTAATCTCATCATTAGTATTAGAAGGTGGTAGATAGGTACAAATAAAACGAGAAAATTTGGACTTTTAGTAATGAAAATCCAAAGCGATAATCTCAAACCCTGGACAATTAATGGTATCGATCTAATTTCTAGAGATCTTGGGTGCAAGCAATATTTTGTAAATTACGCAAACACCGCAGCCTCTATCCTACAGTCTATCACAACGCAAAGCACAAAAAAGATTACCGTCAACCAGAAAAGAATCAGGATAAAACGGTTTCAACCAAGTTTCAGTGATAAAAACAAATCTGAAATTTTGGGAATGCAAAAGAGATTTCAATTGAAAATTTTTGTTAATAATCGACCGTGCGTTGAAGAACATACCTAATGTGATAGAAGAATTGTCTTTTTGATGCTTGTGAGATTTGATGATTGGCTTCTGTAAATTGATATCTTGGGTATTAAAAATTGTGTCCGAAGAGAGTTTGAGAAAAAGAAGATGTGGGTCCAGTGACTATTTGCCACTTCCGTTTTTTGAGAACCCTTGACAATTCTCATAGCCCATGGTGGACCTCGAACTTTGTATTTGAAATCAGTTGGTTGTTTCTTCTGATTTCGGTTATACGCTTCTTTTAGAAGACGCTTATTTTCTAAACGATCATCTTCAGACATATCATGTGCTACTCTTATGCGCTCAAAATATTTCTCAAGCTTTAGCTTATACAGCTTGGCAAGAAACTTGCGTTTGTTCCAGATTTCCTGAAAGGATACTTTCAGCGGTTTCTGATGGTATGAGCTTTGCGCTCCAAGTCTAGTCATTGATACCTTTGGAACGTCCACATAATCAAGGCTTTAGAAGCACATTTGATTAAAAAACTCACTGTCATCATCTTTATCAGTCTCAGAGACATTAAAGATAATGACATTGTTTTCTCTATCCTCACGGTCTGCAGTGAGTTTTTTGTGCGTGTTGTTGACCTTCTTGGCAAGAAGCTGCACCATGTTGGCATTTTTGGCAGAACCGGGATCACCGACCACCGAGGCCCATGTGACTTATTTCTTTGTAGAGGCATTCAGTTAGTCCGTTGATTTGGACAAGCTAGATACCTTCTCGTCAATCTTGGCAACATCTTTGGCAATTTCCGATTGTGGTTTTTATAATTCAGATTATAATAATATAGATAATATATTAAGTTATCAATAGCTTTGCTTACTGCAAGTGAAACTTTAAAACAGATTCAAATTGTGTAACAAACGATTTTCAACATTTAAACTTTCCTATTTTGATCATAGTAACTAATTTTGACTTACAGTTGATTTGTGGTTAGAAGAAAATAATGTTGCTGTAGCTAATGAAACTCCTACAGATAATTATATATTTCCCTCAACTGGGTTGGAATTTATGAAATTTGTTTGTGAATTTGCTTATCCATCAGAAGATCAACTAATTAAATTTATAAAAACTCTGGCCTTTAGTTTAAGCTAATTCAGCGTTGGTGTAACATGAAAAGGCTTCAGAAAAAATAAGTTAGAGTCCTTTAGAAATAAAGTATATAAAGTATCAAATTGTTTCATATTATGATGAAAAAACCAAACGAATAGAGATGTTTAATGGAAAGTGGCTTCACATGATGATAATAATATCTCTGCTGAGCCATCTAAAGAATCTGGTGCTTCTACTAATCAAAGAAGAGATATAAACCTTGTATCTTCATCTGAAACCTTTATTTTGTTTATTCATGCTTAATGTCAAATTATCTTGATTTTAAAAAATCAGTCAAATTCTTTTTTGTATTTTTTCTGTACTTTTAGCTGCTGCAAGCAAGTATTATTATTTATGTAAATTTTATTGGAATAACAAGATGTTATTAAATCAAACGCTCCGGAAAATAAATAAATAAACCGTGCAAATATCCAATTGTTTTTGACTACAAGCTTGAACTTTGATCGTAATAGTCTAAAATCTTGTTAAAATGTCTTAAATTGTTTATTATTTTTATTTCCAATTATAGAACATTCAATAGAAAATTTTAAAAACATGTTTTTCTAAACAAGCAGAAAAAGAACAGTTTTTTTAATAATTATTGAATGAATTAGAAAGACGTTGTCATTTGTTTTTAATGGTGACAAGATAATTTCAGTTTGTTGAAAAAATAATGCTTTAGTAGTTAGATTCCAATTAGAGCAGACTACATTTGAATAACTTTTGTGATTTAATTAGATTTTAATTCACTTAACTGCAAAGTATTTTCGCCATTTTGTGATACTTAAAATCGTCTTGCCTTCGAAAACTTTCGATCCGTTTCTTGGAAACCCAACTATATTCATGAAGAAGGTTGATTGGTCAGCTCTACCTTGTTGGTTACTGACTAGCTTTGAAAGCTACAATGACACAGAACATAATTACAGCAGTAACAATTTGATAATTTGAGACTTTCGTTGAAACTGCACAAACTTGTCTTTAAATGCTTGTATATAATTCTGGTAGATAAAAGCAACAAAAAAATGTATGAATACATGAAGTACGAAACGAAATTTGACAAAATTGATTAATCATTGATTTTCAAATATCAGTCAAACTCAGTTTTGCATTTTTTTCGGTACTTTTATCAGCTGCAAGCAAGTTATATAAGTTTGCAAATGAAGGAAAACCTGCCTGCACCTGTACTTTCAAGCTATATTTTTTTAGATTAGTTTATTTAGCGTAATATAAATATATATAATATACTTACTATTATTATTTATGTTAATTTTATTGAAAAAACAGGATGCTGTTAAATCAAACGCCCCGGAAAATAAAAAAAACATGTTTTGACTGAAAGCTCGAACTTTGATCGTAATAGTCTAAGATCCTGCAAAAAAGTCTTAAATTGTTTAATGTTTTTGTTTCTAAATATAGGACATTCAATAGAAAATTTTGAAGAGATGTTTATCTAAGCAAGCTAAAAAAACAAGTATTTTATATAAATATAGAATAAGTTTTGAAAATCTTATCATTCTTTTGTCGACTGGTTACAACATTATGTTGAATTTTAGCATTTGCTTACAATTATTGATCATCGATCTATAGGTTTAAAGCAGAGATTTTTAATTTCAGTTTGTTGAAAAAATAATGCTTAAGTTGTTAGATTCTAATTAGAGCAGACTAGACTTGAATAAGTTTTATATTTAATCAGGATTTAATTCAGTTAACTACTAATTTAGAACTATACAACAAAACTGTGTTTGCGACATAAAGATTGATAATCTAATGAATAACTCAGTTATAATTTAGAGCTAAATTAACTAATAAGCTTAGTTTATAAATATTTTGCACTTACCAGTTATATAATGTTCTACGATAACTTCAGTTGCGACTTTAATAGATTTAAAGCATTAAAATTGTAGCTCACCAGTCGAAAATTCTTATTAACAGCTGTGTGAATTAGAATAGTATTAAGTTTTATTCAATGCTTGTTGTAATATTGTATAATAAATTTTATCATGTATAGTAGTTATAAGAATTTAGTAAATAGGATAAGACCCGATATTACTTTATTGTTATAACTTTGAAAACAATTTAACTTTTTCTTATTTATTTCAGACAAAGATTGTTTTTAAGCTAATATTGAAATGAATCTTGGAAATTTTCAGTCTACTAGCAGCAGCCAGGCTAATCCACCAATGGACTATTCTCACTTCCAACCAAACCTTCCATATCTAAATGGGTATCCGTATTCTCTACCGCCTTATTATCTGCCATTTAGACCATTAATTAATTTTAATCCGTTAACGATGCGAAGTGCTCTACCATACCCTTTTCCCACTTTTCTACCAAACCTTATGGTTCCTGCTAGAGCGTTGTATGGTTGCAGTAACTATCTGCCATATTTTCAAGGACTGCAACACGCGCCTTTTACTTTGCCAAGCAGAATGCCACTTGGACCTGACATAGAAAACTCTTCTTTCACAAAAAGCTCAGTACCCAAGGCTATTAATTCCATTGGTGTTTTGCGACCACTGCAGTCAGAGCCTTCAGATTTGGAGACGACAAAACCTACTGAGCCTGCCATAGAAAACTTTCTTCCCTTTGAAAGTTCGGAACCGCATATTAACAATAGTCATGATGATTTTGAAATACAGCAAGCTGAACCTTTCAATCTGTCAACTATAAGTTCTTTAGAGCCAGTTTTAGAAAACTCTTCTTTTGAAAGAAGCTCAATACCTAACAGTAATAATTCTATTGGTGTTTTGCGACCACCGCAATCAGAGCCTTCAGATTTGGAGACGGTAAAACCTGCTGAGCCTGCAATAGCACACTATTATCCTGTTGAAAGTTCGGAACTACGTCAAGCTGAACCCTTCAATTTATCAACTATTAGCTCTGTAGAGCCGGTTTTAGAAAACTCTTCTTTTGCAAGAAGCTCAATACCTTACTGTAATACTTCTATTGGTGTTTTGCCACCACCGCAGTCACAGCCTTCAAATTTGGAGACGATAAAACCTACTGAGCCTGCCATAGAAAACTTTCTTCCTATCGAAAATTTGGAACGCAATAGTAACACTATTCATGATGACTTTGAAGTACCGCAAGCTGAACCTTCTAATATGCAAAGTAAACAGTATGTTGCACCTGTTAAAGCAAGCATTGCTTCTAGTTATCCAGCAACTAATAGTAAACGTAAAGTAACTTATAAAGCTAAAAAACCATCAACAAGCATGCTTTGCAAAATTTGTAAGCAGTTTTCAAATGGCGTTTACTACGGTGTTAGTACCTGTGAAGGATGTAAGCAATTCTTCGTACGTTGTACTACAGAGAAAAAGGTTCTTACATGCCTCGAGGGTTTGGAAAACTGTCCTATCTATTATAAAGGAGAGTTTAGCTGTCGTAGATGTCGCTTCAAATCGTGCTTGACAAGTGGTATGAACATCTATCTCGTACATAAAGATGGAAACCGTGGTGGTACAACACATACCGAGCCGTATAATTATTCGCCATCAATTATAACTGATATTCTTAACGGAAAACGTTAGCTACTTTATGTTTTCAAATTCTTTTCTCTTACTTAATATGTTCTGAGACGACTTTCGGCGTTTTAACATTATGAAACATTTTTTTACAGTAGTTAATAAAATGGTAATAGATTAAAGGAATGTTTAAATAAATGTTCAGTTCAAAGATAGTATCAATTGTGTAATAAGCATTTTTACTCTAAAGTCCAGTTCTTACAAATAAGAAGTTATTAGTTGTTAGTTGTTTATTATTTAAATGTAAATTCATAATTGTAAAAAGATGATAGCAGCAAATTGTTTTTACTTTATAAAATTAAAAGATAAAAGAAAAACACAAAAGCTGTACATTTTAAAATAGAATAGGTTTGTTTATAAACTTTTTGTAGAAACAATCAGAAAAGGCGAGAGAGGAAAATTTGTTGTGACATACATCTCAATAAGTAACATCAAAATATCTCATTACTTAATTTCTTCAGCTGATCACTACTGAGTATCAGAAATAAGATGAAGGCTGTAAGGATGATAAATCATACGTGAAAATCTATGTTCAAGCATTTAATAGCTTGGTAATATCAGTTGTGATGTATAGATTTAATATCATTCAACTGGCGAATAAATAAGACTTTAAAAGCTAGACATAAGGCTTAAGAAATTAATAACAATAAAACAAATGCATCATCCGAAAGCAGATATTGACTGACTCTACATACAAAGATCTGAAGTTCAAACAGGGCTATTCATAGCTTTGGGTCTTCTTTCTGATTCTGACACTGCTTCAATATCTTCTACTTCTTGTAATTTTTGGTTAAAAAATATGATTTAATTAACTTCGGCAGCAAGTGAATCATAAGGCAAATAGTTTCTAAAATATGCTTTCTTGTTCGGTTTGTTGTTTGTTTTTCTAAAGCATCTTCACCTGTGCCTCTTTTTTATCATTCTTTTGATTTTTTTGAAAGCTAGGTTCAAGCAATGATTTTACTTTTGTGGCATTTATCAAATGTTCAGCTGCTCGCATGACGTATGAAGAATATGAGAGATATTTGTCGAATACATCACTTAACCAGTCGCATCTGTTCTAGTCAATTCATCGTCAACAACGATGTCTTGTTACCACGGCAACTTGTCCTTTATTACTCGAACTCAAGCACCAATATGTGGTCCGCAAACGTAAATATTGCAGTTGGTGGTTGTGGGTCTGTTACTTTTTCAAAGAATATATAAGTTAGTTATATTTTTCATAATATTTTCAAAGATTTAAGTCTAAATAAATTCAGTTTTATGAACCACAACTAGGGTCTTTGAATACAGAGTACAAAGGGTCTTTGTGTGTTTAATAAAAAAAACAGAAATAGAGACGAGAGTAACACCGGAGGATTAACTTATAATCTATTTATTTTTACGATTGATTTTGTTTTATAAAATTCATTTAATTAAAACTGATGTTAATTTCTATAAATATCTTTTTAAACAAACTGATTTTAATGAAAACTTGAAGCTAATATAAATTTGTATTAAAAAATCGAAATATTAAGAAGTAGATTTGCTCGTTTAGTTTTGACAACTTTGGTGTAAACCGTTGATGAGACTTAAAGATAGTTATGTGCCAAGTTGGTGCCTAAGCCTACTTTCAACAGTGTCTTGACGTAGAAAGTTAGGTTTGATTTATTTAAATTATTTTACATGATGAACAATTTTCCTTTTGTTCTTTTTAGAGATAAATATCTCGAAAATATCTATGTAAATATTTCCAAGATCCAATTACATATTTACAATTTTTTTATATTGGCCACTGTCAAAACTGTTAATTGATGTTAAAAAGAAAAGCTAAAAGTCAATCAAATAATTAAAAATATTTTATCGGTCACACTGAAAAGCTTAGTAACTTGGTTACAGAGTATTATATATTTGTAAAATTACAAAAAAACCCAAGTGTTTACTTTTACACTGTCACAAGCTTTTAGTACAAAAGTGATAGTTCAAAAATAAAACAATACTTAGATCAATTTTTCTTTTATTTTCTTATATAACTAAACAAATTAATATTATTTAAATATATTTTATAATATACTATAGATTATGAATTATCTGGTATACAATATGAAGTTGTAGTTGATAAATCAGCAGATTCTGCAACTTTTTTTACAAAATGTAGACATATAATTAGCGTATGTACCATCACAAAAACCCAGTCTTGACCAGCCGTCACAGCTACTATTCTCATCTTTACATACTTTGCTAGAACCTTAAAATTATTTATTTATAAATTTTAATGAGAAAAATAATATTTGAAGTATATTTAAACTATACATCAGAAAACATGAAGTTAGTTTAGTAGTATTATTGACAAACCTTTACAGCTTTTACAGCAGGTTGTAAGCATGTAAGAAAGGTTTCTTATACATTCACCAACTTGAACCCAATAAGCACAGCTAGAGTTTTCATCAGTACAATTATCAACAGTACCTCCGCCACCACCAGTACCTCCGCCACCACCAGTACCACCACTACATCCATATAAAGAATTCAGTTGTTTTATGTCTTTCTCTGAGATACCATTTCTCTTTATTTTGATTTAACAAATATTACTTTTAAATAATCTACTTTTTTAATCATAGTACTTGCGCTTTCACACCATCTTTTGCTTTCCATATTTCTAACTTAATAGATATTTCTTGTGATACTTTGTGTTAGAGGGAGGTGCTCTCTTCAGACACTCTTCTTTGCATTTATTGAAATTTTTATCATAAATGTAGTTTATCATCAAAACATCGACTAGATTTTCATAAAAAATTATTTTCTTTATTAGACGGCATAAAATAATTTTAGCATAAAAAGTATTTAAAGTAAGTTCTTCTTTAATTAAAATGATATTTTGTTAAATTTAAACCAATTATTTAGAAAAATTTTGATATTTTGCTTAAAAATATTATTACAAAATTGTCTTTTGTTTTAGATGTAGTTTTAATTACGGATTTAACCTGAAGTAGTTAAAAAATGCTTTTAACGGCTTTAACTTTATTTATTTCTTATATAAAGTAAATCTAAACCTGTTGCTTATATTTTTTAAGACTTATATCGTCAAAATATATATAATAATATAAATAATATATTAAGTCATATAAAGCTTTTATTACTGCAAGTGAAGCTTTAAAACAGATTCAAATTGTGTAACAAACGATTTTCAACATTGCAATTTTCCTATTTTGATCCTATTAACTAATTTTGACTTACAGTTGATTTGTGGTTAGAAGAAAATAATGTTGCTGTAGCTAATGAAACTCCTGCAGATAATTATATACTTCCCTCTACTGGGTTGGAATTTATGAAATTTGTTTGTGAATTTGCTTATCCATCAGAAGATCAACTAATTAAATTCTCTAAAATATCTGGTTCTTAGTATAAACTAATTCAGCGTTGGTGTAACATGAAAAGGCTGTAAAATAAAATAAGTTAGAGTCCTTTAGAAATAAAGTATGTAATGTATCAAATTTTATAATATTATGATGAAAAAACCAATGGAATAGAGATGTTTAATGGAAAGTGGCTTCACATGATGATAATAATATCTCTGTTGAGCCATCTAAGGAATCTGGTGCTTCTACTAATCAAAGAAGAGATATAAACCTTGTATCTTCATCTGAAACCTTTATTTTGTTTATTCATGCTTAATGTCAAATTAACTTGATTTTAAAAAATCAGTCAAATTCTTTTTTGTATTTTTTCTGTACTTTTAGCTGCTGCAAGCAAGTATTATTATTTATGTAAATTTTATTGGAATAACAAGATGTTGTTAAATCAAACGCTCTGGAAAATATATAAATAAACCGTGCAAATATCCAATTGTTTTTGACTACAAGCTTGAACTTTGATCGTAATAGTCTAAAATCTTGTTAAAATGTCTTAAATTGTTTATTATTTTTATTTCCAATTATAGAACATTCAATAGAAAATTTTAAAAACATGTTTTTCTGAACAAGCAGAAAAAGAACAGTTTTTTTAATAATTATTGAATGAATTAGAAAGACGTTATCATTTGTTTTTAATGGTGACAAGATAATTTCAGTTTATTGAAAAAATAATGCTTTAGTAGTTAGATTCTAATTAGAGCAGACTACATTTGAATAACTTTTGTGATTTAATAGAATTTAATTCACTTAACTGCTAAGTATTTTCGCCATTTTGTGATACTTAAAATCGCCTTGCCTTCGAAAACTTTTGAACCGTTTCTTGGAAACCCAACTATAATCATGAAGAAGGTTGATTGGTCAGCTCTACCTTGTTGGTTACTGACTAGCTTTGAAAGCTACAATGACAAAGAACACGATTACAGCAGTAACCATTTGATAATTTGAGACTTTCGTTGAAACTGCACAAGCTTGTCTTTAAATGCTTGTATATAATTCTGGTAGATAAAAGCAATAAAAAAATGTATGAATACATGAAGTATGAAACGAAATTTGACAAAATTGATTAATCATTGATTTTCAAAAATCAGTCAAACTCATTTTTGCGTTTTTTTCTGTACTTTAATCAGCTGCAAGCAAGTTATATAACTTTGCAAATGAAAGAAAACCTGCCCGCACCTGTACTTTCAAGCTATATTTTTTTAGATTAGTTTATTTAGCGTAATATAAATATATATAATATACTTACTATTATTATTTATGTTAATTTTATTGAAAAAACATGATGCTGTTAAATCAAACGCCCCGGAAAATAAAAAAAACATGTTTTGACTGAAAGCTCGAACTTTGATCGTAATAGTCTAAGATCCTGCAAAAAAGTCTTAAATTGTTTAATGTTTTTGTTTCTAAATATAGGAGATTCAATAGAAAATTTTGAAGAGATGTTTATCTAAGCAAGCTAAAAAAACAAGTATTTTATATAAATATAGAATAAGTTTTGAAAATCTTATCATTCTTTTGTCGACTGGTTACAACATTATGTTGAATTTTAGCATCTGCTTACATTTATTGATCATCTATCTATAGGTTTAAAGCAGAGATTTTTAATTTCAGTTTGTTGAAAATATAATGCTTAAGTTGTTAGATTCTAATTAGACCAGACTAGACTTGAATAAGTTTTATATTTAATCAGGATTTAATTCAGTTAACTACTAATTTAAAAGTATACAACAAAACTGTGTTTGCGACATAAGGATTGATAATCTAATGAATAACTCAGTTATAATTTAGAGCTAAATTAACTAATAAGCTTAGTTTATAAATATTTTGCACTTACCAGTTATATAATGTTCTACGATAACTTCAGTTGCGACTTTAATAGATTCAAAGCATTAAAATTGTAGCTTACCAGTCGAAAATTATTATTAACAGCTGTGTGAATTAGAATAGTATTAAGTTTTATTCAATGCTTGTTGTAATATTGTACAATAAATTTTATCATGTATAGTAGTTATAAGAATTTAGTAAATAGGATAAGACCCGATATTACTTTATTGTTATAACTTTGAAAACAATTTAACTTTTTCTTATTTATTTCAGACAAAGATTGTTTTTAAGCTAATATTGAAATGAATCTTGGAAATTTTCAGTCTACTAGCAGCAGCCAGGCTAATCCACCAATGGACTATTCTCACTTCCAACCAAACCTTCCATATCTAAATGGGTATCCGTATTCTCTACCGCCTTATTATCTGCCATTTAGACCATTAATTAATTTTAATCCGTTAACGATGCGAAGTGCTCTACCATACCCTTTTCCCACTTTTCTACCAAACCTTATGGTTCCTGCTAGAGCGTTGTATGGTTGCAGTAACTATCTGCCATATTTTCAAGGACTGCAACACGCGCCTTTTACTTTGCCAAGCAGAATGCCACTTGGACCTGACATAGAAAACTCTTCTTTCACAAAAAGCTCAGTACCCAAGGCTATTAATTCCATTGGTGTTTTGCGACCACTGCAGTCAGAGCCTTCAGATTTGGAGACGACAAAACCTACTGAGCCTGCCATAGAAAACTTTCTTCCCTTTGAAAGTTCGGAACCGCATATTAACAATAGTCATGATGATTTTGAAATACAGCAAGCTGAACCTTTCAATCTGTCAACTATAAGTTCTTTAGAGCCAGTTTTAGAAAACTCTTCTTTTGAAAGAAGCTCAATACCTAACAGTAATATTTCTATTGGTGTTTTGCGACCACCGCAATCAGAGCCTTCAGATTTGGAGACGGTAAAACCTGCTGAGCCTGCAATAGCACACTATTATCCTGTTGAAAGTTCGGAACTACGTCAAGCTGAACCCTTCAATTTATCAACTATTAGCTCTGTAGAGCCGGTTTTAGAAAACTCTTCTTTTGCAAGAAGCTCAATACCTTACTGTAATACTTCTATTGGTGTTTTGCCACCACCGCAGTCACAGCCTTCAAATTTGGAGACGATAAAACCTACTGAGCCTGCCATAGAAAACTTTCTTCCTATCGAAAATTTGGAACGCAATAGTAACACTATTCATGATGACTTTGAAGTACCGCAAGCTGAACCTTCTAATATGCAAAGTAAACAGTATGTTGCACCTGTTAAAGCAAGCATTGCTTCTAGTTATCCAGCAACTAATAGTAAACGTAAAGTAACTTATAAAGCTAAAAAACCATCAACAAGCATGCTTTGCAAAATTTGTAAGCAGTTTTCAAATGGCGTTTACTACGGTGTTAGTACCTGTGAAGGATGTAAGCAATTCTTCGTACGTTGTACTACAGAGAAAAAGGTTCTTACATGCCTCGAGGGTTTGGAAAACTGTCCTATCTATTATAAAGGAGAGTTTAGCTGTCGTAGATGTCGCTTCAAATCGTGCTTGACAAGTGGTATGAACATCTATCTCGTACATAAAGATGGAAACCGTGGTGGTACAACACATACCGAGCCGTATAATTATTCGCCATCAATTATAACTGATATTCTTAACGGAAAACGTTAGCTACTTTATGTTTTCAAATTCTTTTCTCTTACTTAATATGTTCTGAGACGACTTTCGGCGTTTTAACATTATGAAACATTTTTTTACAGTAGTTAATAAAATGGTAATAGATTAAAGGAATGTTTAAATAAATGTTCAGTTCAAAGATAGTATCAATTGTGTAATAAGCATTTTTACTCTAAAGTCCAGTTCTTACAAATAAGAAGTTATTAGTTGTTAGTTGTTTATTATTTAAATGTAAATTCATAATTGTAAAAAGATGATAGCAGCAAATTGTTTTTACTTTATAAAATTAAAAGATAAAAGAAAAACACAAAAGCTGTACATTTTAAAATAGAATAGGTTTGTTTATAAACTTTTTGTAGAAACAATCAGAAAAGGCGAGAGAGGAAAATTTGTTGTGACATACATCTCAATAAGTAACATCAAAATATCTCATTACTTAATTTCTTCAGCTGATCACTACTGAGTATCAGAAATAAGATGAAGGCTGTAAGGATGATAAATCATACGTGAAAATCTATGTTCAAGCATTTAATAGCTTGGTAATATCAGTTGTGATGTATAGATTTAATATCATTCAACTGGCGAATAAATAAGACTTTAAAAGCTAGACATAAGGCTTAAGAAATTAATAACAATAAAACAAATGCATCATCCGAAAGCAGATATTGACTGACTCTACATACAAAGATCTGAAGTTCAAACAGGGCTATTCATAGCTTTGGGTCTTCTTTCTGATTCTGACACTGCTTCAATATCTTCTACTTCTTGTAATTTTTGGTTAAAAAATATGATTTAATTAACTTCGGCAGCAAGTGAATCATAAGGCAAATAGTTTCTAAAATATGCTTTCTTGTTCGGTTTGTTGTTTGTTTTTCTAAAGCATCTTCACCTGTGCCTCTTTTTTATCATTCTTTTGATTTTTTTGAAAGCTAGGTTCAAGCAATGATTTTACTTTTGTGGCATTTATCAAATGTTCAGCTGCTCGCATGACGTATGAAGAATATGAGAGATATTTGTCGAATACATCACTTAACCAGTCGCATCTGTTCTAGTCAATTCATCGTCAACAACGATGTCTTGTTACCACGGCAACTTGTCTTTTATTACTCGAACTCAAGCACCAATATGTGGTCCGCAAACGTAAATATTTCAGTTGGTGGTTGTGGGTCTGTTACTTTTTCAAAGAATATATAAGTTAGTTATATTTTTCATAATATTTTCAAAGATTTAAGTTTATATAAATTCAGTTTTATGAACCACAACTAGGGTCTTTGATTACAGAGTACAAAGGGTCTTTGTGTGTTTAATAAAAAAAACAGAAATAGAGACGAGAGTAACACCGGAGGATTAACTTATAATCTATTTATTTTTACGATTGATTTTGTTTTATAAAATTCATTTAATTAAAACTGATGTTAATTTCTATAAATATCTTTTTAAACAAACTGATTTTAATGAAAACTTGAAGCTAATATAAATTTGTATTAAAAAATCGAAATATTAAGAAGTAGATTTGCTCGTTTAGTTTTGACAACTTTGGTGTAAACCGTTGATGAGACTTAAAGATAGTTATGTGCCAAGTTGGTGCCTAAGCCTACTTTCAACAGTGTCTTGACGTAGAAAGTTAGGTTTGATTTATTTAAATTATTTTACATGATGAACAATTTTCCTTTTGTTCTTTTTAGAGATAAATATCTCGAAAATATCTATGTAAATATTTCCAAGATCCAATTACATATTTACAATTTTTTTATATTGGCCACTGTCAAAACTGTTAATTGATGTTAAAAAGAAAAGCTAAAAGTCAATCAAATAATTAAAAATATTTTATCGGTCACACTGAAAAGCTTAGTAACTTGGTTACAGAGTATTATATATTTGTAAAATTACAAAAAAACCCAAGTGTTTACTTTTACACTGTCATAAGCTTTTAGTACAAAAGTGATAGTTCAAAAATAAAACAATATTTAGATCAATTTTTCTTTTATTTTCTTATATAACTAAACAAATTAATATTATTTAAATATATTTTATAATATACTATAGATTATGAATTATCTGGTATACAATATGAAGTTGTAGTTGATAAATCAGCAGATTCTGCAACTTTTTTTACAAAATGTAGACATATAATTAGCGTATGTACCAACACAAAAACCCAGTCTTGACCAGCCGTCACAGCTACTATTCTCATCTTTACATACTTTGCTAGAACCTTAAAATTATTTATTTATAAATTTTAATGAGAAAAATAATATTTGAAGTATATTTAAACTATACATCAGAAAACATGAAGTTAGTTTAGTAGTATTATTGACAAACCTTTACAGCTTTTACAGCAGTTTGTAAGCATGTAAGAAGGGTTTCTTGTACATTCACCAACTTGAGCCCAATAAGCACAACTAGAGTTTTCATCAGTACAATTATCAACAGTACCTCCGCCACCACCAGTATCACCACTACGTCCATATAAAGAATTCAGTTGTTTTATGTCTTTCTCGGAGAATCCATTTCTCTTTATTTTGATTTAACAAATTTTACTTTTAAATAATCTACTTTTTTAATCATAGTACTTGCGCTTTCACACCATCTTTTGCTTTCTATATTTCTAACTTAATAGATATTTCTTGTGATACTTTGTGTTAGAGGGAGATGCTCTCTTCAGACACCCTTCTTTGCATTTATTGAAATTTTTATCATAAATGTAGTTAATCATCAAAACATCGACTAGATTTTCATAAAAAATTATTTTCTTTATTAGACGGCATAAAATAATTTTAGCATAAAAAGTATTTAAAGTTGGTTCTTCTTTAATTAAAATGATATTTTGTTAAATTTAAACCAATTATTTAGAAAAATTTTGATATTTTGCTTAAAAATATTATTACAAAATTGTCTTTTGTTTTAGATGTAGTTTTAATTACGGATTTAACCTGAAGTAGTTAAAAAATGCTTTTAACGGCTTTAACTTTGCTAATTTCTTATATAAAGTAAAGCTAAACCTGTTGCTTATACTTTTTAAGAATTATATCGTCAAAATATATATAATAATATAGATAATATATTAAGTCATATAAAGCTTTTATTACTGCAAGTGAAGCTTTAAAACAGATTCAAATTGTGTAACAAACGATTTTCAACATTGCAATTTTCCTATTTTGATCCTATTAACTAATTTTGACTTACAGTTGATTTGTGGTTAGAAGAAAATAATGTTGCTGTAGCTAATGAAACTCCTGCAGATAATTATATACTTCCCTCTACTGGGTTGGAATTTATGAAATTTGTTTGTGAATTTGCTTATCCATCAGAAGATCAACTAATTAAAATTCTCTAAAATATCTGGTTCTTAGTATAAACTAATTCAGCGTTGGTGTAACATGAAAAGGCTGTAAAATAAAATAAGTTAGAGTCCTTTAGAAATAAAGTATGTAATGTATCAAATTTTATAATATTATGATGAAAAAACCAATGGAATAGAGATGTTTAATGGAAAGTGGCTTCACATGATGATAATAATATCTCTGTTGAGCCATCTAAGGAATCTGGTGCTTCTACTAATCAAAGAAGAGATATAAACCTTGTATCTTCATCTGAAACCTTTATTTTGTTTATTCATGCTTAATGTCAAATTAACTTGATTTTAAAAAATCAGTCAAATTCTTTTTTGTATTTTTTCTGTACTTTTAGCTGCTGCAAGCAAGTATTATTATTTATGTAAATTTTATTGGAATAACAAGATGTTGTTAAATCAAACGCTCTGGAAAATATATAAATAAACCGTGCAAATATCCAATTGTTTTTGACTACAAGCTTGAACTTTGATCGTAATAGTCTAAAATCTTGTTAAAATGTCTTAAATTGTTTATTATTTTTATTTCCAATTATAGAACATTCAATAGAAAATTTTAAAAACATGTTTTTCTAAACAAGCAGTAAAAGAACTGTTTTTTTAATAATTATTGAATGAATTAGAAAGACGTTATCATTTGTTTTTAATGGTGACAAGATAATTTCAGTTTATTGAAAAAATAATGCTTTAGTAGTTAGATTCTAATTAGAGCAGACTACATTTGAATAACTTTTGTGATTTAATAGAATTTAATTCACTTAACTGCTAAGTATTTTCGCCATTTTGTGATACTTAAAATCGCCTTGCCTTCGAAAACTTTTGAACCGTTTCTTGGAAACCCAACTAAATTCATGAAGAAGGTTGATTGGTCAGCTCTACCTTGTTGGTTACTGACTAGCTTTGAAAGCTACAATGACAAAGAACACGATTACAGCAGTAACCATTTGATAATTTGAGACTTTCGTTGAAACTGCACAAGCTTGTCTTTAAATGCTTGTATATAATTCTGGTAGATAAAAGCAATAAAAAAATGTATGAATACATGAAGTATGAAACGAAATTTGACAAAATTGATTAATCATTGATTTTCAAAAATCAGTCAAACTCATTTTTGCGTTTTTTTCTGTACTTTAATCAGCTACAAGCAAGTTATATAACTTTGCAAATGAAAGAAAACCTGCCCGCACCTGTACTTTCAAGCTATATTTTTTTAGATTAGTTTATTTAGCGTAATATAAATATATATAATATACTTACTATTATTATTTATGTTAATTTTATTGAAAAAACATGATGCTGTTAAATCAAACGCCCCGGAAAATAAAAAAAACATGTTTTGACTGAAAGCTCGAACTTTGATCGTAATAGTCTAAGATCCTGCAAAAAAGTCTTAAATTGTTTAATGTTTTCGTTTCTAAATATAGGACATTCAATATAAAATTTTGAAGAGATGTTTTTTTAAGCAAGCTAAAAAAACAAGTATTTTATATAAATATAGAATAAGTTTTGAAAATCTTATCATTCTTTTGTCGACTGGTTACAACATTATGTTGAATTTTAGCATCTGCTTACATTTATTGATCATCTATCTATAGGTTTAAAGCAGAGATTTTTAATTTCAGTTTGTTGAAAAAATAATGCTTAAGTTGTTAGATTCTAATTAGACCAGACTAGACTTGAATAAGTTTTAAGTTTAATCAGGATTTAATTCAGTTAACTACTAATTTACAACTATACAACAAAACTGTGTTTGCGACATAAGGATTGATAATCTAATGAATAACTCAGTTATGATTTAGAGCTAAATTAACTAATAAGCTTAGTTTATAAATATTTTGCACTTACCAGTTATATAATGTTCTACGATAACTTCAGTTGCGACTTTAATAGATTCAAAGCATTAAAATTGTAGCTTACCAGTCGAAAATTCTTATTAACAGCTGTGTGAATTAGAATAGTATTAAGTTTTATTCAATGCTTGTTGTAATATTGTATAATAAATTTTATCATGTATAGTAGTTATAAGAATTTAGTAAATAGGATAAGACCCGATATTACTTTGGTGTTATAACTTTGAAAGGAATTTAACTTTTTCTTATTTATTTCAGACAAAGATTGTTTTTAAGCTAATATTGAAATGAATCTTGGAAATTTTCAGTCTACTAGCAGCAGCCAGGCTAATCCACCAATGGACTATTCTCACTTCCAACCAAACCTTCCATATCTAAATGGGTATCCGTATTCTCTACCGCCTTATTATCTTCCAGTTAGACCATTAATTAATTTTAATCCGTTAACGATGCGAAGTGCTCTACCATACCCTTTTCCCACTTTTCTACCAAACCTTATGGTTCCTGCTAGAGCGTTGTATGGTTGCAGTAACTATCTGCCATATTTTCAAGGACTGCAACACGCGCCTTTTACTTTGCCAAGCAGAATGCCACTTGGACCTGATATAGAAAACTCTTCTTTCACAAAAAGCTCAGTACCTAACGGTAATAATTCCATTGGTGTTTTGCGACCACTGCAGTCAGAGCCTTCAGATTTGGGGAAGATAAAACCTACTGAGCCTGCCATAGAAAACTTTCTTCCTTTTGAAAGTTCGGAACCGCATATTAACAATATTCATGATGATTTCGAAGTACCGCATGCTGAACCCTTCAATTTGCCAACTATAAGTTCTTTAGAGCCGGTCTTAGAAAACTCTTCTTTTGCAAGAAGCTCAATACCTTACAATAATAATTCTATTGGTGCTTTGCCACCACCGCAATCAGAGCCTTCAGATTTGGAGACGGTAAAACCTGCTGAGCCTGCAATAGCACACTTTTATCCTGTTGAAAGTTCGGAACTACGTCAAGCTGAACCCTTCAATTTGCCAACTATAAGTTTTGTAGAGCCAGTTTTAGAAAAATCTTCTTTTGCAAGAAGCTCAATACCCAAGGGTAATAATTCAATTGGTGCTTTGCCACCACCGAAGTCAGAGCCTTCAGATTTGGAGACGATAAAACCTGCTGAGACTGCCAGAGAAAACTTTCTTCCTATCAAAAATTTGGAACGCAATAGTAACACTATTCATGATGACTTTGAAGTACCGCAAGCTGAACCTTCTAATATGCAAATTAAACAGTATGTTGCACCTGTTAAAGCAAGCATTGCTTCTAGTTATCCAGCAACTAGTAGTAAACGTAAAGTAACTTATAAAGCTAAAAAACCATCAACAAGCATGCTTTGCAAAGTTTGTAAGCAGTTTTCAAATGGCGTTTACTACGGTGTTAGTACCTGTGAAGGATGTAAGCAATTCTTCGTACGTTGTACTACAGAGAAAAAGGTTCTTACATGCCTCGAGGGTTTGGAAAACTGTCCTATCTATTATAAAGGAGAGTTTAGCTGTCGTAGATGTCGCTTCAAATCGTGCTTGACAAGTGGTATGAACATCTATCTCGTACATAAAGATGGAAACCGTGGTGGTACAACACATACCGAGCCGTATAATTATTCGCCATCAATTATAACTGATATTCTTAACGGAAAACGTTAGCTACTTTATGTTTTCAAATTCTTTTCTCTTACTTAATATATTCTGAGACGACTTTTCGGCGTTTTAACATTCTGAGACATTTTTCTACAGTAGTTAATAAATTGGTAATAGATTAAAGGAATGTATAAATAAATGTTCAGTTCAAAGATAGTATGAATTGTGTAATAAGCATTTTTACTCTAAAGTCTAGTTCTTACAAATAAGAAGTTATTAGTTGTTAGTTATTTATTATTTAAATGTAAATTCATAATTGTAAAAAGATGATAGCAGCAAATTGTTTTTACTTTATAAAATTAAAAGATAAAAGAAAAACACAAAAGCTGCACATTTTAAAATAGAATAGGTTTGTTTATAAACTTTTTGTAGAAACAATCAGAAAAGGCGAGAGAGGAAAATTTGTTATGACATACATCTCAATAAGTAACATCAAAATATCTCTTTACTTAATTTCTTCAGCTGATCACTACTGAGTATCAGAAATAAGATGAAGGCTGTAAGGATGATAAATCATACGTGAAAATCTATGTTCAAGCATTTAATAGCTTTGTAATTTCAGTTGTGATGTATAGATTTAATATCATTCAACTCTCGAATAAATAAGACTTTAAAAGCTAGACATAAGGCTTAAGAAATTAATAACAATAAAACAAATGCATCATCCGAAAGCAGATATTGACTGACTCTACATACAAAGATCTGAAGGCCAAACAGGGCTATTCATAGCTTTGGGTCTTCTTTCTGATTCTGACACTGCTTCAATATCTTCTACTTCTTGTAATTTTTGGTTAAAAAATATGATTTAAGTAACTTTGGCAGCAAGTGAATCAATAAAATAGTTTCTACAATTTGCTTTCTTGTTCGGTTTGTTGTTTGTTTTTTCAAGGCATATTCACCTGTGCCTCTTTTTTATCATTCTTTTGATTTTTTTGAAAGCTAGGTTCAAGTAATGATTTTACTTTTGTGGCATTTATCAAATGTTCAGCTGCTCGCATGATGTATGAACAATATGAGAGATATTTGTCGAATACATCACTTAACCAGTCGCATTTGTTCTAGTCAATTCATCGTCAACAACAATGTCTTGTTACCACGGCAACTTGTCTTTTATTACTCGAACTCAAGCACCAATATGTGGTCCGCAAACGTAAATATTTCAGTTGGTGGTTGTGGGTCTGTTACTTTTTCACAGAATATATAAGTTAGTTATATTTTTCATCATATTTTCAAAGATTTAAGTCTAAATAAATTCAGTTTTATGAACCACAACTAGGGTCTTTGAATACAGAGTACAAAGGGTCTTTGTGTGTTTAATAAAAAAAACAGAAATAGAGACGAGAGTAACACCGGAGGATTAACTTATAATCTATTTATTTTTTGTGACTGATTTTGTTTTATAAAATTCATTTAATTAAAACTGATTTTAATTTCTATAAATATCTTTTTAAACAAACTGATTTTAATGAAAACTTGAAGCTAATATAAATTTGTATTAAAGAATCGAAATATTAAGAAGTAGATTTGCTCGTTTAGTTTTGACAACTTTGGTGTAAACCGTTGATGAGACTTAAAGATAGTTATTTGCCAAGTTGGTGCATAAGCCTACTTTCAACAGTGTCTTGACGTAGAAAGTTAGGTTTGATTTATTTAAATTATTTTACGTGATGAACCATTTTCCTTTTGTTTTTTAGAGATAAATATCTCGAAAATATCTATGTAAATATTTCCAAGATCCAATTACATATTTACAATTTTTTTATATTGGCCACTGTCAAAACTGTTCATTGATGTTAAATAGAAAAGCTAAAAGTCAATCAAAGAATTAAAAATATTTTATCGGTCATGCTGAAAAGCTTAGTAACTTGGTTACAGAGTATTATACATTTGTAAAATTACAAAAAAACCCAAGTGTTTACTTTTACACTGTCATAAGCTTTTAGTACAAAAGTGATAGTTCAAAAATAAAACAATATTTAGATCAATTTTTCTTTTATTTTCTTATATAACTAAACAGATTAATATTATTTAAATATATTTTATAATATACTATAGATTATGAATTATCTGGTATACAATATGAAGTTGTAGTTGATAAATCAGCAGATTCTGCAACTTTTTTTACAAAATGTAGACATATAATTAGCGTATGTACCAACACAAAAACCCAGTCTTGACCAGCCGTCACAGCTACTATTCTCATCTTTACATACTTTGCCAGAACCTTAAAATTATTTATTTATAAATTTTAATGAGAAAAATAATATTTGAAGTATATTTAAACTATACATCAGAAAACATGAAGTTAGTTTAGTAGTATTGTTGACAAACCTTTACAGCTTTTACAGCAGTTTGTAAGCATGTAAGAAGGGTTTCTTGTACATTCACCAACTTGAGCCCAATAAGCACAGCTAGAGTTTTCATCAGTACATTTATCAACAGTACCTCCGCCACCACCAGTACCTCCGCCACCACCAGTACCACCACTACATCCATATAAAGAATTCAGTTGTTTTATGTCTTCCTCGGAGAATCCATTTCTCTTTATTTTGATTTAACAAATTTTAATTTTAAATAATCTACTTTTTTAGTCATAGTACTTGCGCTTTCACAGCATTTCCTCGTAGATCTGTTATGGTTGGTCGCCCATTAGATGAAAATGCGTAACCGTTGTAATGCATAACTGATCCGAGATCGTAAGCAGATCCTCGTGAATCGATTTGAGAAGAAGAAAACTTATTAAAATTGTATTGAACCTCTGAGAGTAAATGGTTTTTAGAATTACAAAACTATACAAGTTCTAGCAATATACGAGGTGGAATATTCTGAGTTAAAATTCGAATATAGTTGTCTCTGTCAGGTCTGCTTTGTTCATGCCAAAAGCCTAGTGAATGTAAAACTTCGTGAATTACAGTTCCTTTATACCAGCATCCTTGCGCTAATGACACCTTCAAAAAACCATTAATGACTTGAGCTGTAAAAAAGTCAAAAATTGATTTTGTTTACATCTTGTCTTGTTGAGACCGCGCCGACTGGTGAAGAGCAGCCTCCACCTCTGTAGAAGTTGATGTAACGATCCTGGTTACTTCTTGGTTGAAGACGAATACAAGTATACTTAGCAAAATCTCCGGCTGCTGCTTGAATAGCAGCTCTACCACTTGAACCTTTTTAACAACATTTTTTTCTAATTTTTCTGATGTTAGCTTTCGCTAAAAATATTTTTTATACCTATACTACTTGCAATAACATAAGGAACGATATAGTTGTTTCCTGATGGGAACATCTTCCAAAGTGGCAGAGATCTAGCAGCACCTCTACCTCTAAGACCAGATGATCCTTCTAAATTCTTTTTTAGAAACTGTCTTGTTTCACCTACAAGTTCAATGTCTCCTTCAAACTTTCCTAAATTTAAAACTCAATAAGAAATAATTCAAATAAAAATTGACATGAAATAAAACCTTCAGTTTCTTGATCGACGCATTTACAAGTACTGCAACCATATTTATCTTTCTTCCATCCAAATAAACAATTATTTGAACAAGTGAAAGGAGGACAGCGAAAATTTCTTCTTAATTTCAATGGTGACGCAGAAACTGGTAGAAAGTAGTTTACAAAATTACTTTCTTTGATTTTCGACAATTTATTTCTATTGGTTACCAGAATAGCAATAATTAATTGCTTCTAATCCATAGTCATTTGGACGAGATAAAACTTGTTGACAGTCAAGATCAGCCTTGGTAAAAGCAGCTAATAAAAGTAATCCGACTAAAAAACAAATTATTGTAAAGAAATCTTCATAAATTTTTTACTTTTCAATTTCTTACCAAAAACTTTAATCCAAATCATTGTTCAGTAATCTAATAACAAAATCAAACTTAAAAAGAAGATTTTACAGCTTTGGATTTTACTAAATCAGCTAATAAAGTCTATAAATATAATTTAGATGTAGCTAACTCCTTAACAATTTTCCAAGTGATTCAGCAAAGCAAATTTAGATCAATTTAAGCCTCATTTCACCTTGTGATCTTCAATAAAATGACGGTTAACGGATATGACGTCATTTACCACAACACACAGCAAATATCACAAGACCACTTTCAGTATCCTGCTTCCGTTGAAAACAATTTTAAAAATCAATTTTAGTTTAAATAAAATTTACTTGCATAAAACAAACTGTAAATTAGATTCAGTTTCGTGTATTTACTCATCTGGGCAAATATCAATCGAAGCATTCAGCAAATTGCTGCAAGCTCTCTATTGTGATCTTGAGTTTACCTTTTCTCTAATTTCCTCAAAATTTTATTTCTCAAAACTGTCGTCACTTATTCGTCATCAACACGTAGAATGACAAATCAGCAAGCTGTTCATACTTAACTTATTTCAGACATCTGACTGAACACAAATTGATCAGACGTCTCAACGTTTTCTGATTTCAAATCACAAAATACTAACAACAAATAAGGTTTATTAGCAGTATAAGAAAACGTTTAAATAATTGTGCTGTTGTTTGTTGCAAAGGTTTTATTTTGAAACATAACCTGATGTTAAGATATTTGGAGTAAAACAGAAACATTTCTCTTCGAAATTGTGATTAGTAATCCAAGAGGGGGAACAATTTTCAGTTATCGAAAACGTCTTTTCACTTTCATCGTTGCAGCTATTCTGGTTTTCATCGAAATTAATTTCCTCAGAGGACTCATAATAAAATATTTTTTCCAACTTGGACGGCGATAAATCTTTGCCGAAGTCTTCATCTTTAACTAACCTTAAATAAGATATTTGTATTAGCTTTAATGTCTAATAGTTCCCACACTCACTTTAATTCATTTTCTTGAAGTAAAAACTCTTCATATGTTTGAAAATTAAATCCTTTTGGTACTGACAAACTCTTTAAAATATTAAATTAATTAAAAAAATGTTTAGTTTGTCTTAGAAATGGTAACATATTTATAAAATATTTGTGAACTTTAACAAATTTTCTATTTCTTAAAACTTTAAATCATTTGAATAACGTTTGAAAACTGTTATTAAAAATATATGTCAAAGTTCACGTAGAGGATAAACTGAAAATCTACTTTTCCTACTTACTGTTTTTTTGCTACATAGATGACGAAATTTAAATAACTTGTATACAATTAAAGTAACTAATCCAACTAAAGCTAGTCCAAATATGATCCCAGCAATATACAATAAATTAAATTGAAACCTCATACGATGATCATCTAGAAAATTTTAAACCTAAAATGTTATTTACACAAATTACATTTCTTCCATGTTTACTAAAAACACTAAAGACTTTAAAGCAGACTTTTTTATGTTTCTTACATTTTTAAGATTAATAAAAGCTAAACAACAGTCACTAAAACCAATTTATATTTTAAAAACTTGCAATAATGGCAATTAATATTTAAATATAGGATATAAAGATCAAATAAAAAATAGTTTGCAAAAAATTCAAATAATCATTGATGTACAAAATGATGAACAAGTACACTAAAAACTCATATTAACAAATGCCTGATTTTAAGTTTCCTTACCTTTTAAAGTTTGAAAGTGTAATGATCTTAGGCTACTAATATTTTCAATAAACTTCTTTTTAACAACAAATTTGATTTCAATTCTATATTGAGTATTTTTCTTCAAATTTTCAATTAAAATGTTTGTGGAGCTAAATCCCAAAGTACAACGACTCTAATAAAAAGTATTTTGTCGATTGAGCTTGTAACTTCTTCATATAATAATCATTTATCAAAAATGAAAAAATACCAAAAAGACGAAATGTTTTAAATTATTACATTATCTCCAACTGGAGAAGTGATTGACTTGGAATTTTGTAGAACTTTTTCTTCTATTGTTGTTGTATCTGAAACAATTTTGAAGTAAAATTTTTGGCAATTTAGAAACGAATTAAACTGACTTGGAAATAGTTTATAAACTTGATACACGATTCTAACTTCATAGATCCCATGAATACAGAAAAGAGACTTGACAGGAAATTCTATCCTTATCTTAGCTTCATTTTGATGAATAAACAAAGCATGGAGATTTGGAGCGCTAAAATTCACTGAAAATGTCTGTGTAAGGTTTGACATTTTCCCTTTTATATTAACAACTGATCTACTTTATTGTAATAATAGATTAGAAAAACTTACCAAATTATATTAGAATTTAAATTAATGCATCTTGTGTAGAGTAAAAAATATTATTAAATTCTTTTGATTAGAATGCTAAACAAAAAAAGAGTTTGAAAGATTAGTTATCTTTGAATTAATTTTTGTCATTAAATTCATAAAGAAAGGGTTTCAGGTTACACAGTTAGTCTCAAAATCAGAAGATTTTAGCTTGATTAGTGTTTTGCGAGGATTTAAACAAATATTCAAAAAATTTCAAATCCAATAATGATTTTTTTAACTAATTATAAAATTGTTGATAGAAAAAACTTCAAGTAGAAATGTTCAACATGAATTTTCAATTTTCTTCTGCATACTTCTAGTTTTTTGAAAGCAAATATTTTTGTAGTGTGAAATTGTGATCAAATTACCAAATATATTTATTATTAAGTTTTTTTTTGTTTGCTAAATCATTTGGTTTTTAATTTCTTCTGCTATCATTTAACATTTTAATGTAATAAAATTTCTATCAAACTTTAAATAAAGTAAATTTTCTAAATTAAATTCTCCATAAAAAAAACCAACTTTTTAGAAAAACATTTTGACAAGCAATTCTTGTGTATTGTGTACATTGACAGTCATGGCAAGAAGAACAACTTTTCCCATCTTTCCAAACCCCTTGTAGTTTTGCTTCTGTTTAAAAACATTGATATATACAAAAGCCATAAAAGATGCTTTAATACGAAATGTTTCTCAAACTTTTCTTAGAAAAGTAAACAATTATAGTTATAAGATAAAACAACAAAATGTTAGCTAGCTATTTGTGTTTAACATTGTACAAACTTCTAATATATTTTGTTTGAGAGATTTTCAATTATTATTATTTTATTTATGCAACTCTGTTGTTTCTATAAACAAATATAAATGAAACTATAAAATTACTTAAAAAGCCGTTCAAACTTTCATGAGTTTTGCAAATAACTTTACTTCGATTATAAGAATCAGTGATTTCTGTCATTTCACATTCTACTCTTAGCTTTTCATTGCATCTTGCACATGAAGCAGGACAGTTCCTGCAAACAAACAATAAAATTATGAAAAGGTCTTGCTACTAATTCTTAATTAATTAAAGCTAGCAAGGTTTTCATTAACAACCTTAAATGATTAAATTGAATAAAAAAAGTATTTGATATATTTTAATTCACTGATCTATTTGTTAAGTATAATTTCATTACATACAGAGAATTATATAATTTAATATTTGAATGTCGACTAAACTATTAGTTTATATCAATGAATAAATAAAATAAAATCTTACCAAACCCACAAGCGGTAATGAGGTTTTTTTAATGTTGTATTCCAATCTTGGTTTGGAAACCAGGAAAAAAAGTCTACTAGATCCTTTGGCTCATAAGTAAAGTAATCTACACCTATTTTAAAACCAACCAAATTAAATATCTAATTAGATAGACTTACTAAAGTTTTTGTCGATCAACAAAACTCTTAAATTTAATTCTTTGTGAAATTATCTTGTTAATGTAATAAGTTTTAATGAATTTCTCACCACTAAGTCTCGTAATACCATTGGAATTCTTTAAATTTGATATAGATTCTTGTACAAGAGTGAAATAAATTAAAAAAATTAAAAACAAACTTTGCATTCTTAGTAATCAAACACTAAAATAATGTAAACTTTAGTATAATGCAAAATAAAATATTCATAGATACAAAAAAAATCACTTCAAAACAACTTTGAAAAAGTAAATCTGAAGCATTTAGTTGAGCAGCACACAGAACGAACTTGTCTTCCACTTTATATCAAAATCAATTAAGTTGCTAAAAGCAGAAAAGTTTTCTTTTTATCTTTTTTTCTTTGTTATATAAAAGCTTCTGACTAAAATTTAAATAAGGAAGAAAATATGGGGTGAAAAAGTTTAAAACAATTAAGCTACTTTTAAAAACTTGATGATATCATATTTCGAAAATGAAACGTTTAAGACTTCAGCTTAGCTTATAGCTAAGATAATCAGCTAATCAAAAAAATCAACTAGGAAAACAAATTTGCATTGAAACTGACTATGATTTATTTAAGTTAGAATTTCCAACAAAAAACTTAGATACAAAATTAATCTAAAACAGAAACTAATCGATTTTTATTTATATTTTGAACAAAAAATCACAGATTGAACCATCAACTTTTATACTTAAGTAGAATTTTTTCTATGCATTGTTTTAGCAAGCCATCCGATTCTGACATAACTAAACATATATTCTTATACTAACTTTTTTTCAAATTTGAATAAAGTTCGTTAATTATTAATAAGGTAATTGGCGCTTGTTAGATGCTTTTACTTTATTTTGAACTTATTTAAGAATCTATATGAATATGTAGTAAAGCTAAACACAAGTAGATATTTGTATGAAAATTGACTTAAATACAAGTTGAAAAAATAGAAATAAGAACTTGCCATATATCTCAAATATCTTACAAAACTTTCTTGTTTATTAAAAAAATTACAAAATAACTATTGATTATTAAAGAACATAGATTGAAAATGTTCTATATTTCCAAAATCTTTCAACGCAAGACTTTTATTTCTAAAAGTTTTCCAAAATTAGTTCAAAATAATTTCTGTATTCTGACACGACTATTGGATAAACCTGAACAAATATTGTTGCTTAGTCAAGCAGATAAGATTGTTAACGAGTAAATATGCTAAAGTTAAATACTTTATTGATATAATAGCAGAAAAATTGTTAATAAAAGACGTTGTTAAAGTGATAAATAAGTTTGTGTTTTCAATAAAACTTTCCATCATTTCTTAAATTTGATTCTTTAAAATTTTTAAGATCTTAGCTATTTTTACAACTTTGAAATATTATGAAAACTTCTTAAAAACTTGAAACCAGTAAACAATAGTATTTTTAATTTATACAATTTTAATTTATACAATTAGAAATATCACAAAAGTTACTTTAAATGAAAAAAGGTGTAATTCTTTAAAAGCTTTGAAATATCTTTACATCAATGACTTTGTTAAGTAAGAAGTTTGATAAGAACATAAACTTCTTGACTTAAAAACTTAATTTTCCAAATACTATTTCCAAATACTGTTTCCAAATACTATTCGTAACTATTTTTCTCATTTAAAAAGATATAAAATACAATACATCAATGATATATTAATTGGAGCATCAGATAGATGTAACCTTCTTCAATCAAATATTCAAATGCTTTATTATTTCTAGCTTGAAACAACTTACTTTTAAATGTTTGTTTACAACCAGTTATGGTTCAATTCCAGCCTCTTATTGAAAAAAACGTGATGTACATCAAGTTTTGTTCAAAATAAGTGTTAATAGCTAAAAGAAAAAGTTTTCCGAACTGTACTTGATTATCATTTTGGAATATAGACAGCAAATGAACAAATGGAAGAAAATTCAAACTTCAAAAACAGATTTACAGGTTAAGAAAGGTTTTTAAAATTTAATAGAAAATAGTGAATAATAATCGAGTTGTAAAAATCATTTTGTAAATTACTTGTTATCACTTCAGGCTAATATAACTTTTAAAAATAATCAATTCTGACTATAAATTTGACACCCTCAACAAACATTTATATAAAGGATAACTATTAAAGTAATCTCAAAATGTGAAGATTTGAAAGATTTCTAATTATCAATCAACATCTGCAATAGAATTTGGTTATTTTCAAAGCAAAATTTATTTTTCTAAGAATCGGATAAACTTGCTTCATTTGGTATTTTTATAACCTTTAGTTTCCTTTTAAACGACTTTTTAAACTTTTATTTATCATCTAATCAAATTTGCTAATAGACTTGTTCAACTTGTGAAGAAAATTACAGATTTTTTTCCGGCGCTTAAAAGGCTGTTAACTATCTCTTTTCTTCTCTAACGTAGATTAAATCTAACTTCAAAATTTATTATGAAAAGTCGTATAACTTTGTGATATTTTATATCATTATTATATATTCAAGTAGGAAAATAGGCAGAAACGTGGTTGAGTCGTAAATCAAATAAAGTATATAAATGAGTAAAACATTAATCAAAGTTAGCTTTTTGTAGGAAGTAAAATTGATGAAGCTACAAAAGTGAAGAAACTTAAGAAGATTTTTCTGATATCTTGTGAGAAAGGATAAATTGTCTTTTATAACATTCTCAACTATTTTTATACTAGCCTAAAAGTAAAGTTATACAGATAAACAAAAGTTATATAGAGAAAGTAAAAATAAGAAATAGTGTTGATTTGGTATTTAATGATAAAACAAATCTTATTTCCAACTAAATATAAAAAACACATTGTAAATGTCACAAGAACATTTCTGCTTTAGTAATAGGTAAAGTAAAATCAGTTTTACTTAAGATCAACAAATTGTTTCAAATTACTATGAAGTTTACTCTATTGTCTCAGAAATAAAAACTTAATTTAACAAGCACATATTTTTTCTCGTAAATTATAAAATTTTACAAGTTTTGATCAAATAGATTCTGCTTGCATTAAATTCAAAGCAGAAATATCGACTACAATCACATCGGGTTTTAATGTCTGGTCAATATTACAAAGTTTTTCAAGACATTAAAAACCTCGAAAGTTGTCATTCTTAAGTTATGATTTCTTAAAGCATTTCTCCTAAGTTTGCAAATCATCGATGCGTCGAATCCAGAAGCTTTCTTGTGTAATTATTATTATTTGCATTCAAGTAACTTATTTCTAGTTATGAGTATTAGCAAGACAAGTTTATCATTTATCAATGATTGTTCAATCTGTTTGTTAACTGGATACTAACTGAATTACAACAAAACAGTTTTCAAGTTACTTTTACTATCATAATTGGCATCTTTTATCTACTTTTATATATTGTTTCCAAAACTCACAATACTGTCAATGCAGTTTATTAAAATATAATTTACCTTTTCATTTTTAAAATTCCATCTGATGATGGATATTGCTTTAAATTGTTTATCAACAATTGGGATTGAGTTAGTTTCATTTAATCTATTTTGACAAAACTACAGAAGGTTGAGTAGAAATTCGAAACTAAGACGAGAAACATAAAAGAACTTTTATTATTCAATTAAAACTTTATTTCTTCTGAAAGTAAACTACAATTAGATATATTTCTTGTGTACATGTGGTGTACAAACTTTGTAAAATGCATTACCAAGTATAAAACTTCAGCAAGTATAATTTCATGCATGAAGAAAAATGATATTTTGAGAAAAGTTTAAAGTTTTGCTTGAATGGCTCAAAACTTGAAAGTTATTTTTAATAAATCTTTTAAAAGCTTTATCTACAAATAGAAGAAACTTTCATTAAAACATAATCAATTCAGTTGCTTTAAAAGAGCATTTATACTTGCGTGAAAATAACAAAAATATTCCATTGTACATAAATGAAAAAGCCTATATTTGTAAAGATAAAATTTTAAGGTTTTTTCTTGATTACGATTGCTAAAATGACAATAACTAAAAGTAACAAAGCTGCAATAATTGCTCCAATAATAAAACGTTTATTTTGGAAAAAATATTTCTTTTTAATTTTGTCAGTGACTTGTTGAAAGTTTTTAGACTGATCGCTTATCTTCTCAGCAGTAACCTAATAACAAATATGTTTTCAAGTTAGTAACAAAACATTCAAACAATTAAATCTAGTTCAAAAATTTACAGCAGTATTTTATTTTTTAATATTTTTTACTTTAATGTTTATTTATTTAAAATACTCCTGAGAAAACCTTTAAAAAGGCACAAATATCATTATTTACAGTTGAATACTTTGTTGAATTCTTTGTTTAATAGCTTTTAGGTATTTACTTTTGAAAATTTGTATTTGAAACAACTAATTATTCAACTTGTTCAGCTAGGGTCTGAATTATTTCCGTATTTCTCACCTCAAGTCTTTCAATATTTTCTTGTCGTTTCTCCAGAGCTACAATATTTGTTTTGACAATTTCACCAACCTGATTAACCTGCAAATAATTTACCCGGAAAAGTACATTTAATAATTCATAAATCATAGTACTTAATTGGTTTAATGTAACTTAATGAGCTACAAATATTTAAGTAATACTCCAGTTGATTTAAACTGCTTAAAATTTGTTAAAAATTAAACTTTAATAAACTTATTTTTAATCTAATTCATTAGAAATTAAATAAATAGATATGACTTAACAAAATTACAATTTACAACTAACCAATTCTTTTTATTTAAGCTGTAAACTTGTTTAATGTATTTTTAGCAAATTAATAAACTTTTTAATGAAATTATTTCTACTATTAGAAACTTATAGAAATTCTTTTAGTTCTTAAAAGTAACAACAAAATTACTTGTGATTGTAAATTATAAAGTCCGGTATCAGGCTCATGTTTAAAGTTGGCAGATTTGTTGCTTGGCATCTTGGTGAAGACAGGTGCAGCGCTTATCGTCTTATCGTCAGAATGATTCAGATCTACATTAAGAAGATTTAAAGTAACTTATTTTTACTTAAACATTATTTTCTTAGCTATTTTTTTTTTGAATTGCTGGGAAATAAAAATGAAATATTTTTTTAATATCAGAATCTGGTTTGATAGATGATAACAATTATTAGTTGATATATTGAGTGAAATTTAAGGTCTGTTGAATCTAATTTATCAAATATTTGAAAGTAACTGTGGGAATATTTTGGATGGTTTAGTGTTTCTGACTCTATTTTATGATCATTTTTAAATCTTACCAAAAAATATGATAATTGAGAAAACTTTAAAGGTTTATATAAGATTTAAATTTCTTTTATCAATAGTCGCTCTAACTGTTTGAAATTTCTTTTATCGAATTTTGTTCAAAAGCAAAGAAAAATGCAAAGACCTTCATTATTAACAAGGATCTTCGTATCGCTTTCATCATACATTTCAATCGATTCCGCATTTTTTACTTTTTTTATTCTTTTTGATCCTTTACGTCGAGACACTGCATCTATAGAACTTCCTGACCCGCTATCAAATAATTTTGAAAAATATTTCTAATTTTATGAATAAACGCTAAGAAAAGTAAAAAAAATAATCCAGTATTTTAGTATTTAAGTAAGTTTTCAAATTAGTTAAAATCTATAAGAATCGAAAGAAAAAGTACAAACTTTGTTTGTTTAATCTTCAAGCTTTTTGAAGGCGATAAAACTTTTCGACCCATTAGTTTTGTGTTTTCACAAAGTGGTTCAATTTTTTCTTCACATTTTATATGAACATTTGCACCACATTCTTAAAACATAATTTTATTATTTAGCATTTGAAAAAATAATTGAATGCTTTTTTAAACAAATTATTCCAAAAAGTTGTAATCTAAAATATCTCTATTGTCAATTGCACGTGTTGTTACAAACCACTTTATATTGTTACAACAGTTATCTAACTCATGAACATAAGTTTGTGTTTCCAGGAATACTGCCTAAAGCACTTCACTTAAGAAATTTATAATATGTTGAACACTTTCGTTAAGAAAACTTCTTTTAGAAAAGATCTTTTACAAAGTAAAATATTTAAAGTTTTTTGTTGGTACCAACTTTAATCGTAAATCAAACTTATATTTTGTTTTTATAAAATTTCAATAAATGGGTTTTTGCCGAATTTTTTTCAGAAATATTTAGAATTAAAAATCTAATCTAAAAAGTTGGAAGTTTATTTAACTTACCACTACAACGTAGACCTTGTTTTGTTATACCAACTAAAAGTTTTGTACAAAAGTCACAATAAGTTGGTTGGTGGTAACTTTTTTCTTGAAAATTATGATGACCCGGCATCTAAAAGAGAAAATAATATTCTTTAAGCTTCGAATATTTATGAATGAAACTTACTGACAATAGTATTTAGTTTAAACTTTACAGTAAAATACAGAATTCAGTTTATGATTGAAGAATATTGGAATGAAGTGGAACTCACAATCTCAATACATTGCTGTTTAACTTCATCTTTACATTTCATATGAATATCGATATTACATCCTAAAAAATGTTGCAGAATTCGTTTGTTAGAAACTACAAATTTCAACAAAAGATATTTTGTAAACGTACTTTTGCATCTCAGACCTTGCTTAACAAATCCTACTAACAGATTGTCACAATGTTTACAAAAAGTTGGTCTTTTATAATTATGTATAAAAAATTTATGTTGAAGGTTCTTAGACATTTTATTTTGCATTTGATAAAGTTATCTAGAAAAATGTTCTTTTAGAATTTCTAAGAAATTTTACAAAAATAAGAATTTTAAATAATTAAAAATTATAAATGTACCAAAAAATAACAATTTCTACAACTCGATGCTTTAGTAACAAACAAGTTTATATAAACAATTATTGAAAAATTTAAATTAATTGATTAGATAATACTTTTATGTCAAGTTATATACTTTTAATTGTTAGATGAATTAATCAAAACTTTTTTCTATTTAAGTGTTTAGTAACTTTAAACGTTTTAAAAATATTTTTCAATTTTTGAAACATTTTCAAAAAAGGTTTAATTTTAAGTTTCAAAGTTTTTAATTAACTTTAACAAATTAAGAAACTTGTTTTAATAGAATTTTATCATATAAGGTTAATTAATAATAAAAATATTATAATAAGAAATCTTATATTTGACTAATTTGTATTTTTGATTTAATTACAGTACACTGTTATAAAAAACATTTAGTAAAAACTTTCTCGAATTGCTGAAAATACTTTACATTAAAATTTAATCTTCTAAAATGAAGTTGTTTACTTTCAAACAAATAAATTATTATTTTCTGAAAAGTGCAAATAAACAAAACAAGGCTTTGTACAAAATCTCAGATTTTCACGACGAAAAATAAAGAAAAATAAAATTCATTGACGAAAAATTCACAAGATTTCGACAAGAAATTAAAATAGGTTTTTCCTCATTTGTCAAACAAATTAAAATTATCAGTTCTATTAGCATTTACAATAAGAAGCTAACTAAGTAATAAAATATTTTTCTTACCTTTCACTAGCAAGCAATATTGAACTGACAAATAAAACTTTCTTGTTCGTCTAATTTCAAAGAATCATAAATTCAATTTTGTAAATCTGTAAGCTAAACTGTTTAGTGATTCAACTTCAGAATCGTCATTATTCTTTCCTTTTCTACACGACGTTCTATAAAAGGAAAAAAGTGTTAGGTTTCAACTGATTGTGACAATTTTGTAATGTTTTCTTCCTGCCACATGAAGCAACTTGAAAAAGTAAACAAGAAACACCCAAAAAAATAGGCACTGAATGCTGATAACTAGCTTTGAAGTATATCACATTACTGAGTTCACTGTAGTCGTGGCATTACTCACTAAGCTTGATATAAGACATTGCTGCTTTCACGTTACTTATCAACTCATGTTTTATAATAATACAAACTCTTTAATATGACTGTCTGTGTGTTTTTCTATACTAATTTACAAATAAAGACTTCTTTAAACTTTTATCTTACCTAAAAATCTAAAATTGTTGTTACTTGTACTTTGATACTACAAGTTGTTGCTAGCCTAACACTTTGTCATTTCTCTTCAAGAATTCGGAAGCATTCACATTATCAAGTAAGGAAGTATTACTAGTCAAATGACTTTCATTATTCACTGACTTTCATTCAACTTATAAAGATGAAATAGAATAATAGCTTATTTTTACAAAACAATAACTTTATTTCTTGAAGAGAATTATTTTCAGATATATTTAATAACGTTTTTGTTCTAGCTAGAACTGAAATGAAAAACAAATTGGCTCATATAGAAGAAACTTGTTGAAACGATACAAAAGAAAATTGTGTGTTTGTGAAAAACAAACAACACTTGTGACTTGAAGTACATAATTCTGGTTAAACATTATCTTGTTGTAAAAAATGAAGATACTGTAGACAGAAAAAAGCAACTTTAATTTGAGCTAAACTGAAATATACAGATCATTAAAAATTATAAGAATATAATTTTAGAGATAATTTGATTATAAGAGCAAAACATATTAGAGTTGATGTTAATTTTAATAAAATGTCAAATTAAAAAGAATTAACTTATCTTTCAGAATTAAATCCATTAAATAAAATTAAAAATACATAAAAGGAAGTAGATAATAGTATTCATATCCGGAGAAAAACAAAAGCATTCTTTTATATACTAAAGTGTCGACCTTAAAACTTTTAAGGAATAGAATTTTTTTGTGAAAAGTATAAATCAAAATAATTACAAAAATATTTCTCAAAGTAAACCTCGTAAATAATTTTATGCTTTTTTCAAGTTTTAATAAGAAGTTTACAATTAAAAAACTTTTGAATATTTGTTAAATGTATGAGAACATCTAACTAAAACTTTGAAAAATAATTTTTCTTCTAATTTTTCTGGAACTTATTCAAACTTTTAGTTAGACTTATAACAACAACTACTACCCAAAACTTTTCAAGTGTTTTTCATCGTAACGTTTACAGCGATGAATCAGAAAGTTTTCATTTTTAAATTGATGAATCAACTCAGTTGTTTGTTAAAGACTAGCAAAATTGAATCATCAATTTCAATGCTTTTATCAGACCAAACTCTGCAATTTGATTAAAGAGAATACGTTCCCAGTAACAACTTTGTTTTCTGTTTATTTTACTAATTTAAGTCTTTTTGTTAATAAAAAAATTAGATAAAATTTTCATTTTTTAATAAAGGTGATTTACATTTAAAGTTTTTGTAAATGATCATTTTAAAAAGATACAAAATGATTGAATCATATAATTTTTCAGAAGATTATAATCATGATTGCATAAAAGACATTTTAAGGTGAAGCCTATTTTAAGTAAAACTCAAAAACTATTTTTGTTGGTTCAATGATATCTTGGATTTCATCGATTTCTACAAATTTACTTTTTAATGGAAGTAACCATAAAATTTGAGATTTGAAATTTGTATTCAAACAATACCTATTACTAATGACTAAAGACAAATTTAATATTTGAGATGTATAAATATTTGAATATTTTATTTAATGTTTTTTTAGAATCGGATATCATAAGCTGTTATTTTAAAGACAGTCAAATAGTTGATTTCAAAATTTCACCAAGTCTAGTTAAATGATGATTTATCTAATTACTTTAAACAATTAAAGAAAATAGGTGAATGTGTTTTTGTAACAAAAACCGTTTAGTCATACTATCATAAGGTTCAACATAAAGTTTAATTTTTGTGATTCTGTTTTTGATTTATTCAGAATTGAAATTATTTTTTGAAAAGATTTTATTATTTATTTCTCATTTACAAATGACATTTGAAGTTAAGCATAAATTGACGCTACTTCATTTTAAACTAAATATTATGAGAATGTGTAATGGGTTACAGGAAATAGTACTTTAAAATAAAAATAAATGATGGCACATTTGTAATAATATATATTTGAAACGGAAAATTTTATTGTTTGGAAAGCCTTTTGACGTTTTTACCAATTTTATTTAAGAGTATGACTGGATTTATAATTATTTGTAATAAATCTTTACTTTTAGAGGTTCAAACTGAAAACTGATATATTTGAACGCATGCTACTAAGGCAATTTTTTAATCAGTTTTTGTTATTTTTATGAATGACAAACATAAATAGTATTATGAGAAATATGCAGATATTTAAACATAGAATAGAATTTCTGTGTTTCAAACAAAACACATTCAATTTGTCCAAGCTTCGAGGTTTGAGAAGCTTCAGGAATTCTTCGTCAGAATTTCCCTTAATTCAGAAAAAAACGTTTAAAATAGAATCAAATTATCTTTTCAAATATTTTATATTAAGATTTATAAATTTGAAGAAAATAGTTATTTTAAATCTGAGTATTTAAACTAAAGCATTTTTATTATTAATAATTAAAATTTCTTTTATAGTTTCAACAAATTGCTACTAAGATGGAAATAAAAGAAGTTATCAATTAATAAGAAAGATTTTAGTTTACAAAAGTGACATTAAATCCAAATAAATCTTAAATTTAACTACTTTCTTTGGCACCTCTTTTGATTGGCTCAATTTTTTTGCCCAATCCTTCCAGCTAGTTATATCACCAAATGTAGAACTGCTTACATAAAAAGAATTAGTTAAATGAAACTATGTATTTACATAAAGTATGAGTAATTTAGATAAATTGAATTTGCAAAACAACATATTTTAATCTTCTAACTTTTTAAGACATGTTTGTGTTTCTTATAAATAAATTAACCTATATACTCCTTTTGACAAAGTATGTTTCGTTTGCAGGAAGACACCTTCTACATGACATGTTTTCTCTAGTTTGGTAGATTTCTTCATCTTAGAACACATCTTAGGAATATATTTTTCACATTGATAATGAATGTTGCATTTACATTCTGAAAAATATAAAGATTGATTACAACTACTAAAGCATCAAAAGTTGTTTTCAACACAAATGTTAAAAAGATTGAAATATTTAAATATATTTGATTTGTATAAGAAGATGCTATATATGGAATTTTGTTACCTTTACAATGTAATCCTTGTTTAATCATTCCTGTAATCAATCTTTCACAACTATCACAATAAGTTGCTTCAGTAAAATCCTTTTCAGTGAACAGATGATAGCCTAGTGGCTGAATCAAATTTTGTTTTTAAGATTTTTAAATCATAAATATTTAAGTTTTTACAGAATTTGTGTTGAAATTTCAAAGAAGGGTTCTTAGCAGTTTGATGTGATCACTTTTTTAATGTTGAAGATCTAATTCTGTTGCAATATTTAAACATTATTCATTCACTGATAACAGAGATTGTGTCTTTACTGAAAAGTTTTTATAGATCAAGATGCTGCTGAACCTAATTTCCGAAATTTCTTTACTCAGATAATAAACCAAAACCTGAAACTTTCACCACAAAGCTTAAGGCTCTTGCCACTCTTCAAATTGACCAAAACTGTTTTTATTTAAAGTTAGATGAAGCAGCATAATCTGAGTACCAATTTATTTGTTAAAATCTTTTAATTTGAAAACAGCTCAGCAAAAAGCTCAGACAGCTTCCTACATGTCTTCAAATCAAGCTAAGAATGTTACAACTAAAGATTAAAATAAAATCAGTTTCTTTAGATATTGGAGTAACTAGAAGTATCAATTATTGCATCTATAAAAGCAGAAAATTTGACATTTTAGCAATTCTTATATTTCTTAGTCTGTACGACTTACAAAGGAATCAAATTAAATACTTACAATTTCCATACAACGTAACTGAACTTTAGATTCACAAGTACTATGGACACCAAGAAAGCATTCTAGATATTAAATATTGTAAATAATCGTTATTTTATTAAAATAATAATTTCAACTTCAAATCAAAAATATTGTTTGAAACAGAATCATACTTGAACAGCGACGAGCGTTAGAAGCAACTAATGATTTATTGCAGTATCCACAAACCACTTGAATAACATAATTGTGATCAAAGAACTGATGTTTGTAAAAATTCTTCTTTTCTACTCCTTGTTTTGCATTCATATTTTAAAAATTATCTAATTTGAAGATTGCTGACTTTTTAGTCATTCCTATCTCTTCATTATAAATTTAAATGATATTTCTAGAAGTTAGTTGTTCGTTTTCTATCTCTTAACAAAGTTTTTAAAGACTAATTTAACTTTAGTAAAAATACAATTTATCGTTTTTTAACTTTAAAATTTTAACAATCTAAAAAATGAAAAATTAATGAGTAGTTAAAGTATTTACGAAAATTTTTAGCTCATAAAGTTAACAAAATCTAAATATCAAAATTAGTTTGAAAATTACATTAAATTCAAGCTTATAATACAATAAAAAAAGTTATTTTTTAGGTTTTATTTCAGTTTTATTATCCAACATTTTAGTGTTTTATAAAGCTAACAGAGTTTGTAGTTATAAGAAAAAAATAAAATCTAGATTTACAATATTTATTTCTATTTACTAAACGTTTTCTTTGAGTAAAGTCAATTATTCATTAAACTGATCTAATCTTTTTACATTTTATGAAAATAGAAAAATAAATTTCAATTATCATCAACTAAATAATTTTCAAATAATTGAATTTAACATTAAATTGTTTTTTAATTTAGAGAGCAGGAAATAAAACGAAATTTGTGTTTGATAAAAACCCACACAAATCCAGTAATTCCAAGCAGCTAGACAATTTACTTTCAAAACAGGACAGTTGTTTACAGCAGCTTTCTTTTACTTATAGTAGCTTTATCTGACGTCGAAATCAAGAAATATTTACGCGAATAGCCAAATCTTTCGGCTATTAAAAGGAAGTAACAAAATCGGAACCTTATTTATTTACTTTTTGAAATTATTGCTAAAAATCACAAATATTTAATCGAACATATTCTGACTGCTAAAAGTGGAATGAAATTTAAAGAAATGATTTGTAGAAGTTGAAAAACCGGTTGTACTGATGAATCATAACTTTCAAACCAAGATACACCAGCACTAAACTCAACAGCGAGACAATCAATGGCAAATTAATCTACAAAAACACAAAAAGTATCTGGTGCTAAAGTTGGCTCAAAAAGCAAAATAGAATCAAAAAATAAATGAAGAACCAATAATTATCCATATTCTTAAATTCAGTTTTAGGAAGATATAGAAGTTTATATGTAATCTAATAACTTAAATATTTTTCTTACGCCTTTACTATTTCGAATAGAAAAGTAATTAAACTGTAGTAACTCATAAAAAAACAAGTAAATTCAGATCTTGAAAAAGTAGACTTGAATCATTTATTTTTAACAACAAAAAAGGTAAAGAAAATTATATGAGAAAGTAGATTCTATTTTCTGTAGATGTAACAATTTTAATCAACAACTTTTGTTGCAGTCACTGTGCAGAGATTTTACAACTAAGTTGGTCTGAATTTTCTTTTTGAATTAGTTGTACTAAATCTGTCAAGGCTGTAAAGAAGTGAAGTTTTGAGAAACATATTAGTTTGTTGTAAGTTTGAATTTATCAATTCTTTTAGATGCTGTATCATATGAAATACTGAATTTTTTTGTCGTTTTCAAATGCGCCTTCTAAAACTATTTGCAGGTTCTTGTTTTGCTAGTATACATCATTTAAAGTTCTTATTTAATAATTCTTTGTACCTTTTTTGGCTTTTATATATATTTTTTGAGTTTTTTGAAATTTTAAATAATTTCCTCTATTTTACAAAGACCCTATATGCAGATTAAGAGAATGATTCCTTAATATCTGATATTTATATATAAACCATAAAAGTAAAAATTTTTATTTTAGATATTATTAGTTTAAAATTTTAAAAAGTTGTCAGAATTAAAGAAGCAATAAATACAGATAGTATTATCATAAGATAATAAAAAATAAGTTAACTAAATTTTATTATTAATTTTAAATATGTGGATTCAACCTCTGAAACTTATATTTAATAGTTAAATATAACTGCTTTAAACTTATCATTTATAAAAATAAGTTTTTTGAAAATCTTTTAAGAAGTTCCAGTTATATTTTATATTAATTTTATTTAATATAAATCTACAATAATAAGAAGAAATGTACAAATTTAAAGTTATAATTGTGATCTTTTCATAGACTGTTGTAAGATTTTGAATTTTATAATGAAAGAAATAAACCAACCATCAATACAAGATTTAAACTTAGGTGGTAATAGTAATGATCATAGTCTTACTCAAAATTATAAAAAAGATGTGGAACCATTGAAAGTTTGTAAATTGTGGAAAATTAATGAAAAGTATGATATACAAGGAAAGCTTGGTCAGGGTGGCGGTGGAACAGTCTTTTCTGGTAATTGAAATATCATATTTTTAAAACCATGCCATGTTCGTTAACCTTTAAATTTGAGAAAGTCATTTAGAATATTGTTCTATAGAAATTATAAAATATTCTGAATATATAATTTTAAAATATTAATAGGAGTTAATCGGAGTAATGGTCAATTAGTTGCCATTAAAGTTTTGAAAAAATCCAAAGTTAAAAGATGGCTAACAATTAGCAAAAAATTACTTCCTCTTGAAATCCATTTGCATCAAAGAGCTTGTAAAAGAAATATAGGTGAATTAGTTAAAACTTTCAAATAATATTTGAAAAAATAGTAAATTGTATTCTATAAATGAAATATAAGTTTTTTATATTTTTGATTCTAACTTATTTTTTTGTTTTTTTTAAGTATTTTGCATGAAATGATTTTTAAATGAATTTCTTATAAAATTATTTAATCATAAATTTTTTAATATAGATTACTTTTAAACTTTTTTATGAAAATATTATCTATAAGATTGTTGTTCTAATATTTTTAATTAGATAATTTTGTTATTTAATAGTAAAATACTTCAACATTTTTTATAAATTAGAATTTTTCAACTAATTATTTTAATAGGTGTAATTGAATTGCTGGAATGGTACGAAGAAAAGAACTATTTTATAATAGTCATGGAAAGAATTGAACCAGCTGTGGATCTTTTTGACTATTTAGGCGAGAACACGATCCCAGAACAACAAGTGGTTTTGATTGCAAGACAAGTACGTTTTAATTATTTGGATTATTATCAAAATTTGCTTTTTAATTGTAGTTAGTGAACTCTGTAAGTATTTTCAATTCAAGAGGAATAATTCATCGAGATATAAAAGATGAAAATATAATTATAAATCCGAGTAATCTTACCATAAAGATTATTGATTTTGGATGTGCAACAATTTCACAGGTAATATTTCAATATAGAAACTTTTCAATATCTCTTTGATCAAAAAATTTTAAATTATCCAAATGTCGCTGGATCTTTAGTATCTCTGACCGAATTATCAACAGTTTTTGTATCTTTTCTATTTAGAAGATTAAATTTTTGATCATAAGCTTTTTAAACCAACTAAATTGACTTCTTGTACAAGTTGCTAGGAGAACATCAATCGTAACCTAGCAACGTTGCCTATCTACGATTAACTCTTCTTTCGTTGCAGAAAAAAAAATTCAAAAGCTTTTCAGGAACGAAAGCATATTACCCACCGGAGTGGTTTCGAAGTCATCGATACGACGGAGAACTTCTGGAAGTTTGGACAATTGGCGTTTTATTATACAGAATGTTAACCGCAGACGAAGTTTCAGAAATAAACAACAACAAATTCTATTGGAAAGAAAACGCTGAAAATAAACTGAAATTATTTTCAAATCGATGTCAAGATATTTTTTCAAGAATATTATTTTGCGATGAAACAAAACGAATGAGTCTAAAAGAACTCTGTAACCACCCGTGGCTGAAATAGATTCATCGAGAAACTGTTGTCGCTATTTTTTTAATAAATCAAAATTTCAAAAATTTTTGTTTCGAATGATGTTTATTCTGAACCTATTTTTTTGTACCAAAATCTTGCTCTATGATCTTCACTACATGTGATGAATGCAGGAGCTGTTGGTGAATGGGCAATTCTTCTTGCTGGACCTTGATGTCCTAGTGATAATAGATGTTTTCTTTCACCTGTACGTGAACACCAACAACACATTGCAATTGTTTGTTCATTAGCAAAAAACACAAAATCTTCAGTATGATTAAATACAGCTTGTGTTCGATGTTCCTACAATTAAATCAAATTGAAATACGATAAACATGAAATATCAAAACAGAAACCTGTTTCCCACCAAGTTCTGCTCCTGTATATTCTTGAATCGGTCGACCAGGTATAGAAAGATCCCATAATCTTGCAATACTATCCTTACCACTACTTAAAACATACTTCCCATTTCGAGAAAATCTCACAGAAGACACCGGATCACCACTATGGGCTGATTGATAAGTTCGGATATTCTTACAACTTCTACCATCCCAAATCTATTTGGAAACAAATTGCTTCATCTTCATCAACAACATCTTCACACCAACCTTGATACAACCATCTTGGCTTCCAGAAGTGAACAGATTTCCTCGTGGACTAAACGCGATGGAGTTGATAGCAGCTTTGTGTTGATCACCTGGGTTTGCGCTCACGAAACAACTAGATGTCTCCAAGTCGTAAAGACGTAAAACTTGATGTTGTGTTCCAACCAGAAGATACTCTCCTGAAAACGATAAAAGTTTCAACAGATCTTTAAAAATGAAGAACTTCACCTGTTGGATTAAGAGCGATTGCTCGGATTTGAGCGACTTCATTAATACATCTAGAAGATCTTTTAGCGCTACTCTTTGAATAATCAAATACTTTTACTGTATAGTCACGTGATCCAGATACAATAATCTGATTGAATGTAAAATGAATGTTTGGTAATGAAGATAGAGACACAAACCTGTTGAGTTGGATGAAAATCAAGACATGTGACTTCTTCAGAATGATCATATAAAGTTCTGATAACCGGATGATCTCCTTGTTGAGAGTCTACTGAAAGATCTGCTGGTGAAGTACTCTTTGCTAACATTCTTTCAACATCCTACAATCAGTAAGTTTCAAACATTTCATAGAAGATATGAAATAAATACCAAAACTTTAATAGAAGTATCAACAGATCCAGTTGCTATATACAATCCATTAGCTGAAAATGCTGCTGCTCTACATGGGGCTTTATGTGAAGTCACATAACAAGTTTCATAAAAAGCTGCTTCAGGAGACAGTATCTGAAGATCAAAAATTTCTACTTAAGACTTTCACTGATAAATAAACATTTCGATACAAAGAAAATGAACAATTTATTCAAATAAACAATCTCTCAATATATTATTCATTTATTCAACACGTGGCTGCAAATTATACAAATCTTTTAACAAACACAAAACAAGATGAAGAAAAGGTCTTAAGTATCACAGTTTAAAATAAACAATAAAGAAAATAAGAAGAATGTAAAGACATAAGTTGAAATAGGTGTTATATCTGTATGATGTATATGATCTTTCTTATTAATGAAATTACTAAATCATTTTTTAAAGAAAATTTTAAGAGGAAATAGATTTTGATGAAGAGATGGAATCAGGAAAGCAATTCCAAATAATGGTTATCTTATCTAGAAAGCTGATGGTTCACCAGGTTTTAAAGTTGATATGATTAATAAAGCATGTTAACTGGAGTAAAACATTTTCTGAAATTTGGAAAGATCATATCATCAATTCAAAACATTAATTTGAAAATCTAATATTGAGAAAGCAACCTGTGTATCAGTATCAAATTCTAAATCAATCCCTGTTCCAGTCTCTGCTCCTTGCATTAAAGACTTGGATAAATTTTGTTTCTCCATCTAAATTGTTTCAAACAATTATATAAATAAATAATTATTATTAAAGTATTAAAACTATTTTTATCAGCTAATTATTTAGAAATATTTCTTATATAAATCATTATCAACAAAAACTTAAAAAATGTGTTTTAAATATCAAGAAAAAGTTTAAATGAAAATCAAAACTACCTGGTCTTGATTTTGTAAAAACATTTCATATAGTCTATCAGATGGTGAACATTGGTTGACTGGTTTAACTTGTAAAATCAAATTTTTAGCAATTGCCATATATCCATCATTCTGCAATTGACTAATAATTGCTTGATATAACTTTTCACGAACTTTGATTTCATCTTGCATTTTTAAGTTGTTATTAGCAATCAGCAATTTAAAAACAAGTCTTTTATTTCTAACAAATCTAAATTCTAAGAAACAACAAATATGTTAAAATATTAATTATGTGTAATCAATAATAATGTAATTAGTTTATACAATGAATAAATATATAAACTTTTAAGCTTGTTTCAACTTTATTTAAGTAAATAAATAAGTTATTGAGATTTATGAGTATACTACCAAGAAAAAAAAATAAAGTTTTTAAAATAAAATTATCATACAAAAAATAATATATAATAAAATAACATAATATTATAAAATAATAAACCCACAAATAAGCTACTTAAATAAAATAATTTAAAAAATAAAGTTTAGTATTCTATTGTTTATAACTATATCATAAATTTATATAATTTATTTGCTGCATTTGATAATTAAAAACAAAATTCTATTTCAGCCTAAATAACAATTCACAAAACAAAAAATGATATTCAAATAAAATATTTAAAAAGTTAATAAAAACTTAAATACAGAAAATTTATAATTATTTTGGGTTTAATATTTCTAATTTCAAAAACTATTTAAAGTTTATTTTTATCGAAGCAAGTAATAATGTTTAACATTTTTATTAATAAATTTAAAAGCAAAATAAATAAAAATATGATAATTAAAACTTATAAATTATATACATTAAATAATTTATAACGCTTCATAGTTAAAGTATAAGAATTAATGAAAAAATCTTTAAAAGAAAAATTAACAAATAAAAAATTTTATGAAATTCATCATGAAAAAAAACATAAAAAATTATATATAAATTATATAAAAGATAATAATTCAGAAGAAAATATTTGATACTAAAGCCTTCAATGTCTATAAGAATAAATTATAATTTTGTTTCCATTTTGGCCGATTTCATCCTAATTAAATATACTTTGTAAATAATTACCATTTTGCTTAAATAAGTATCAAAATAATTCAAAATAGAAATAAATTATTCAAGTATTTTATTCGTTGAAGTTAAAGATATATTCACTGTTTAAAAACGAAGACTTCTAGAAACTTTGCAATTAGTATGGTAAGCTAATGATCATTAACATAAACATAACTTAAAAATATTTTTGTTTGTAATTGAGTTAAACAATATTGTCAATCTGACAGAACTCTAAAAAACTGACAATTAAATATTTTAATTTTTATAAATACTTTAGCTTTTAAAAGCTAATTCAAATGATAAAATTGAAATTTTTTTTCAAATTTTACAAGCGAATGTACTTTGTCGTAGATTATGATTCTTAAAAAAAGGTACTTAATTCATTGAAAAAGTAGCCAAAGGTGCTATGAATGTTATATAACAGAATTGAAAAATTTTAGATTTTCATTTAGAGATTTATTTAAAGATTTTTTATATTTCGGCTGCTCTTTAAAAGTAAAAGTAGAAACTACAAATAAAAAAGTTGCTACTAAAATAAAATATTTATTTATTTATTAAATCACTCATAATTTTTAGAGTTAACTTTCTTCATTCTTTTAGTTAGTTACAGAACAGTTTTTGCAGTCATAATGTTTTATTTTTGCAATAAAAGACAAAAAATTTTAAATACCACAGTTCAAAACCTGTAAGATAAAACTGTTAAATTCAACATTTTTGTTTCAATGTTTTCTTTTTATATCAAACATATGAACCTTCTAAACTAACTCTTATATAATGGAAATGACACAATTATGTTTCCAAAAACTTTGTAAAATCAATCAACCTTGTCTTCCTTATTATAAAGACCTTTAATTGTAAGGATCCATACTTATTTATTAATCTTTTCAAATTGTACGTACGTCCAATTCTTAAATACAATGTCAGTGCATAGATGTCATATCAAGTTAGTGATATCAAAAAAATCGAGTCTGTTCAGGCGACATTTACGAGATTAGTATGCAGGAAACTTAATATTGAATATGATAGTTATAAACATCGTCTTAGTCTCTTCAATTTAGATACTTTGGAAATCCGACGGATTAAATACGACTTAACTCTTATTTTTAAAATTATTCACAATTTAATTTACATTCAGTTTGATAATTTCTTTTCCATTAGTCCTTCCCTCAAGTTATATCAACTCAGACAACACACATTACATCTTAATAATCCTATATCACCTGGTACATTGGTCAGAGCAAATTTTTTCTCATACCGCACAATTAGTACATGGAACCAGCTGTCATCAGACATTGCCATGTTGAAGTCGCTCGCGTTGTTCAAAAAGAAGTTGAACCGTTATAATATTGCCAACATTGTCATTTCTAAACTGTGAATTTTTTCCTTCCATGTAATTTTTCACTGTTATATGCTTTAAGGTTTACTGAAATACCATGTGTTACATCTTTTACTTTCTATATTTTTGACTTAATAGATGTTATTTGTGAGAATGTGTGTTGGCGAGAGGTGCTCTTTTCAGGCACCCTCCTTCGCATTTATTGTAATGAATAAATAATCAACACAACCACTACTAAACATTCATTGTTGTAAATGCCAAAGTTTATCAAGCAACATTTATATTTTAAGTCATAATTTAAATAAATATATAAAAAGTATTAGCCCTGCCAAGAGGAATTGATCTTTTTTAACTTTTATTACTTTCTTTCTGATTTTCAATTGATATCAAGATATGAGAAAAAGTTTGTTATCAAAATAGATAAAATTTACAAAATGAAATTGTTTTAATCAAATATTGTCTTGTTGTATTTAGGTACTGTCAACTCATGAGAAAATCTGCAATATTTCATTCAAAGAAATCATTTATTTTTTCAGAGTTATTACAACTTCATCAAGTATTTAGCAAATTATTAAAACAAATTTTATTCCAAATAATTCTTTTAATTGAAAATTTAGTACACGATTTTGAAATTCACAATTAAAACATAATTAAGATGATTATTGTGCTTTAAAATAAACTACGTATTTCAAAACAACATTTTTGGCTCTTTTAAAAAATTAGAAAATTTTGAATTAAAATCTTGTGTATATATAAGAAGATGTAGATATCTATTCGATTTTATAAATCTTAGTTTTGGGAATAATTCCGAGCTTTTTCAATCTTTTTAAGATTGGAGAATAAGTTGATTTTTGAAGAGGAATGATTACTCCATTATCTTCAATTTCATCTGTAAATAATCAATATTAAAACAACTAAATATAAAAAAAGAGAATTTGTTCACGTGACAAACTACTTACTTAATAAAACCATTCTAGTAGCAACACCACATGGGTATCCTACACCTTTTGCCATAGCAGTATAACCACCGTCACTTTCACCATATAAAGCTAGATCGATATCATGTTTAATAGTTTCACCATCGGGTAATTCCCCAACTATTTCATGTCTCATCAAAACCAAATCACGTTCACCAGGTTCTGTAAATAATTTCTTGATAATTTTCATATAAAGTTTGAAGTAGCAACTCACGATAAGAAAGATTTTTTTCCAAAAGTTCAGCTAAAGCAGATATTGGAGTTTCTTTGTCACCAACTAAAGTATCTCCAAGTAGACCCAAACTAAGAATTCAAACTTCAGTTGTTTCATTTCAAAAATATTTAGAATAAAATTGTTTTTTTCAAAAATTAAACATTTTGAAACCTCTGTAATCCTTTCAAGATCTTCTCATCACCTTTAGCAGCTTCTAAGACTTTACAAGAGAGTTCTTCTGAGGTTGAGGTACTTGTGAGACTCATCATGAAGGCTTCCTGACAAGTCAACACAATTTAGTGATGTAGATGAGAAGTTACAACAACTAACCCATGTTAAATCTGTAGTAGATTGCAGAAGTGGGTGGACGTTGATATCAATCAATCCAAGGTTTTGCATCGCGCATATTATATCTGTATATCCCTGATCATGCAGAAGTCAAAGATAAAGATCTTGAATCATTTAAAGCATTTACTTTGTAACGAAGAGTCCCTCTTATGACAGTATGAGCATCTTTTAATCCGTATTGATCCTTGTATTTAACTGAGTCACGATTTGGAAGTCCTTCTAAGTTGAAAGCTGGCATAAAATCAACTGGCATAACTCCCATTTGATAAGATTTCCCGGCTGGTCTTTCAACTATCTTATTGTTAGATAGATACCTCGTAGCTGCAAGAACCACTCTTAAAACGCCTTCAGGACTCCAACTACAAAATATCCAACAATTTGTGATTGAAAGAAAATGAAATAAAGTTTTACCTAAATTTGTAGCGAAGTGGGTTTCCAGAATCTTCAGGTGCAGGAAGTCCTCCACAAAAGGATATAAATGATTTGATCTTTCCACCAGCAGCTTTAATATCATCAAAACTTTCCATAGCTAACATATGATCGAGCCCAGGATCAACTCCCATCTCCATCACTATCTTCACTCCCGCATTTGTCGCTCTGTAAAGACTTTTATATCAAATATCCTCTTAAAAAACATCAGATTACTTTTGATGTAAATCTTGTATCGATTGTGAAACGTAACTAGCTGTTACAAAATGTTTCTTGTGTTGCACACAAACTTCTGCGACCTCTGAATGCATTGTGTAAGGTAGAAGGCTGTTGAATAGATGTTAAAAGTTTCTCAACTAGTTTCTATCTTCAATTAACCTCACAACTACATCATGTCCACGAATTAAATCTTCTAAACGATCTTTCTCTTTTAAAACATCCAGAAGTACAGGACTTGTATTCCTGAAACTTCTTGCAGACATTCTATCAACTTCATCAGAAAGTGCTGAAGCTACAAAAAGTGATTTTTATGATAGAATAAGAGAGATTTTATTTAATTACTCACCAACAGTAACAGCTGTATCGTTGAAACGAGTAACGTAATCAATCACAGGATGAGAAACGTAACCAGCTCCTAGCACCAGAACTTTGTGTTTGTCAGAAGCAGCTGTTGTCATGGCTCCTTCTTTTTCTCTTCAAAATTATCACAAAATATAAAAAGATTTCCAATTAAATAGAAATTATTATAGAAGCAAACATTTTATTGCTCTTTTCAAACTTGCTTGCCAACAAATAGTCTTAACCTTTCATAACTTCAGATGGTCAAGTATAATTAAAGAACCAGAAGGTTTCATGCAATTAAAACTGGTTTAAAAAAGAATTAAGACTTAATTAAATGTTTTTACAATTGCTTGAAATAAACTCAATGAGCAGAATTATCATTTCAGTTTAATTTGATCAATCACAAACTGATTAAAAGATTTTTAACATCAATTTGATCAATCACAAATTGATTAAAAGATTTTTAACATTAATTTGATCAGTCACAAACTGATTAAAAGATTTTTAACATTAATTTGATCAGTCACAAATTGATTAAAAGATTTTTAACATTAATTTGATCAGTCACAAACTGATTAAAAGATTTTTAACATTAATTTGATCAGTCACAAATTGATTAAAACATTTTTAACATTAATTTGATCAATAACAAATTGATTAAAAGATTTTTAACATTAATTTGATCAGTCACAAATTGATTAAAAGATTTTTAACATTAATTTGATCAGTCACAAACTGATTAAAAGATTTTTAACATCAATTTGATCAATCACAAATTGATTAAAAGATTTTTAACATTAATTTGATCAGTCACAAACTGATTAAAAGATTTTTAACATCAATTTGATCAATCACAAATTGATTAAAAGATTTTTAACATTAATTTGATCTTACCAGAAATCAACAAGTATCAAGTCTTCTACTACAAAAAAAAGTTTTCAAAATATTATAGTTAAAGTCTGAAAAATACAAATCAATTTGATCTTTTCTAACAAATTTCAGATTTAAATCAAAACATCAAAAGAACCTGAAAAAAAGTGACAGAAAAAACTGCTAATTGTTAAACAGACTTTCTACTGTAGAAAAATGTTTGGTTGGAAAACGATAAAAGTAAAACTGCTCAAATAGTAAAAGATGACATCAGATATACCTTCGTTGTCGCATCTTGGTTATATAATCATATTTTGGGGTTAGATGACCATTTGATGCGATTACAGCCTAAAAACTGATGTTAAAAATAATCCAAGATCACAGCAGTTTGTAGAACTTACATTACGAACTACTGGATCAATATCAGTTGTTTCTTCAAATGGTGTCTTGGCATCATTTCGAATCTTTACAAATTTATCAAATTATTTAAAAGAATAAAACAAAAAAAATCTTACAATTTCTTTCATATAAGGCATTAACAGATCCCCAAAAAATTGTGAAGACTCTCTTGGTAATTGAGCTGGTAGATTAGCGATTGAACACAACAAAAACCCATTTCCTTTGATACTAAATGAAATTTCAAATAAATTTTCAACAAATCTTTTATATTCAGTAAAATATTTCTACAATTTCAATATGACTACTTCAGCTTTACAAGCAAGCATTTGATGTGAACCATTCCAAAAACATAACAACTTTCACAATTACTTACTGTTGACGTTTTTCTAAATCAGCAGCTTCATCACTAACAGATCCGAAGAGTATTCAGGATGGAAACAAAAAAGAAACAAAAACAAAAGCCATTCATTAGTACAAAAAGTCAGAGAAAAATAAGCAAGATAAGCGTGAAGTGAAATTACAAAAACTTTTGAAAATGTAGAAAGATTTCTTTTGTCGTAAATATCTTTCTATTTAATGTCTTTAAAAGGTATCTTAAGAGTTGATGACATCTTTTATCAGTCGAATCAACAGATTTTATTTAAAGATTTGTTCGATGAAAAAGAAGTGAAAAGAAAATTTGATAATAACGACATTCAACAACTACAGATGAATTTCTAGATTTTTTTAGCTACAAATGATGATGAAAACATAAAGAAGATCATAAAATAAAGAAGATCAAAACCTGGCAACTCCACATTCTACATCCGGATCATAAACTTCAAAAGGAGCATCAATAGTTGTGCAATCACTCGTGAATTGGATAGAACCTCCGGGATCGGCTGAGATATCACAGATAGCGATCAATCTACAAAATCCAAGATTTAAGAAGTGATTGACTTTGGATGTTGCAGACCTCTGAGGAAGTTTAGGACATCCAGCAGTTGGCTCTGATGCGTTTCGTCTAATCAAGGGCGACACCTTTGGGACACCATTCTTCAAAAGAAGTGGTCCATCCTCTGTTTCCAGTAAACGTGGGTCATTGGGTCGCCAGAAGATACCGTTGATGATACAGGAAGCGTAAGGGGCAATCTTTAGAAGTAAATGTTGGAAGTAGAAAATATTATGAAAGATTTATACTTCTTTTGCAAAAACTGATTCGTAGAGGTGAGGTTTATCTAAATATTCTTCGTAACTGAACCCACTATCACTTTTCCTTCTAAGATGATGATGAGGGGAAACGATACAACCATAAACAACTCTTGTATCTACAAAAATCAAGTTCATAAAGAAGTTTAAACGAAAAAGTTTATAAATCAATCTCAACCTCCATGTTCTGCAACAAACCGAAGATCTTGAGGTTCTATAAAGACACAAGGAAGCTCCTTGAACACTTCCTGTGCTCCCTGGAAATATCAAAAGAAGTTGACATCAAAATAAATTTAATAAAAAAGTTTATTAAATAATAATATTAGTATAAAAATCTAAAAATAGAATATTTAAAATAAACAAACCATTTATATATAAAATATAAATAAATAAAAACAAGAAACCTGTGATACACCACCAGTACCAGTGAAGATAAACACAAGAGGTCCAATAGATGCTGGCATCCTGTCTAGTGATATTTCGTAGCCAGCATCACGAACAGCTTGGATGGCTTGCCCAGCAGTTCGATAGTTATGAGCAATTCCGATATGCTATAAATAAGATAACAAGTAATTAGATGGTTGAGAATTTGATAAAAACAAACCATGAATGGAGTATGATGTCCTAGTGCAAGAAGACGTAGACCTATACCATGTAAAATATCAACCATACCAGCATATCCAGCATATTTACTAAATGCTACAACCCTTGTTCCATCAGCTTTTTCCATCTTTTCATAATCAATCAACCTAACATTCTATAAATCAAATTTTTAATATTTATTTTAATTATTTATATTTTAACAAACTTTTTCTAAAACAGCATCTAATAGTTGCATATTTTCAGCTTGTGCTTTGATAGTATGAGAAAAAAATACATAAGTCTTATCTGGGATAAGGCTTTCAATTGGTACTTGCTTAACTCCTAAAATCACAGAAGCTTTTGATAAATCTTCAGCAATTTCAGCTCCTGCATTTGCATATTCCTATAAACACCACAAAAATATAGAAATAAATATTCAATAGTTAGTTGTGATTTAGTTTACAGCAAAAACAACAAAATTATTTATAAAAATAACTATAAGCAACAAGTTTAAAAAACAAAATAACTAATGAGGCATACTCTTAAACAAATTAATCGTTTGATATAAGTTATCAATTTTATATTAAAATAACTAATTTTATATATTTATATAAACTTGAATAATAAAAATAATAATTATTCATGATAAAAATATCTTGTTTATCAAAATGAAGTTTATGATGAAAATGAAAAGAATTTTTACAAAAACAATAATTTTTTATAAACAATTTACTTGAACTGGAAATGCTCTTGTGTTTGCAGGTTGAACAAGAACCTTAACTCCATTATTAACAAGATTTTGAACATGAGTAGGTGTCAGTGGTGCTCTCCGTTCCCATAACTAAAGAAAATTAGATAAATTATTCAAAAATTTTATCAAATAGTTGATAGTTAAATTTATTTGAAATTAAAAAGTAAGAAATTATATTTATTATTTCTATAAAATATTTAAAAATTCCTATGTTGTAAAAAAATAATAATTTTCTGTTTACGTTCCCATCTTCTCTTCTAATTGCAATTATTGGTTGACTTGAATGATAAGCTAAACTTTCTTTCCTAACTCCATATTTAGAAAAGTTTGCAAAAAACGGTCGACTTTTTAACATTATTAAAAGTTTATAAAAAATAAAACTGAAATCAAAAAAATAAAACTAAAGTAAATAAGATCAACCAACAACCATACAAAGTTACAAATAAACCTTGAAAAAATTAGATACAAATATAAAATAATTAATCAAATCACAAACTACAGAAAATTTCGAAAGATAGGATGATCAAGCGATGAAGTTGAAAAGTTAAAAATAACCTACACCACAATAACAACCACGTTGCAATCAACCAGTTAAATTTAAAGCTTTTTGACTTTCATCTTTTGATATTCAACATTAAATTAGCTTAATATCACTAAAATTTTATGCATCAGCGAATAAAAATAAAAACGACATTTTTGGTCAAAACAAATAGTCTTACGAAGTCATGTCTATAAAACTTACTTAAATTGTTTTATTTTAGACCAAATCAAGAAAAAGTAAATTTAATTCAAAGATGTGATTATTATTACTTGCATACAAGCATTGAACTCAAATATAGATAAAACTTTATTAAAATAAACATTAATTAACAGTCTAAAAACTTAAATAACTACTTTTAAGTTTATTAAGTAAAGCTGGTCGCTAATTTACTTACAATTAGTATTAGACAAATTACCAATACGCTATTTAGATAGAACTGTTGTTAAAGCGTTTTGACTTCATTGGTTTAAAAGTAGTTCACCAAAATTTAATAGAAAAGATTCAACTTGTTAAGAATTAAGATTTCAACTTGTTAGAATTAAAGAAATTTAAAGAATTAAATTAAGGTTTCAACTTGCTTGGGGTTTTGGGTTAAATAGCTGCTCTTAAAGCAGAACTAAGATCACTAAAGAATGAATTCACTTTTTAAGGTACAGAAACCTCAATAGAACTAGTGGAGGGTCATCAACTCAATTTGTTGAAGTTGTTCGTACTTAAAGCTACTTAACTAGACTTCTCTTGTTTGGTGGGTTTACTATCCCTGGCTCAAAATATAGAACTTTATCGAAACCGAGCATCCAGAAGACGCGGTCCAGAGGAAGCGGTCCAGAGGAAGCAGTCCAGAGGAAACAATTCAGAGGACGCGGTCCCGAGGACGCGGTCCAGACTTGGACTCACACTCCAAGGCAAACCCTGAAGCCAAAGACAATTCCAGGAAGAACTTTTGGTCGCTTCATTACTAAATGGTGAAACTTTTAAAGTTCTGATATTTCTGGTATTTAGTAATCTTTGGGGCGTACCTGGGGTACATCACGATACAATTCAATCAAATCTACTAAATCGATGTCCCTGTTTCCAAAGATCTTTAGAATTTCTTTTTATCAATTTATAGGAACTTCATCAAACTATAAAAACTTTTTCTTGGGTTTTGTCAAAAGAAAATATGAAGCAGTCCAAAGACTTCTATCAAGGTAGAAGATGATGATGACAGCCGCGTTGACTTCTTTCAAAGCGATCTGTAGCTATTATAGAAGAACTAGAAGTTATTTGATCGCATCAAGTATCTTTCCTGAGAATAACTAATTGTGTTTATATAAAAAAGCCCTGAAGGCATTTTAATCGCTAGATGGCGTAAGTGAGTATTAAAAATGTTAAAATATTTTCAGAAAAAGGCAAACTTTAAAAAGACACATTAAGGAAACAGCATTAAAAAAATAAAAACATTTTCGAGCTAGATGCAGACTCTAAAAAGATAAATTACGTTCTAATTATTTTAATAAATGTGAGTTTCAGCTTATAAGTTAATTATATCAAAAATATTAGTTTATTTTTAAACGCCATTAAATAATACGAGTATTTATGAAATGATATTTTATGAGTTCAAATTAGATTTATGTTTTAATGAGAAAAATTTCTTAAGACATAAAAATTGTTTGAAAAAAGTATATTATAGGAATCGTAGTTATTCGAGTTAAACTCACCAAGAATATTAAAAAAAAAGAATTTTAATTATAATAATGAGTTACAACTGTTTTATTTGTTCAGTTCTAACAATTAGGTGATGAAATATATAAAATGAAACGAAATTAGAAGATAACTTTTCGTTAAAAGTGATAATTTATAATATTATAAATCTTTTTTCAATTATTTATTTATTTCTAAATACTTACCTGACACCATGAAGCAAAAACTTTTGTTGAATGTCAAAATAGATCTGTTGTTAAAATTAAGAAATTAATTGTTAGAAAGTTTTTATATCAAAACAGTTGCAAGTAATCTGTTTAAAGAATATATTGATGAATTGTATTTACAACGAACAGTTTTAAATATATTTTCATCTAAAAGACGTACTTGTAGCTTACAAAGGTGATAGTAATATATTCAAAAGACTGTTAAACTATGAAAATAGTCTTATTCAGATTTTTGAAGAAACTGTTGCTTAGTGTCTTCTGTATCTAACAAACGATGAGCTTACCAGCTTTACCAGAACTATTTGAAGAAAAGTATCTTTCATCTAGAGAAGTTTCTCAAATAGGTCCTTCTAGAATACAAAATGGTATTTGGATTACACTTCGACCAAAAGAAACGTCAAACAGAAAAATAGAAGAAAAACTTTCGTTGCCGATTATTCAAAACTCGAGAAGCAATTCATATAACAAAGTTCGACTTTTTTATTTATAAAATGTTAAGAATTTAACTGAGTTGTTTATTAAGTACTGTGTGTAAAAGTTTGTTGCAAATATTATTTAATGTTGGTGTTTCAATTACTTGTTATAACTGAACAAATACTAAAAGTAATTCTCTTGACATTGTAGCTTCGTTTTACGATATTTTTAATATTTTTTATTATAGCTCCATAACGATTTTATTATCGACTCAAATATTATCAAACATTTAAGAAATAAAAGGTTTCAAAGACGAAAAACTCATCGACGATATGTTATTACAAGTAAGAAAAATGTGAAAATGTTAGATATCAAATTAATTTTAAAAATTAGTGTTGAAAAACGATGATATTAAAAATATAAAATAAGAAATAAACAAAACATTTTGCAAAATAAAAGTTTGAAAAATGTTGCTTAATAACATTAACCAGCTAAATCAGTAAAAGTAAAACAAAACAAACATTTTTATTTGACCACATCAAGAAAACTTCAGATTTTATTCATATTTTCAAAACCTTTTTTCTTGTTGGTTTTCAAAATGAAAATAGTTGGTAGAAAAAAAAAGAAAATTAGTTCAATGATTTTACGACAAAAGGCTTAAAAGCACTTCAGTTTGTTTACTACTAATAATAATTAGACTTTGGTAGACGTCGTAAATAAAACAAATATTTAATGAGAAAGTAAAAACCTAAATTCTTGAACCTTTAGCTAATAATCTTTTATTTTCTTACACTTTACGAACATAACACTTTTACAAACTTCATGCTGTTCAAATAACGAATTAATTTCTTTATTTTTTCAATGATCTAAAAACGAATAAAAACGTTGATTGATTAGATCTTACAAAAAATCAATAAAAAAAACTTCTAATTACTTTTAATAAAAACTTTCGTAGAACTCGAAGTTAATTAAATTCCTTTTGTAAACTTTTGACAAAGTAGTTTTTGTTTGAAAATTTCATTTTATTAATTCTACTTTTCAGATTCAATTTTAAACAAAACATTTTTGAAAAATTTATCTTTCAATGAACAGTTTGATTATTCAAGATCTTATGATCAAAGCTGGAAGTTGTACAAAAATAAAAGTGAATTTGAAGATGAAGAAAAGATTGTGGTGAGATTTTAATCATAAGATGATCTGTACCCTTCAAAATAAAAACACAAAACTCGCCGCTTATGATGTTGATAAATTCGGGGTTTTTCAGAATCAATATCAAAATATTGATGGAAGACATCTTTCAGTTCATCCGGAAAGAACATCTTTTGAAGAAGGATATTTTTGTGACCCTCTTTCTACAGCATCAGCTGCGAACAGCAATTTTAACGATCAAAAGGAAGTAAGATGCAAAGTTTAAAGTTTCTTCAAATAAAAAAATAAACGCTAGCGCTAGCGTTAATTCAAATAGTTGTAAGAAGACAGAAGTTTCTTTCTATTAACAATAAATTTTTGTGAATTATCAAAGATTCCAAATCAGTCGAAAGAAGAAGCAAAAAAAAGCAATTATTTAAATTCGAGGAATCCTTCTATTGTAGTTAGTGGTGAGACTGGTTACAAGGACTTCCTAGAAATAGATGAAATCTCAAATAATTCTTTTGATGAAGAAGTTGATGAAAAAACTTTCTTCAAAGAAAACAGTTTTCTGTGGAAACTTTCTGGATTACAAGACGGGTAAATCAGTTTACAAAAATATCTGAAAGTTTTTTGAAGAAAATTCTGTTATTCAGGTCTCGTTTTCCTAAAAAAGAAAGAGATGGTTCAGCCACAACAGTCTATTTTATGGGAGGAAAAGATGAGGATAAGGAAAAAGTCGACTCAACAAAAGAAAGAAAAGAAATCATTGAAAGTCTTGAGCAAATGTTTAATTTGCAAGAACAAGGTAAAAAAATTAAACAAGTAAACATAAAATTCTTACAGAAAAATGATTGAAAGTTCGAGTATTGGTAACCGATCAATAAAGTTTATTTTGATGTTTTTATTAAAACAGTTGATACAATGTTGTATTTATGAAAGTAACTGAAAATATCGTTTAGTTTTTATCGTCTATGATGTATAGAGTTAAACTTAAACTTCTAAAACTTCAGCATATGATAAAATATCAACAAAATATTAAACTTTTTTAATTGTATGACTGATAATTATTTTTTGTCGATGTAAGCTTAGTTAAAAGTTCCAAATCACAAAACTACCAAATTTTCAACATAACTTGCCTCTTAATTTGATTTTGGTCAGCTAAATAGAAGAACGTTTAAATTATTGCTGAAATTTCAACAAAAATCTGATTTTTTAAGAAATCTGTCTTCAGTTAAATATTTATTCCTTATTATTATTAAAAGCTTATTGAGTCGAAGACTCCCACCTCAAAGTTCTTTTCTAATTTTGTTTCTAGATGTCTCGATACATGAAGCTCTGTTTACAAACCATTCTCTAAAAAGTTTTGAAGAAACTTCAATAAAATATGAATCTACAAATCAGGAGAAGTTACTTCAGAAAAATCTGCGAGAATCTCAACTAGAAGATCAACCATCAGCAAAACTGAGACCTTCAACACCAGAAGTCGTTTCAAAAGTAGTAAAGATAAAATATAGATCAAAATCGAATTACAAAAGACCTCAAATATCCAAGTTAGTGAAAAATAATAAATCTTTATCACAACTTAATTCTTATCTGTTATCAAGACCTCTATCTGCAAATAGAAGGAGAAAAATTTGCCAAATATTTGAAACCCAAAAAGACATCAATATTTCATTAAATTCGATTTATTTGGGCGATTTGACTGTAACTGCCCCATTAGTCAAACGAGAAGTAAGTATTGAAGGAATTACAGAAACAGTTTGCCAACAAAATGTTGTTGATAAGGTTTATATTTATCTTTCTTCAAGTGGAGATGATACAAGTAAAGAACGTGAATCAATTCGTGAAAATCTTGTTCCTTTGTTAAAACAGTTTTGTAAAAGTTGTGGGTTCGACTTTAAAATGATTGATTTAAAACCAACAAACAATGAAACTGGTCTGAAGTTTACACCTGTATCATCACACCTACGTCATCAGTTAATACGTGAAGCTTTCAACAAAAGCATCGGAGTTTCATATCTGGTACTTTCCCGATTTTGAAAATTGAATTATAAAAACTTAAAAATTCAATTCACAGTCATTTAGTGGAAGCGACGAAGATAAAGATGTGATCTTTCTTCCAGATCTAATCTCAGATGAGATTTATTTCTCTATTTCCGATTATCTGAGCAAAGAAATTTCTAAGAATGAATTTTGTCTTTCACATTATATTGATAAAGGTATCTTCAGTTACAAAGCTAAAAATGTTGAACAATTAAATTAAAGAATCTTTTGATTTAGAAGATGGGAAAGTTCTTAGTGATTTTGCAAAATCGAAAATAAAATTGCTTGAATCAAATATAAGCAAATTCTTAAATTTCAAAAAGATTTTTGTGTCTAGCTACATTTTAAATTCAAATTCAAATTGTTGCTATTATCAATTAAATGAAGACAAGTAAGATGATGAATAACTCACTAACTACTAATTAGTGTTGCTATCAAAACTATTTGATAAAAATTTGATGATTGCATCATAAGCTGACTGACAAAGATCGATGACTTTTTAGATATAATTTAGATAAAGCTCTCTACAAAAGTAGTTCCAACTCAACTGATAGACAAATTCTTATAAACATAATGATGCAATTTATTACTTCACAAAATACTGAGAATATGTCCTCATCTTTTGATTGTTGGTTACAGAAGTTATGTAAATCACGTGAGTAGCAAAATATATTTCGAAATTATTTAAAAGTTTCTAAACTTTTCCTTTTGATATTGAAAGCACGGATTGATGAGTTAGACTTTATTCTCAATTCCTGTTTTGCTGGTTTGAAAAAAGCCAAATCTTCGTGTTTATGGATGATAAGAAAAACCAGATTAGAACAAAGAAGAGTAATTGAAAACAGCTTTCTTAGCTCAACTGCGAGAAAGTTGAAAGAACTTCAAGGACATTTTGTAAATGATATCATTAATAAGGTGAAACTAAAACCTTTTTCAAAGTCTTTATTTTTCATTTATTGATATTCTTTGGTTTCAACAACAGTTTTTTGTTGACATTTGTTTATCAAATCAATTGTTTTGCTACAAAAGACAAAATCTTGTTTTCTGATTACCTTTTATCATTCACAGTTTGTTAATTAGTTTCGTGAATTTTTAGGTCGGATATTCCAATCTTCGTCGCTATGAAGTCTCTTACTCAGTTGTCAAGGAAGCTTATACAAAATCTCAACGAAAAGTTGAATCTTCCAAGTTATGGAGACATTATTTAAATAGAATTCGAAATGATCTTTATTTTTCATGTGTGTCCAAAATTGAGAAAGAGTTCGTTGAAAGTAACTTTCAGGTTTTTAACTTCATTCGAAATAAATGAAAATATCGTACTTGAATCTAATTGTTTGTAGAATCGCAATTTGTACTTAGAAGAAGTTGCTTTTCACGCGAAAGTTTGTCAAGATTATTCACGTCGTTGTATTGGAAGAAGACCTATCTTAACATCAATCAAAAAGTATCTTTGGGATTCTACAAATAGGTTAGAAAGTCAAAAAAGTGATTTCTGTTTGAATCAATTACTTTTAGGAATCCGTTAATCCTCCATGGGCCGGCTGCATCAGGAAAAACTTCAGTTTTAAGCAAAGCTGCATCAATGATAAGACTCTGGTCGAAAAATGAATCTTCAGAACCTTCTCGTGATGTAGTTTTCAGGTTGTAGTTGTCAATTGACTTGAATTACTAACTGAAGATGAAACGTTCAGAAGTTGTAAGCTGAGTAACAATTCAGTTTGTCTCCGCAAGCTGCTAGTGAGTCTGTGTATCCAAATACAAGTGATTTCTCAACAAAAAACCAACATTTCAACCAAACACCAGTTTCTGAGTCCTAATGAAATACATTTGATTGAAAATCAAACTTTATTGAATGTCTCTGAAAACTTTAAACATCTTCTGTCTTTGATTCAATCTTCTTTAATTATCATCATTGATGGAATTGATTGTTCTTCAACTCTCGAAGATTATCCTTGGAAATGGCTTCCTCATATTCTACCTCCAAATATCAAAATAATTATTTCTATATCAGACTCATCATGTATAGATCATGAAAATCACTCCTATCTTTCACAATTTTCTGCTATCAAAGATTATTTGGGTAGAAACTCAAATTTCATTCCTCTTCCTCCGTTAGCTGAAGATTCTTCTTTTGTTTCTAATCACATTCCTTCAAATCTTATTTTTCTTCATTCTGTGATAGATGAGGAACTCGCTGTGACAGGAAGACAGTTAACAATTATGCAAATGAGGCTCATTATTGAGACTTGTAGTTACTTGAAAAGTCCTTTTGAAGTTCTGCTGTGTGTCTACATATCAAAAGATTGGTCTTCAGATCAATCTTATTCAAGTTGTACAAAATACTTGACACATTTCGGAGAAGACGTAAACAAATCCATCAACTGCTTTTTTGAATATATGGAAGACAAGTTTGGTTTTTGTATTATGGCTTCGACTTGTCGGTTACTAGTGGCAACTCATACATCTGGATTAACTTGCAATGAACTTCAAGTTCTTGTTTCTTATGAAGAACAAATGAAAGGGTTCATGAAGCTGATTACAAGTCAGTTTTTCGAGTTTAATTGATGTCAGTGTTTAAACTAACCGTCGATATTAATAAAATCTTAGATTAAAAATTGAATTTAAATGATTAAGATTAAAAAATAAACTTTGAAAATATCTCCCTGAATAAACCACTAAAATTTAATGGCTTTTTGTTAAGTGACTTAAGTTCTATTAGAGTACAAAATGACACTTTTACAAAAAGTGTTTGTCTATTTTGTTGTTTTTTCAATAAGTAGAAGTATTAACTGAACAAGAAGTACTTTAAAAGTACTCAATAAACTGCTTTTAATACCTCAACCCACTTTGAAATTTTACTTATGCTTGTATACATTAACAAATATTTACTATTGAAGCAATAAAGTGAATTTTCTTTTTAATATTTCATTTGGTGTCAATTGTGGCTTAGAAAATATCTCAAATTAATTGAAGTGTTTAATAGATTTGAGCAAAAATTCACAACAAGTCCCTGATTATGTCTGGATTCCGTTTTGGAAAGAACTCAAAGCAACTTTACTTGTAGAATGTCTCAGCTACAATTTACTAGAATACAAATGGAAACACCAATTTATTCAAATTGCTGCAAAAAAAAGGTTTCCAAACAGAATTTTGTGAAATTTTTACACAAAACTTAAGAAGTATATTCGAAGGTATTTCGATTGTGAAGGAATTTTATTGAAAGAATGTAAAATATTATTGGGAAAATATTTCAATAATCAACTTGTTGACGTCAATCAAAGCAACAATCAGTTGAAAAAAAAGAAATTTTGTCGAAGAATAATCGATTCTGACAAAGAAAATCAAACTTGTCAACCTTTGATTTGGCAAATCAATAAAGGTAATTGATTAAAAAACTTATAAATCTTATCAAATATCAATTATCAAAGTTTGTTTTAAAAGATTTTGCTTCTAATGAACGATGGAAAAGTAAAAAAACTTTAAATATCCGTCGACTCACTAAATCCGTTCCATTTGCACTTTTCTATTTCAATGCAGATGAAATGAAAGCAAATATTTTATGTAATTATGAATGGCTACAAGCAAAGTTATCTGCAACTTCATTTGAGGTGAGCTACTAAAGCATCCATTTGTGTTGATAATGTTGAAGAACAATTTTAAATTACAAAATTATGTTAACCACAAGTGAAAGTACATTCGAGTTTTTTGCTACAAAAGATAAAAATTAGTTCAATTCAGTTTTGTGAAACTGTTTGAGCAACAAAACCAAGTCAAGAAAAACTTGTCTGTGAGACAAGTCTTGTACTTAGAAGCTTATCCTGGTGGCGTATGTGCTTCTTTAACATCAAAACGATTTAAAGTTACCAACTATTCTATTATTAAGGATCTTATGGAAGATGTCACGTCTGCATGTAATGTGTTTAAAGAAGATAAAGATCTAAAAGTATTGAGTGAAACTTTGTATTTATCTCGAAATATTCTGAGAAGTGATCCACAACAACTAGCTTCACAAATCTGTGGAAGATTACGCTCCCTTGTAAAGAGAGATCGACCATTAGCAAGACTTGATCCCAGGAACTATCCTTACATCAAGTAAATCATCCAACAATTCAAATTTCCGTCTCAATGTTTTCATATTTCAGATCTCTGGTGGTTCAGACACGACATTCACTAACTCCTATCTTCATTCCTTCAAGCACTTGTCTTTACGAGCCTGGTGACGTCATGTATGACGTCATTAATGGTCATAAAGGTGGAATTTTATCAATGAGCTTAACAAGTGATGGTGATAAGCTTATTACAACATCAAAAGATGGATCACTGAAAGTAAAGAAATCAGTTTGTAGCCACTATTACTGTCATCTGTTTGTTTGTTTGGTTTTCTGTTAAACTTGAAACATTTAAAACAACTAATTTGAGTTTTAAGAACTTTAAAATATTTTTTATTTTCGTTTAGTTTTGGCAACTTGCTAATTTTAAAGTGACTAAAACAGTTCGTGGTGTTGGTGAAAATATTATCAAGTCTGTGGTTTGCATGAATAGTAAATATGCTTTATTAATGAGTGAAACAAACGAAGTGAGTTTGTAAACATTTGAAAATCTTTTCATTGATATTTTGTTTGTATTAGATAAGTGTCTGGTGCATTAGATCATCTAAACGTCTTCTGCTTATAAAAGAAGAATCAAATGATCATGTACTTATCACTACTGCAGGAGATAGTTTGAACTTACTGATAGTATTATGTTCAAATACAAAGACTATAAAAGTTTGGTGTTTGAACAAGTAATAGCTTCAAATATTTGCTAAGTATTTTTAATGTTTGTGGTTTGTTTTTTCTTGGATTAAAATACTTTAAGAACCTTTATAAATCTGTTTTTGAACAAATTAAAGTTTTCTAATAAAACAGAAATTGCTTTCAAACTGAATTTAAGTAGCAACTTTAAGTTGATATGAAAGTTAAATAGTCAAATGTTGCTTCATCAAAAAAATGTTCCTTTTATTCGAAATTCATCTAAAATTATGTGACTTTATGTTTTAGATATATTTTATTATTAAAAGTAAACAGTTGGATTTATTTACAAATATCAAAATATTTTTGTTTTTATTTTTATAGATTGGAACTATTAAAACAACATTCCTTACAACTTGAATCGTCTATCAAAGACGGTTTTGTTGTTGGGAGAAATTCTAACATAAACAGATTTCTATTTTCATTCAAAAACACAAATACAGCATATATATACGATACGCAATACATGAAAATAGTTCACACCTTAGAAGTAACAACGTCTAATTTACAATCATTTGTTCAAATAACAAGTTTTCTTTATTTCTTACACAGATAAAACCGCTGTCATCACGTGTACTTTACGTCGAGACCTCTCTTGAAAACTATGTAGTTGCATGTGCGCGAAAACACATGCGGTCACATGATATCATATTTTTTGAGCTTTTTGATACAATTAGTCACAAACGAATCCGAACAATTCAAGCATGTTCAGGGGATGAAGTAAAATTTTGAGTTTTGTTGACAGAAGTTTGTGTTGAAGATCAACAAATTCAGAAATATTTCATCAAATTGATAAATTGAATCCATAATCTCACTTCAGTTTGATTAACTTGTCTATTTTTCAAATCAGATTTCTAATGTTCTAATCAACCGACTAGGAACTCATATCATCAGTTTCTGTAGTACTGTCACTGGACGAGATATTGGTGTTTGGAATATGGAAAATGGGAACCATAAACATATACCATGTGCAAATGTTGAACCATCTTGTGGTCAGAACTTTCTCATTATTTAATTGTTGATATAAAAGTGGTGTTTGTTCAGGTGCTTGTTCTGACCTTCGTTATTGCTTGATAGCGAGTAAGCAGTCGACTTCATTGAATGTTTGTAAGTTAGCTGCTCGAATAATGAACGGAGAAATAAGTAGGACTCGAGTGAAGAAGATTATTGAAGGCATAAGTCACTTCTACCCTTTACAAAAGAACAGCAGGTTTACTTCTTGAAGCTTTTTGTCACTTACTAGCGACTTTTGATGTCAAACAGAAATTAAATACTTCAACTTAATATGATAAGATGGTGAAACTAAACATTCATTTTGTTTATAAACTGTCTAATAGATACGTGGTTGCACGTGACAACGAAGACGGACCAATCACAGTTTGGAATATTCAGGGAGGGAGGTGTAAAGGAGAATCTGTTAGCATTGAAAGAGGACTTTTAGAAAAAAATGATATTGTTGTTGTAAAAGGAGAATTTGTTTATATTTTATCAGATCGAGCTTTAGCAAGAAGTCACACAGATGATTATTTACAAGTAAGATAAAAACTTGTTGAAAACAGACCAGTAATTTGAGGAACTTGTAGGTATTCACAACAATTTACACATACAACCTTCACACCAAAAAATATGTCAACAAACTGAAAAGTGATGTTAGTATTTGTCCAAGACATGAATATCGAGTTTTAGGGAAACGTCATCTTCTAGCTGTATCTCAAGATCGCCACAGTTTTATTGAATGGAGTTTGGAAAATGGAAAAGTAAATATTTTAAAGACAAATTGTTATATGCGGTTGATAAAAAGTATATATTTGAAAAGCTTTTCAATTATTCAAAGAAATGCTTTTTGTATATTTCATTCAAATAAATCTTAAGTGTGTTTACTTAAAAGTACTTTTGGGTAGAAACGAAAACCTAACTAAAAAAATCAATTTTTCTTTGTGTCTTTTGCAGATTACTCGGCAAATAAGATTAGATTTTAGCTTTTATGAAAAATCAAATAAAAAATGCGATGAGAAACCTAGAAGAAATCGAAGTGTAAGAAAGTAAAAGATGGAAAAATAAATTTAAATAAATTTCTATTTGCAGCAAAGGTTTAAAAAAATTGGATCTAAATATATGGATCGAAAAAACACAAATATCTCAAGTGTTTGTGAAAATCAAGATGAACGTGAAGAAAGTATTAGTGGAGTTATCCCATATAATCTAACAAATGAAGACTGCGAAAGAGTTATTGATCAATTTATAATTAGTGAAGATGATTCAACTTTAGTTGCGTCTTTCTTCTTTCATTATTTTGTTGTTATTGATCTTGTAAAAGGAGAACACACCAAGACACTAACTGATAAAGATTCTTTATTGCTTCTACATCAAGTTAGTTCTTCAACATTTTCGACCATTTTCGACAATTTGTTGGTTGCAGGCTAAACTAAGTGAAGATGGTTCATATTTGATTCATTCTAATTACGATAGTACAAACAAAAACGCTTACTTAACTGTATGGTGCTTACATCAAGGGTTAGTTGTACGAAGACTGAAAAATGAACCTGGTATTTGTGGGTTAGATATTTCAACAAAAGCTGATGATGTTGTGTTTGCCACGGAAGATTGTTATCTAAAAGTGTGGAAACCATTCATGTGAGTCAAGTAACCAAATCAGTTGGTCAGATTCAATCTCACAAATATATCTTCTAAATCATTTTCAAAAGATTAAAGGAATAAAAATTTAAAGAAGTATTTTGTAATTAGACGCGGCTCAGTTAGAAGTATTTCTGGGAACAAAGACTTCATTCAAATGAAGAAACGACGAAGCTCGAAAAATGTTCGAATATATCTGATTGAATCTTGTAATCGAGCAGTAATTTGTGAAAATGATATTTCATTAGTAGACTTACAAACTGAATGTATTATTGCAAGGTTCACGCCGGACACACCGGTAAGTAGATATCTGTTCTTGTATAAGTTCCAACTGATTCGAAGCTATTTTCAATCATAAAACGACCTGCTGCTGATTTATTCAATTCAATATTTGTTTGTAAATTAAACTCTTCTTTAAAAATATAAAAATGTATCTTTATATTAGTCTTCATCTTCATCTTCTTTTAAAACTTCCACTCGTATGTTTATCATCTTACAACTTCAACTTTCTATCAACAAATAGATCTTGTCGTGTATTGTTGCGATGAAAGGGAACCTCATCGTTCTTGGAATCAAAGGTTATCAATCCGCAATAACTCTTCGCTTAATGTGTAAAGATCGAAATACATCCTGGTTTTTGAAACAATCAGAAACTCCAGAAAAATTCGAATCTTTTGAAAAAAATGGAACAAAATTAACAACTAGCTCAGATGAAGAGTTTTCAGAAGAAGAAGAAGAAGATACAATCCAATAAATTGTTTGAAAATTTACTAAATTCCTACTTCAGTGAAAATCGTTTCAAACTATATGCAAATGAGTAATAAAATTGATTATAAAATTCTTATTTTCTTCTTTTTATTCAAATTTTATTTAATTTCAAATAAAGTTTCGAGAAAAGTTCAAAAATAAAAAGCTTCGATTCGTTGATTTTTTGATAAAGAGTTTTTCAAAGCACTTTACCAGCTGTGTACTTTACCAGCAGCAATGATTCGTTATTCAGAGGAATGAATCTTGCTGAGTCACCAAATTTTAGTTTTAAAACAAAGTTTTTGTATCTAACAATACTTACGAGGAACTAAAATATTGAGTTGAGTATTTCAAAATGTTAACTTGTAACGATTGCAACTGTATTTCTGAAGTTTCAAATAAATCCTAACTTGATTGAAATCAATTTTTAACATTTATTTGCATTTCGAATGTTTGTTTAACAACTATTTGTTATTTTACTTAATCACTAAATAGTGTAACAAAATTTAGTTGAAAATAATTGTTTGTAAAATCATTAAAAGAAAATTCAGAATAGTTAAAAACTTAGAAAGAATAAATTTTGCAACTTTAGCGAAGTAAATGTCAACTAAACAACTAGATTTCAGTCAGTTTAAGTATTTATTAATTTTCTTTTTACTTTAGGCTTCTAGTTATTTCAATTGTGGTTTGTTTTTACAAATTAGTAAGTGATGTTTCAACTAATTCAAGATTTGTATATTGAGTTGGAATCGTCATATACAAACACAGTATGTATGATCTGTCTGATTGGATTAATGATGTTTTATTTGATGAGAAACTCACCGAATGACCTACCAGGACCGATTGGAATCCCTTTTCTGGGAGTCTTGCCTCTTTTAACAGATAGACCAGATAAAAAAGTTTTTGTAAATTTCTGTTTAATTCTGAATATTTTCTAATTATTTGATACAGACTTGTCTACATTTATTATCGACTTTTTCTTATAGAAATGGGTGCAAGAGCATGGAGATGTGATGTCCTTACCGTTCATCAACAACAAGATCGTTGTGATTAGCAGCATGGACGCTTTAAAAGAAGGACCGATTCGTAACGGAGATCATTATGCTGATAGACCTAGCTGTTTTTTCCATGATGAAATTTTGAAGAAAAACGGTAATATAGTTTCGATATTTATTAAGATTTTTGAAAAACCGGTTGATGAAATAACATTTAATAATAATAACTAATTAATTAATAATCCAAGGCTTACTTTTTGTCTCTTTGTTTTATCAATAAATGAAATTTTGAGAATTTATTAAACATTTAAAAACTGAAGCTAAAAACGTATTTCTAATTTCATAAAAATAAATTTTAAAAGAAAATTTATGAAAGTAATTAAGAATTTTAATTTCTTCAATAATTTTATGCAATAATATAAAAGTTCATAGTTCAAAACTAATTGTATTTGCTTCTTTTCTGTTTGTTTTAAACATCAAAACTGAAACTCAAAGATAATAATAATTATTATATGATCTTGTTTGATAAACAAAATGTTTTGTGCAAATTATAAATAAAAATTTCAAATATATTTTGTAGAGTATGTAGATATGGTTTAAAAACGTTTATTGATTATCATCTAATTCATTTCTAAACTTTTACAATTGGGTAATTATTGAACTAATAATTGTTTGAAAAGGAATATCAAGCACCAGTAGTAGTCCTGATTGGAAAGAGCAGAGGCAATTTACTTTAAAATCTTTAAGAAAATTCGGCTTTGGTCGACAAGCTATTGTTTCGAAAATTATAGTGAGTTGATTTAATAAAATCTGAAAAAATATTTTGTAGAAGTGAACGACTTATTTAAAAAATAACTTTTTTCATAAAAATGTTTTTTGCTCAAAAAGTAAAATGAGAAAATTTAAATAATTTTCTGTTGAAGAAAGAAACTGATCATTTCTGTGAAGTGATGATTCAATCTAAAGGAGATTTTTCTATTGGAAGAGTAAGTTAATTTCAAACTCTATTAGCTCAAAGTATAAACAACTTTTTGAATAACTTTTGTTAAAAGCTTTTTTATATATCAATTCAATATCAATTTTTGTATTAAAGTAAAGTTTGATTTTTAACTGCGCTAAAACTATATAAATTTTATGCAAAAAATAACATTTTCAACTTATTAAAATCATTTGGTAACAAATTGTTGAATTTACAGAAGCATTTGAATGAACTTAGTGCAAATATTATCTTTCAACTTTGCTTGAACAGAAGGTTTAGTTATGAGGAACGTCAAGATTTCTTAAAATTCTTTCATAGACTTTCAAAAAAGTTTAATGAGGCATCATTTGCACTTCAAGTTAGAGATAGATATCATTAAAAACTAGTCTAAGTGTTTTTAAAATGATAATAATTAAATAACTAACTAAAAAATAGATTTCTATGAAACAAATTTTCTAAACTCAAAAGAAGTAAATGAATTTTTCGATTCTTACAGTTTTGTGAAAAAACATTTTAAATAGTTAATTAGTAAAATTATTTGAAGTCTTCTGAAACTAATAATTTTAAAACTTTGTTGTGGAGCTTCTTATTTCTATTATTTGATTTCAATTGATGCTTTTAAAAAAGTCTTCTTTAAAGTTCTTTCAAAAGTTTTATGAAAAAATGAATTTTTACATTTTTAAATGACTTCTTTTCAGGCGACAATCTTTGTTCCTTGGATTTATTCTCTGCCTCCTTTTCGAGCAACTTTACAAGATTTGAAAAAGTTTGTTGACGAAGTGAATTTTGATGATTAATTTGACTTTTTTAACAAATGAATAAGTTTACAAGAATTTTAAACTTCAAATGTTGACTTGAACAGTTTGAAAACAATATTGAGAAAGAATTGAAAGCTCATAATGAGTCATCTGAAGCATCTAGAGATTTCACTGATGATTATGTAAATGAGATGAAGACACGTGACCAACAAGGTCCATTCAACAGTGAGTCATTTGAATATTTGCTTTTTACTCAAGATGACATTAGAGGAATATTTCAGAAATTACTCTTTTGTATATATTAAGAGACTTATTTTTGGCTGGAACTGAAACTTCAGCAACTACAATTACTTGGGCTTTACTAATTTTGTGTAATCGTAAAAAAACTGTTTTGAAAAAGGTGAGAATATTTCTCTACGATTCTAAAAGTTTAAAGATATTTTTATCATATCTAGATTCACGAAGAAATCGATGTTGTTATTGGAAGAGTAGATAAGCCTGCAGCTGAACACCGATCAAAGATGCCTTATGTAATGGCTTTCCTTCAAGAACTAGTGAGATATCGAACAATATTACCTTTCAGTCTTCCTCGTATGACTACTCGTGAAACAAAACTCGGAAAATATACGATTCCAGCTGTAAGAACCTTTCAAAAATACTTCGTCTAAATAGTCAAATATAAAACAATTTATGTTTACAGGGTGTAACTGTAATTGAAAATCTTTATGCGGTTCATAATGATCCACAGAGTTGGGAAAACCCCGAAGAGTTTAGAGTTGAACGTCATTTAGATGAAAATTCGGAATTTATTAAATCACAAAAAGTAATTCCTTTCGGTGTAGGTAAGATTTCAGTTCTTATTCAATAAAGGTAATATAAAATAACAATATAAAATAAAAATATAAAATAAAAATATAAAAGAACAATATAAAATATTAAGTTGTTAAAAATAACGGTAATTGAAAAATTAAATCAAAATTTTAATTTTCTGAAAATATTTATTTTCTAATTACTCTAAAAGTCATTTAATTCAAAAAATTGTGGAGTGAATCGGATTCCTGCCAAATAATTTAGCAACGATCTTATAAGAGTCCTAATCTTGCTAAACCCAACTCTAACTGTACAAATATCTAAAAACTATGTGAAAATAAGCTCGTGTCTCTTGCGGTCAATTTATAGAAGACACAACCACAAATTATTCATTATTTCAAAATTGTTTAATCTCAGAAGACAAGAAACTTTCAAATTTAATTCCTTGACAATAATCAGATTTATTAACTATTTGAGATATTTGCTCGCAATTACTAAAGATATATTTTGATGACGTCAGGTGCTCGGTATTGCATCGGGAAGCAATTAGCAGAGTTGCAGATGTTTGTTGTTCTTGTTCGAATCCTTCAACGTTTCGATATTGTTACTGGAGCAGAAGAATTTCAAAATGAGGAACCAGCAAAAGGTGGCTTCGTCACCATGGCTTCTTTTGACTCTAAAATTATTTTGGTTCCTAGATGACTAAATCTTTATCTCCCAATTTATGTAATCCCAAATTTTTTCAACGAATTATTTACTAAACCTTGAAGGTAATTAACTCAAAGTTTGTAATTCAAGAAAAACGAAATAAAATTGACTAACTTCAACGATTGTCTATCTAAAACTGAGATGAAACTCTTTTAGATTTTTACGTTAGATCTACGCGCTATTTAGAAAAATAACTCATTTTTTCAGATATAAATTTCCTTAGAAGTAAAATAATTTAGTTGCTTAGTTTGCTTAGAAGCTGCTTCTACTAAATAGTTTAGTCAAAACAGATTTTTAAAGTTTTTAGAGAAATTGTCTTTCATTCGATATAAACAACAGAAGTAGTAACTCAAGTTATATCTACAAATAATTTGATAATTAAACTTCAAACATTTTATGTTTCAGGTGAAACCTACATTTTATTAAATTTATTTTATTGAAGATTTTATTTTCAATTTAAAAATTTAAAAGGAATTATCTGAAAATTAAATAAAAAGCTTTTTGCAAAGATGCTTTTGTTTGCAAAATTTTGTAGTTTTGTTTAGGTGAGGCTATTAGATAGTTTTTCACTTTGTTAAAGAACCTCTTTGTATACCAGCTGAAAGATTTTAAAAAACTTAATTTCTATAATTGCCAGCTTTGAGGTTCAGAGATAAACTTATGTGAGTAAAGAAAATGTTTGCGAAAAGATACATTAAAAAATAGCGACAGAAAGAGAGGCAAACCCTCCTTCACATTTATCGATAGAAAGAGAGGCAAACCCTCCTTCACATTTATAGAAAATACTCGGTGATGATACTTACTGGTGATTGATTTGACAGAAGTAACGGCTTTAGGAGCCACCCAGACAAACCAGTACCTGTATCACTGAACTGTCACTGGCCACGTCACCAAAAAGTAGATTTAAAGAATAGAGGTAGTTCAGTTCGCTACTTTTCAATATAATCAAACCAAATTCGTGTGCATAAAGTTAGTATGGTAGCCAACATATCACCTTCAACAGTCTTATAGCGATAGATGTAAGTCTAAGGTATGAGTTGTCATTACTTCTTGCAAACAGCATCACCTAAATATAATCGAATATATATAAAATGTTACATAATTATTAAGAAGTTGTAATTATGCTGGTTATTTTGAATTGAAGTAAGTTATTTTTTTTATATTTACGAATTGAAAACATTTTTTTAAAATGCCGTATATGTTCTAAGCATTTGCTTACAAACAAGAAATATTTGGTGTTAAATGGGTAATTACCTTGAGTAAGAAGTACATATACTACGATAAACATTAGAAAGTTGAATTTTACACCAAAATTTTGTTTGAAAACATTTAAATTCTTCTTAAAACTTCAAGTTTACTACTTAAAATTTGATTTAAAATAAAATTTACTGTGTAATGATGATATAAGCAAATTATTTTTACAGTTTTTATCATTTTGTTACATTATGTTTAAAATAAATATAAAACTTTTATTTATTAATTAATCCTTTTATAATATAATTATTTTTTAATTTGTTTATTTATTAGTTTTAAAATTAATTTTTTTATTTATTTACATTTATAAAATATCAGTTTCTTATATATAATATTTATTAACTAAATACTTTTATAATCCAATAAATCTTTAATTTTTTAGAAGAAATTTATAATATCATGCCAAAATACAAACTGAAATTTGCTGTAATTTGTTCAAGCAACATGAATCGAAGCATGGAAGCCCATAGATGTCTAAAGTAGCATTTTGTAGATGTTTTATTTTAAATATTTCCTTTTAGTTCATATTTAAGTAGTAAATACATTTGTTTTTTAATATATTTAAACAATTGACTTTATAATGAAATTTTAATTTAAAGGAAAAAGGATTTTGATGTGAAGTCTTATGGAACCGGAACTCAAGTTAGATTACCAGGGCAAGCAGCAAATAGACCAAACATTTACAGCTTTGACTGGTCATATAGTGACATATATGAACAATTAAAGAAAAAAGACAAATACCTGTATCCTTGATAAGTTATATAAAAATCTTAAATTAAAAAAATTTATATTATAAATAATTAATTTGTAAATCAACTTAAGTTTATCAATAGTTTGAAATTCAATTTCATGAAATTATTTTTTTATTCAACTTTTATAATTGATAATTTTATATAAATTTGCTTTCCTGATATTTTTATAATAGCTACACCCAAAATGGCGTTTTAGGAATGCTTGACAGAAATAAAAGGATTAAAGAAAAGCCTCAAAGATTTCAAGAAGAGATTGAAGAATTTGATGTAGTGATTTCCTTAGATGAGCGAGTATATGATCAAATTGTTGAAGGTATCTTATAAAACGTTGATATTAAATACAAGTCATGATATAGAACTATATTTTATTTCTGTAATTGTCAAAACTTCTTTTTAAAAAATATTGTTTTTTATTCAGACTTTTTAAATAAGAGAGCCAAATCATATAAACAAGTTCATGTCATTAACATGGATATTGAAGATAACCATGAAGAAGCTACAATTGGAGCTTTTGTTGTTTGTGAACTTGCCAAGTTGGTTAGTGAGTTTTTCATTTTTATAATTATCTAGTATAGTTTTAGAAGTTTGTTTAATCAAAAACACATCATATAATTTGAAGTAATTTCAGTTATCTTGAAATTATAATCTTTATATTTTGTAGATACAAGATGCTGAGGACATAGATGATGATATGGACGAACTTCTCTTAGAATTTGAAGAGACGACTAAACGAACCATTTTACATTCAGTTTTTTTCTACTAGGATATTCTAACACTTGAACGGCGTTTCTCCTTATTAACTGATGGTGACTTTTTATCAATAATGTTTTTCCTGTCAAACATACTAAGTTTTCCTAGTTGCACTTATTTGATAATGCTGATTAAATGATCATTATGGAAAATGTAAAAATTATATCAACACTTTGAATTTGATATAAAAGGATTAATGCTGTAAAATTACAAGAACTTAAAGTTGAAGAAAACTCATTGTTTATGTAGGCATAAGAAACTAAGTTTTGATGGATATAATCCAACAGTTTTTTATAACTATTTGAACAGTTCAGCTAATATTTAATGATTAACAAACCACACCAACCATATTTTGAAACGTTTTACTTCATCTAACTCAACACGCATAGTAATCCATTTTAAATTTAAAGAAAATAACTTTGAAACAAGTAATGATCTAAAACATACAACAGAAAGTAACTTATTATTTCATTAACGTAAATTATCAAGGGTTAGAAATTAGACTTAAAAACAAAAAAATTTATCAGTGAAAATTGTGAACGCAGAAATAACACCAAAATTGTTGAAAGAACGCAAATCTATTTCTTAGAGCCACTAGGTTGCAAGGGTTTTCCTTTATCTTTACCGCGTAGTTTGATACCAATGGCACGTTCAATTTTACCCATGATTTGATTATTTGGGATTGCTTTACCACTTTCATACTCATTTATAACTTGAGCTTTTTCATTGATTTTAGTTCCAAGTTCCTTTTGAGTCATCTGCTTTTGTTGACGGCCTTGCTGAATCAGTCTACCAACTGAAAGAGAAACGGTATTATGATGAAGTTCTTCAGTTTCCTGGTCTAGCTTCATTGTATTTTTAGATGTAACTTGCTTCTTATTGGTACCAGCATTATACTTCTGTCTAGTATCTAAGTCAGCACCACCATTTCTCAAAGCAGCATTGACACTAGCTTTAGACTTGGCAGCCCCAGGCTTTGGTTTGGACTTATGAACATAAGTAACAGTGTCCCAGTCAGTATTACTATACATATCGTTTGCAACTAGAACAAAACTGTTTCAGTTAATATTTCAAGTATTTGTAAAAAGTTTGAAGAAAGATAAATATTTGCTAGCATTTGTACAGATAGTAAATAGATTACTCATCATAAAAACCTTATAACTTTAAAATTAAGTAGCAACTTAAATTTATTTAAAATAAATTTTAGTTAAATTTAAACTAATTTCAGTTTAATAAACAAAAAATATAAAAAATCATTTTACATTTATAGTTTACATGAAACATCATACAATTGTTATTAAATATTTTCAAGAAATATATATCTAAATATATTCTTAATATGAATTAAAAATTATATATTCTATCTACAAAAATATTTTATCTAAATTATTGCCAAATAAATTCAGGATAATTGATTTTATAAATACTTATATCACATTTATATAAATTACAAGTTTATTAAATTAAGTGAATTAAATATAACTAATATAAATATCATAATATTAAGCAAAATATTTCTAATTAATTTCATAAAATTTTTACATTTATCTAAAACCTACCATAAAAATAAAATATAAATATAATTCTTCTTAATTTTATATAAGAAAAAAAATAATGCTTACTATTTATAAGATGTTTTATATAAATAAATAAAATATGTAACATATAAACTAAATAAATAAATAAAATATTCAAAATGTAGAATATTATAAAAACGTTACAAAGATAAAGTTTACAAGATCGACTTTTGACTAAAGTTAAACTTTTGAAGTGTAGATACTATAAACCAACAAGAGCTTTTATAAATACATAAAATGAACAAACTAAAAAGTTAAAATAATCAAATTATGCAAAGTTTTTTGAGAAAAATCTATTTTTATCAAATAGTTATCTAAAGTTATAGATTTTTTGATTAAAAAAATTTTAAGAAATAATTCTCGTTGAGATTTGAACTTTTTGTTTATAACGCGTTATTTATTCGAAAAAAAAAGCGAATTAATATTATCAGGCAGCAAACGTAATAAAGTATACAAAACTGCTGAAATTTAGAACAAGAACTTCGAGTACATTTATTAAATAAACCATAATTACAACAATTAGTGAAGGCAATAATTTATAAATATGAGTTACTTTATAATAAATGTAATAAATTAAAGATTTTATTAGACCTTTATAAGCCTTTTTATAAAGCTTTTGCTTAGATTAGACAGTGAAATTACAACCATTACACCTTAATAAGCCTATATCACCTAGTACATTGGTCAGAGCAAATTTTTTCTCATACCGCACGATTAGTACATGGAACCAGCTGCAATCAGACATTGTCATGTCGAAGTCACTCGCATTGTTCAAGCAGAAGTTGAAGCGTTATAATATTGCCAACATTGTTATTTATATACTATGATTTTTTTTTTTTTTATATTATCAAAATTCTATGTTATTGTTCACTGTTATATGCTTTGATGACTACTGAAATGTCACGTGTTACATCTTTTGGTTTCTATATTTTTGGCTAAATAGATGTTATTTGTGAGAATGTGTGTTAGCGAGAGGTGCTCTTTTCAGGAACCCTCCTTCGCATTTATTGAAATAAATAAAAAATGTAGAACCAAAAAGCTTTTTAGGTTTTTTTTCTTTTCTTAAAAGCTAGTTTTTGTTCTCTATCTTTCAGTTGTTTGTGGAGTGAAAAACGCCATTTAGAACGGTCTGCTTCGATATCTTTCCAATTATTGATATAGATGTTAAGCGATTTCATATCGCTCTAGCAAGTATCTTTAAATCGAAGACATTCGTTGCCATTTGATAGTTTCCATACAACAGATCCCTTGAGAGTTGTCCATCCGACGGACTTGTCCAAGCCAGTCTGGACCTTTGAAGGCTGTAAAGAAACGTTTGAAATAATGAGATTGAATCTCTTATAGAATGCATCTGTGAATTCATCAACAAAGTATACTCTGAAGGGCTTTTTACTGCGTATGCAGAGAGCTTTCATTCGTTCGTTGCCATCTGAGACTGCGTCTACTAATCGTAGTAGGGTGCTCTTGACAGCGAAACCATATTCTCTGCGTTTGACGGCAAGTAACCTCTCAACAATCTCCAGAATAGCGCTGCAGTAGCTGCCACAACGACGCTGTCTACAAGGTTCCAGCTCCAACTTTAAATTCGGAGTGTTGCATCTTCTAGAAGTGCTGTCATAAAACAAAATAACAAGGCCCTTCTACCTGGGTTTTATAAACTTTTCCTTGTCGAAAAACAAAAATAAATAACCATAAATCAATAATTTAATTTATTTGATTTATCCTGATTTAATTTACAGTAAAGAACTTTTAGAAACACAGCAAATTACACATTTTTTTAAACTTGTTACCACCATCAAGAAGTTACTTGAAGGAAATCATTGTTTTATTATAAATTCTATTCAGAACCTCTACATTGCATATTCTAAAAATGGTTTAAAACACATTTTAGCACAAATACGTTAATTTTTGTAATGTTTAACTTATATTAGTAGACAAGATTTACAGATTATAAGTTTTATTATTTGAATAAAAACGAGAGAGAACAAGTTTACTTTGAATTTATAGAGCTAAGAAGCAGAATTTATGTCTTTCATAGCAATGTAACTGCTTCGGGAGAAGCAAAAGTTTTGGGAGTAAGTCCAGACTGAACTGATCGACCTCTAGGTCACTGTCTCAGGGTCAGTGGAACCAAACTTGGCGAACAAGTTCAAGATAATTCAGTAGAAACTACTTTTCAAAATCATCAAATTTAGCGCACAGCCGGGAAGAAAGGAAGTATTTGCTCAACTACAAGATTTTTATTTTAAAAAATTAAATTAATTAATTAAAATGTAAGTTAAGTAAGTCTAATAAAAAATAATCTTTTTTGATAGAAATTTAGAAAAGTTATTCATTAAAAAATTTAGCAAGTATTTGAAAAACTTAGAATTTGATTGCATTTTATTAAAATGCATATTTTGAATTTTTAACGTAAGTATAAACAAATCAGTAAAAACAGTAAATAAAAATATTTTTGTTTAGATTAATTTTCCTAAAAACAAAAATCAAACTTTACAACAAATTATCATTAAATCGGTCCAAGTATGAGATATGCCAAAATCAGCTTAATCAATTCATAACTAATTTCTAAAGTCACAAAATCTTATTCAAAAGGTTCGTTCTTATGAGTTTCTTTTTAATTTGGGTTCTTTAACATGAACCTTTAAATTTTCTCAATTTTTATAATTTAGTTTCAGCTAACAAAACTGTTTTGTTTGATTTTGTCAACACAGTTACTTTCAGCTTTCTAAAGTTTCAAAGTGAAAATAATTGTAGAATTATTAATTTAACACATGTAGTTACAAGCTGCTTTTTATGTATCATGTTTATAAGTATTTAGATTTATTATTTACAAACTATTTATTTATTAGCCTGAAGTTAATGAAAACTAAAATATATTCAATATAAATTATATCTTGAAATTTGTAAATTTATAGATTTTGAGCTAATTAAATTTTGTGATAATGATAAACAAGTTATTTCAATTTTATTTAGTAAAATTTAGTTTATTTATAATTTAATAGAAAATAATTATCTTTAAATTTTAATTTGTTTGTTTTTACAACAAGTAATTGTTTATTTTCTAAATATTTTAGCAATTTTTTTTGTCAAAAGCTTTTATTGATAATTTTAGCTTTTTATATCTTCTTATTGAAGATTCAAATCTTTTAGAAAGATTCTATTTTTTAGATTGTTTTTTTATTGATAATTTATCTACTTCCTTTTAAAGTAAAGTTTAAGGTTAATTTTTTATCTTTAAGAATGGCTTCAATCTGTTATTTTTTATCTATACATAAAAAAACTACTTTTATATCACTTCCTAGATCAAAATTACAGTTGATTCTTGTTTTAGGTTATTAAAACTGTTGGTATGTCTTTTATAAAATCAGCTTTTGATTTTGTTAGCAATGTTACTTCAGATCAAGGTTTTGTTGGTTCAAATATAGATTTAGGATCTCAAAATTTATATGTAAATCGAGTAATTGCTGAAGGTAGGTTTCTTCAAATTTATTTAAAATTATATTTTATCAATAAAGTTTCAATTTGAATTGTTTTTTGTATATAATTATGAATTGATTGTATTTAGGTGGTTTTGGAGTTGTATATGAAGCACATGATGAAAAAACTGGCAAAAGTTACGCTTTAAAAGTACTTGAACTGTTGTTAACTGAAATAAATTTATTGTTAGAAGAAAAATATTATTATTCTAACTTTTTTCATAAACTTGATGCTTTTATTTCATAAAAATAATTTTAGATATCTTCTTAATGATTTTATTCAAGAATATTTTCTTATTTGACTTTTGAAAGTTTTTATTTATTTATTTGAAATGCCAACTTCATTATCAGAGACTTTTAGCAATGGAAAGTTCAAAAAGTAAAGAAATTGTTCAAGAAATAAAAACTTTAAAAAGAATTTCTGAACATCCTAATATCGTCAGATTTATTTCTGGGGCATTTATATCAAAAGCTGAATCAGGACAAGCTTATGATGAATATCTTCTTTGCACAGAATTTTGTTCAGGTCATCATCAATTTGTCTTCTCAAAAGCTACATCTAAAGAACTGTTTTTATCTTTGAAATTTAGGAGGTCAAATAATGGAAGTCCTTCGTAATGTTGGAAGTTTTTCTGTTGAACAAATTATTCAAATCTTTTATCAAACATCCTCAGCAGTTCAACATCTTCACAAACAGAAACCTGTAATCATTCATCGCGATTTAAAAGTAACGAAAAGTGAAATCTTCAATTTAATTAAAAGATGAAATTTGTAGGTTGAAAACATCTTGCTTTCAAAAGAAGGAATCATAAAGTTATGTGATTTCGGAAGTGCAACTTCTTCAACTTTTCTTCCAGATCACACTTGGTCTGCTCTCAAACGATCTCAAGTGAGTCTCATCCTCATCACTTTGATGATGATGATGATGATGATCAACAGGTGGAAGATGAAATCTTATCAAATACAACACCGATGTATAGAACACCAGAAATGATTGATATGTACAGCAACTATCCAATTAACGAGATGCAGGATGTTTGGGTGAGATAATTGATGTTTTCATCGATTCTTTCATGATTTACTCATTTCAAGGCTTTGGGTTGCATCTTGTATTTGCTTTGTTTCCAAAAACATCCTTTTGAAGATTCCGCTAAATTAGCAATTCTCAATTCCAATTACTCGATACCATCACGTGATCAAGTCTACAAGATGTTTCATCCTTTGATAAGTTCGTAGAAGATGACATTTTATTCAACAAATCAATTTGTTTGATTGTTTAGAAGCGATTCTTCAGATTAATCCGAACAATCGTCCACCTGCTGCTGTTATTTGCGAGCAATTAGCAGAATTTGCATCAGCTAGAAATATAAACCCTAAAACTCCTCTGAATGTTGTAAGTTATCTTTTCAATTCTTCATCACTTTCCAATTTCTTTCACGACAGAAGATGTCTTCAGCTCATTCAAGTGTAGTTGATAGAGACACACAAGTGGAAGATACATCAGGTAATCAAGAAGAGTTTTCTAACTTTTTCGCAATTTTCAATCTGTTATCTACAGCTGCAAATGGAACTAGTGGATTGATAAACATGTTTAAAGGTGGTGCCAGTAAATTGATGAATAATATCAAAGAGACAGTCTCTAATTACACTAAAACAGACCTAGATATTGACTACATCACACCAAGAGTTGCAGGTTGATTAATCCTCTTCATAAACACTTCTTCAGCAGCAGTTTGTCTTGTAGTGATGTCGTGTCCAGCAGAAGGCTTCCAATCAACTCTTAGTAACAACATTGATGATGTTGCAGATTTATTAAATGAACAACATCACCATAATTATGCGATCTTCAATCTAACATCCAAGAGATACAACACCTCAAGGTATCTTCAACTTTTTACAAACTTTGAAAATACTGATGAAGATAACTTCTAGATTTGGTGATCGAGTTATTAAAAGTGTGTGGCCAGTCAAAGGTGTCCCAAATCTTCATACTTTGTTGTCTACATGTCACAAAATTATTAAATGGCTTGGTACTAAAACTGAGAACGTTGTTGTGATCCACTGTCAAGTAAGTTTGATTTGTTTGAAGAATTAAAGATTTGAGGGCTGATTACAGGATGGTCGGTACCATTCAGCTCTTTTAGTTTGTTCTCTTTTCATCATCTCATCAGTATTTCAAAAAGTTGAAGATGCTTTGTACTATTTCAACTCGAAAAGACAAATTCAAGGAATACCAGTTTCTTTTAAGCGGTAAGTTTCCTGTTTTCATCAAATTAAACATTTTCTTAACTTGATATTTGGCAGGTATCTTCACTACATCATGCAAATCAGTCGTCACATCCGAACTCACACGACACCTAGTGACGAACCTCTTCTTCATGACTATCAAGTCCGAATTGACCGAATAACCATGTCCCCAGTGCCCCTGTTTAATCGACAACGCAGTGGTTGCCGTCCATATATGGATATATCCAGTAACGACAAGCTGCTAGCAAGTACTTCGGGAGAATACGAAACAATTCGGTGATTTGATTTCTACAAAATTCTTGGAGTTATCTGATTGGTTGTTTGTGATTTTCAGTCCTTTCATGGTTGGTGACAATCAAGTATCAGTAGATTTGGAAGCTGTTGTTGGTGGTTCTGTTAATCATGATGTAATTATCTCGGTGTATCATGCACGTCAGTTATTTGGAGGTAAAATACAGAATTCTAGAATGACAAATATCAAAATGTTCGATGTTTTCTTCAATACTTGCTTGTTACCAACTGGTACCTGCAAACTCTACTTCGGAAGGTTTGTTTCAAACACAAGATGTCTGAAAACTTTTAATAATTTCAACTTAGACATGATATTGATACAAATGAGACTGAAGGTAAGATTGCCGAAGATTTTCAATTCACTGTTGACGTCTCAATTGCTGATGGGAGACCTATAAAACAGTCGATGGCATACAGAAAGCTTGTAGAAAGTTGTCAGATATTTAAACAAATAAAAACAACTTTCCTGTTTGGTGAGAATGCAACAAATATTCCAAGATGTGAGTTTAACAGTTTTTTCAATTACTTAAAACTTCAATTTCGAAATAGTTGAAGAAGTAAAATGAAGTGGGTTGGTTTGAATTAAGTTGAAACAAACACTGAAGTTTCAGCTTGATAAATATGATTTCAACGACGGTAAATGACAACATAAATTTGTTGCAAAATTTGTTGCAAAAAAAGAATCTTCAAAACCAACAAATACGAAGAAGTTGTTGATGAATAGTAATTGATAAATTTCTTCTAAAACTCTTTTTTAATTTTAAAGTTATTTTTGTAAAAAAATATTTATAAAATTTCAATAAAAACTTGAATAATTGTTTCTAACGAACTGATTTTTTAGATGAAAAACAATCAAATGATGAAGAAGAAACCCAAAAACCTCCTGAAATATGTCCTGAAGCCGTTTTACTTGACTTTGGAAATGTTTATCATGAAAATAAAGAATCTGAAGTATTAGTTGAAACAGGAAAACGTTTAGAATCCACAATAATTTCAAATGATTCACCAAATCTAATTGACATCAGTGAAAGTAAAGAAGTAACTTCAAATGAATCAAATCTTCCTAATCAAAACGAATCTTTTAACCCATTCGCTTCATTTGAAACTTCTACCAACAACTCGTCCAAACCAACTCTTTCAAACACGTTCGATCCGTTCGCAACTTTTGATACAAATACTGAAACAAAACCAACTTTCAATTCATTTGATCCGTTTGCTACATCAACTAAAAGTCCTTTAGATGAAGATTTGCTGGGAAACTGGTCAACTTCAAGTGCTCCTCATCCACCTCCTAAAGATCAACCTCCTAAGGATCAACCAGCTAGCAAACCAACAGCTAACAGACCAGCAGCTAGCAGACCAGCAGCTAACAGACCAGCAGCTAACAGACCAGCAGCTAACAGACCAGCAGCTAGCAGACCAGCAGCTAACAGACCAGCAGCTAACAAACCAGCAGCTAACAGACCAACAGCTAACAGACCAGCAGCTAGCAAACCAGCAGCTAACAAACCACCAGCTAACAAACCACCAGCTAACAGACCAGCAGCTAGCAGCGACCCGTTTTCTGATTTAACTTCATTTTCATGGAAATCAAATTCAACAGATCATTTGAAACCTCAAACTTCTGCTACTTCAAACCAATCACAAAATAAATCGAAGCAAGCTTCCAACCCGCAGCATTTCAAGGGCACCACAAAAGCCCCAAAACCTGTTTACAACCATTCCAACTTCACTACTTCCAACACTAGTTGGAAATCGAGTTAGTTGCTGACTCCGAACAACTTTCTGTTTCTTATTTTATGTTTTCAGCTGTAAAACCGCAAGTCAAGCAGAATGCTTTCGACGATTTGTTGTCGAATAGTGGATTTTCTGTTCGTAAATCAGAAGACACAAATAAAAAGATGTCGGATTTGAAAAGAGAGGCTCAAGAAGCTCAAATGGACCCGGAGAAATTGAAAGTAAGGAAACTAGATTTTTCTTCAATCTTTTAATATTTCATCTTCATTAGTTGAAACTAATTTTGTTAATTTTGAAGATTTTTATCAACAGATCTTAGATTGGATTGAAGGCAAGGAAAGGAATATCCGAGCTCTTCTATCCACTCTCCACACTGTCTTATGGGAAGGAGAAACTAAATGGAAGCAATGTGGAATGCATCAACTTGTTCAAGCTAATGATGTGAGTCATTCATCTTATGATGTTGTAGATATTCAAACTTAGTTTTAAAACTCATCAATTAATTGCTGTTATTTGAATAATAGGTGAAAAAGATGTACCGAAAAGCCTGCTTGATTGTTCATCCGGACAAAACATCAGGAACATCTTACGCTGACTTCGCAAAGATGATTTTTGTGGAGTTGAATGATGCCTGGGCAGAATTTGAAGAGAAAGGAATGCAGAACCTCTTCTAATTTATCGATATATTCCAAATATTTGAATTCTGATGTTTATCAAACTAATTATGATTTGAAAGTATCTTTCAATCATATCGCTTTTATTTTACTATCTTTTAGTAGAAAGATCTCATCTGGTGTGTTTGTGATCTTTTATAATTGTTCATCTTATTTCCTCAAAACCCTTCTTATATTTAATCACTTTTTTCTACTTTATTCAAAACTCATGAAAGCACTTTCTATTTGAGTATCTTTTTATATTCTCTTGTAAATAAGATATTGATTTACAAGTCCTACCCACACTATTTTATTGTATCAATTTGAGTGTTTATTCAGATTAAACTAAATACTTTAACAAAAATTTTGTTTTTTCGTCATTTCTTAAAATCACAAAAAAATCAATTAAAAAGTATCTAGTGGCTGCATTAATTGAAATTTTGTAAAAATGTTCATCTAAATTTACACTTCCTGCTTTGTTTAGTACAAATATTATATTTTAAATATCTGGTGACGTATTTATTTTTGGATTATTTAACTTTGCTTTTCATGTAATAAAAACATTTACGAAAAAATTATTTATAGATTGTGATAAAACATTGGCACAGGAAAGTAGAAAGTCACGTGTGTTGCTTGTACAAAAGATAGATTAAGTGCAAATTAACAAAAACCTGCAAGACAGTCAAATAAAGAAGTTGATTTTAAAGCTACAAAAACAAGAATAGTTGAAAAGTTAGAGGAGTCTTCAGTATCTTTTTTCATTTTCTTCTAATTGAAGTAAGTGAGCTAATCTTTCATCTTCTACAAAACTATTAGATGTTCCAGGCTCTTCCTACAAAATTACAAAATGAATTACAACTTTGATGATATAAAAACCAGACTGATGAATTTACTTGGTACTTGTCTTCATCTGCTAGCTGGTTAGCAAGTTGTTCATCTGCAATTGAAGACATTTCTCTTTGAGATAACCACTTGTTATAAACTTCATTATCAGGTTTATAATCTACAACAAGATCATAATGACCAGCTGAGAGCCAAGAAAGCCAGATGGTTTCCTTGGGAACAATTTCTCCAGAAAAGTGATGGCATGTGACACGAACTTTCGACTTCGAACCACTGCTACCTCCTATTCAAATATAGAAGAAAATCTAAATGAGTACAAGTCATAAAAAGCTGACAAAATAGATAAATACCAATCACAATAATAATGTTGATGTCAAAAAGCTCCGTTGTAGCCAAGATCTCAAGGTAACCGCCCCAAACGTTTTCTTTTATAGCTTCATTAAGATAAATTTCTGGGTCACCTTCTATGTAGCCCTAAAAAGATCAACTTCATAAAAATAAAAAAGTTAAAAAACATTAAGTTATATTAATGACTAAACTTTATAATTAAAATTGGTTATTAGAAAGTTAATTTGAATTTAAACCTTAAAACGTTGAAAGTTGTTGCGGATAAATTTGAAGATTTCTTTTCTGACAATCATATGTTGATTTTGATCATTACATAGAGATTTTGCTAAAGCGCGATAAAGACAATTGCCATCAGGAATAACTTTGTATCTGAAGTATATAATAAAAATTTAAATAAAAATGATTTTATCAACAGTTTCTAAGAATTTATAAATTAAAATGATTTCTTTTTGAAAAACAATTTTGATTTAAAAACTTTTTTAAATTGGTTTTTTAGAACATTTCTAATCAATTTTACTTCAAAGAAATTTTGATAAATTTACAAAAACATGAATCATATAAACCCCTAATACTCTGTTTAGAGAGAAATCATTTTAAGTTTTTATAAAATCAATGTTAAATCCTAGAAACACTAAAATAATTATTTTTTAATTCTATTATTTTGAAACAAGATAAAAAATTATAAAGTTTTTAAATAACCTGTACAAATTATAATTTTCTTCTAAAAAGGAATCTTGCTTTTCTATTTCTTTATCATTTGATGAATTCTTCTTTTTATAAGAATCCTTATTAGTTGTATCTTCTATTGAAAGATTATTATAACTTTGTGGTACAATTGATGAAGAACTTCTTAGTAAGGTAGGAGGTATATCATAAGATGAATATCTACAATTTGTTGTTTAGTTTATTTTTAAACCAAACTAGAGATTTTGGAAATTAAATAAGTTTTAATATTTTACAAATGAATTTAGAAATTTGTAAAATAATTAAACTAATGAGGATAAGTGCTTACAACGTGATAACAAGTTTAGATTATAATACAACCTTAAAGTCAAATATAGATCATAAAATTCTAATAAAGATTATTAGTTAAACCAACTTGACTATAAAAACATTTCATTTACTAAGACAACAAAAACTTATAAATAAATTTCAATCGGTTTCTTTAGGTGTTTAAGAGAATTGTAACAATATAAGGTGAGGCAGATACTTTAATGATATATTTTTCAACAAAATACTCAGAATAAAATTAATATTTCATAAACTTACCGAAACAAGTTTGTATTTGAAGTATCTTGTGAGTCTACCCACCACGAATTATCCATCATTTCGGTTATTTTATACCAAGGAGATAACAAATTGAAATACTTGGAAAGATTTGAAAAACTATTTAAAGATTGGGAACTTTTGGTTAGATCTTTTCTTTCTTGATCATTATCCATTTCATTTATAATTTACTTTTTTATATTTCACAATAAAATTACAGAAACAACAGAATATATCAGGTAAAAGCTTACAAAATATTTAACTTAGTGATAAAGTGAGTTGTTAAATATAATTACTAGCTCATTAACTAACTAATGTTATACAATAAACATCTAGAACCACATGAGAAATCCCCTAAATAAAACTTTATTTACAAATTGTTTTTAATTTCAAAAATTATCAATTTGTAACATTTAAATGATTCTGAATTTATTTCATTTAATAAAACTTTAAAAAATATTTTTTGTTAAATAATAACGTTAATTGGATATTAAGATTAGATATAATTCAAACAGTTAGTTTACCATTTACTTGTAGCTTTTTTTAATTAAAATATATACTTCATAATTGAACTTAGATGGTTAGAATAAAAAATGCACTAATTAAAAAAATTAGTTTTAGCTTTTAATAATTTCAAAAGTAACACATGAGTTAAAAAAAAGATAGATTAAACAGTTTTCCAAAAATTGAAACTATTGAATACTGAAAAACATTTCTAGAATAATTGTTAAATTTTACTGTTGCAGAAAATATCAATTTATTTTTTACTCAAAATAGTTTTTCAATGAATTAGTATTGTTTGTGTTTGTAAAAATACTTTGTTTTACTGTAAACATTTGGCTAACCGAAAAGCATTGCTTTTGTTTTATAATTATGTTTTTCTACGATAATATATTGTGCTAATTAAAAAATTAAAGTTTTAAAATTAATATATGTCTTACACTACTTTATTTAAATTACTTTATTTAAATTAATACAATAATAATATAAGTTTTTCACAAAAATAAAATTTCTTAATATTCTTACGGCTTCTGCATAAAACAGAATACGTAAAAAGCAATCAGATTTTATTTTCAAATCGACTTTAATATCATTTAAAACTAGTTCTTTATAAATTGATGTATAATTTATAAAAGTTTGGTTGTTAATTCTAAATGACTCTTCAAATATAAAACAGTAGTTTAAAAAACGCCATAATAGCAATATCAAACTGCTTACTAAAAGTATGATTATGTTTAAAATACAGGTTTGTTTTTGAAATTGTTTAGTTTATTTGCTTCTGTTTCTGTTACATGGTTTTCCGAAACTGCTAATCATTGAAAAGAATTTTTAAAACGAAAAACTTTTTTTTTAAATAAGAAAAAAATTATTATTATCATTAATGACAACTTTTTAATTTAAAAACGATATTCAAAGTAATAACAATTGAAATAAAGGAAAAAAATTCTTAAAAAAATTCAAATAAATTAATTAAATAGAAATTTGCTGATAACCTTTTTTTGAAGTTGTGAATTTGTTGTTGGTTTATCGTAACCATCATTATTTAATTTAAGGGTGACTATAACAACAATTTGATTGTTTATATATCATTATAGATTTTGTTATAAACATTCAAATAACAATTTTGTCATAATATTTTAATTTATTTATTGAGTTGAAAAGCTTGGTATCAGTTTAAAAGACTTTATTATATCATTGTTATGAATAAAAACATTTTCTAATTATTTTAATATTAATTGAGTTTTTACTTTTTAGTTAACTTTCATCAAAAGATAAACAAATGAGTGATAAGAAAGCACCAAGATTTAAAGAAAATGAAACTATGTTGTGTTATAGAGAAGATAATTTATGTGAAGCAAAATGTTTAAAAGCTGAATTTGCAGAGGATGGAAAACTCAATTATTTAGTTCATTACATTGACAAGGAAGGTTTTTATGATGAATGGGTCTCTGATTCAAGATGTTTTGAATTAAAAACTTCTAGCAATAAACAAAGAAAACAAGAAGATGAAGAAGAAGATAAAAGTCTTTCTAAAAGAATTAAACTTGATAAAGAATCTAGAAATGATTTTACTTATAAAGATAAAACATCAGAAAGTAAAAAAAGTAGAAAATATGTTGATGATGGTTCTATCACTTCAGATATATCTGTTAGTCATATCATCAATATTAAAAGAACTGAACCCATCTTGATACCTAATAGATTAAAAACTATTTTAGGCGATGATTGGACTTTTGTTAACCATCATAAAAGTCTTATAAAGTTACCTGCTAAAGTTACTATAAATGATATTTTATCGATGTTTTTGAATGAAAAAAAAGAAGTTGTTCCTGAAAAAGAGTTTCAAATAATTGTAAAAGGTATCAATTCCTTAAAAGAATCTTTTAACAATTGTATAAACAAAAGATTTTTGTATACATTTGAAAAACATCAGTATAATTGTATTACTAAAAAGTATAAAGATTCATCTTTAAGTGAAGTATATGGTGTTCAACATTTGTTAAGATATCTTTCTCATGTTGAATCAGAGTTAATAGATCAACAAATTACTGAAATTTGCAAACATCAAGTAAGAGCATATAGTCAAGAACTTCTTGATTATATTGATAATCATTTTTCCAAAATATTTCCTGCACATGTATTGATGTACTTTTCTCCTGATTTACAATACCATGAAAAATCGATTATTTAATGTCTTCTTGTCATCTTTTTATATGATTTTGTACTTGCCAATTGATTGATGAAATATTTCTTTAATCACTTTCAATTTAAGATGAATTTTCTAGTTACAGTTTCACAAATTAAAGTTGATAATTTTATTCAATTTTTGTAACAGTTTTTTGTTTCTATATTTTTACTTCATTCAGTACTTTTAAGTAATTCTGAAATCATTACAATAACTTAGTTCATTTATGTTACTATGTCTCAGTAAAACGAACCGCTAATAAACTTTGTTAAAGTTCAAATCATAAACATACTGTTTGCTTATTAGCCTTATTATTTCTAGGCAATTGGATTTTTTTATTATAAATAATTTATAATTTAATTATCTGGTTTGATATTTCAAGAAAGGTAAGATTTATTTACTTTAAAAATTCTAATTTAGAAAATTTAGTTATAAAATAAATTTGTTCAATTTAGTTTTGCTTATATAGAATCAATTTAGTTTCTATTATAAAAGTAACTTAATGATTTAATTATTTCATAGCTTAGTAGTTTTATTTATTTATTACAATTTAAAAAGATTCTTTTTGAAAGCTAAACATTAGATCTTTATAATATTGACTCCTTTTCTAGTTTAATATATTTTTCAAAACTTTATGATTTTTCTTATCTGAATTTCTTAAAAAATTTTAGTCATTTCATCATTTGAACAATCTCTATACAACCCTTCATCATTTGAAATTAATAAATTAAATAACAATCAGTAAACTTTCAATAAGCTAAATTTCTTCCTTCTATATTTATTCCTGTTTTTTTTAGCTTTTATATAACTTTGTAAATTTGCCCTTATAATGTTCCTGTTTTTTCTATTTATTTAGTAACTTGTAACTTTTCATTTCTCTATTCTTGTATTTTTCTGATTCCACTATAAGATCTATAAAATTTATCATTTGAATCCATGAGTTAAATATTTGTAATTATTAATCATTAAGTTTTGATGTTTCAAATTATATTTTTATAAACTTTTAGTTTTACTCTGTAGTAAAAATAGAAACTTGAAAATGATGTGTTCTTGTAAATAATTGCATAATGTTTTTAAATATAGAATTTATTTATTACTAATCATCTTAAACTGCTTGCTTACAACAATTTTGAAAATATTTTAACGAAATTGAAAATTTTTATTTGTAACTTTAATTTTTCTGTTCAAATTTATTTTCTAATTTCAGAATGAAGTTATCAAGTGGGAGTGTTTACAAAGTAAAGATTGCCGTGGTCGGTCCTTGTAAGTCGGGCAAAACAGTTTTATCCAACTTTCTTGGTGATCAGGTTGATATATCATCAAATCATCAGATAATTCAAGATATTTATTTCTAGATGGACGTCTCACATAATGAATATAGACCGACTTCTAGTTGCCGAATTATTGAGTTTGAAAATGTGACGAATGCAGGACATGTCCAGGCTAGCCTGGAAGTTGAGTTGTGGGACTGTAGTGGTAATCGGGATTTTGAAAATTGTTGGCCAGCTTTTGCTACAAAACTTGATGGTTTGTTTTCACTAACAAATCTTTTATTCAAAGATTCAAAACGTTTTTGAATAGGAGTTGTTCTCGTTTACAACCCTGTTACTCAGGATTCTTCGTCGATTAAACCTTTTTACGACTACTTTGTATCAAATCAAGGTTTAAAAGACTCACACTGTGTTCTATTTGCAAATATATTTCATTCAAAGACAGATGTTAAAGATTTAGTTTCACCTCTTTCTTGTAACTTTGTAAGATTTCATTTCTAATTTGGACTTTTTCTCAAACTTCTGTTTGTAGGTTGTGACTAACTTGAAAAATGACCCTGAAGCAATTAGAAGTTCTTTTAACAGCTTATTGGTTAAAATTTACGGAAAACTTTCAGCCTCACGTGAAAGTCAAGAAGAAAATATCTTGAAATAGTTCCAACATCTTCACTGAAATCGTAGATTTGTTGTTTGCTTGTCTCGCTACTTTTATATCTTTCAATTTAGCTTATTGGTAACTTTGTAACAAACTTTTTTGTATTATTCAGTAGTTTTTCTGTACAAATAACTTTTAGTTTTTATATCTTTACTGATATTCATATAAAATTGCTCTAATTGTATTTTTTATAAGTCGCTAGTAGCTGTGAAAGTTTAATAAAAAATTAGTTTCAAAGATGATATTTGTAAATTAAAAATTAATAAAAACTAAAAAAATGAATTAATTTAGTTTTCAAAATATTAAAAAAGTCCCTAAAAAGTGTTATTATCTGATGAAACAGTTATTTTCAATAGGATTTTTATTTTTCTTAGTTTACTTTTCAAACTAAATAGGGTTTAGAATAAAACGTTCAAATTTGATTAGATTTGAAACTAGTAATTTAAGATTGAACAAAATATATCGTCAACTAGTTCATATCTTTTCTAGAATTTGATATTTTCCGGTTTAAACTATTCGACTAACAATACCTGATCTACTTTTCGTTAAAATATCAATTTTCATGAAAAATTTTGCAAAGATTTCAGCAAAATCAACATTTTCAATTTCTCACAAATGTTTTTTATAGTTTAAACTTTACAAATACTTTAGTGGTTTATTCTATAAATCCTTAAGAATAACATTTTCAAAATTATTAGTGGCTCATAACTTATTTGTCAAACTGTTAATCAAATTGACTTTGAAATATAATTTAGAAGTTCAAAAAACTTGACAAAATATTCAAACAATAAAAACATCAATTATATTTCGATTTATTTAAAGATATTTAAAAAAATGAAATCAGTTTTGTATCTTAAAGAATTGAATAAAGATAATTTCATTTATCAATCAGTATTTCTTTCATCTTTAAATCGTTGCTTCAAGGTATGAAGGATTCTAAAATGAAATATCATTTGAACAAATGTAGAAAAAAAACGATCAAATTGTAGTAAGATTTGTTTATAAATGAAACAGCAACAATTGAAATAGATGAATTTTTATATAAAAGTTTCTATTCACTTTAAAAAAAATACTCGCTAACTAATCTAAATTGTATATTTTCATTTAACAGGTTTGAAAATGTTATCAATAATTGTTGTTCCACTTTTTATATTTTCAAACATATCTAAACCAAATCTAAAGAAGTAATTATTGGTTTGTATCAACTTAAAAACTAATAATAAATTTTGAATTTAAAATTCTAGTTTTTTACAAACTCAATAAAAAGGAATAAATTGTAAAAAAGCGAAACCATTTTAAAAATATTGAATATCAACGAAATTTTTATAAATATTTTGATGTTGAATATAAAGATCAGTTTTAGAAAGAATTCTTATGAAAATATAAGTGAGAAGTTTTATAAAATTTTCAAATATTTTAAATCAATTGTTTTTTAAATTTAAATTAAATACAATTTTCAAAAAAAAATAAATTTCAGAGAAGTTTTTTGAAGTAAAAAAAATATTTAGAAATATTTAGAAAATTTGTTACAAAATTTCATTATTTTTTCATTTTTTGGTAAATACAATTTAAATCGGTTGATCTTTATGAGCATGACGTCGCATATGGGTCTTCATATTACATTGCTGACCGAAACTACGATTACAAATCGGGCAGTTATATTTTTTCTCTCCGAAATGAATGGTTCGAACATGAACATTCAAATTTCCACCAGTTGATAGAAATTTACCACAAAATTTACATTCATAACTTTTACGACCTAAGTGGACAGTCTCAATATGCATACGAAGGTAATTTCGGTGTCCGAAACCTTTTCCACACTGTTCGCAACGATGTGGACGTACATGACTCACTTTAACATGACGATTCAACTCAAATTTATGATGATAAGATGCTAAACATATAGTACAAGTATATGGTTTAAAACCTCTTGTACTTTTCTTCAACAGATCACAATCTCTTACTTTATTTTTGGAAACTTTTGGAATTATCTTATGATTTGTAACTCCTGAAAATTCCTTCACCTTTTCTGCTACTTCTGAGTTCCTTCGAGAACTGATTAGAGTTGAACCTCGGGATTTCCCCTTCGGAGGTTCTTTCAATTCAAATTTGAAATTACTCTTTTCAACATGAGTCGTGTTTTCTCCAAATGTTGTTAAGGAGTTATTTGTAGAAACTGAAGATGAGGAATAAGGTTCGTGCAACTGATTGTAGTCTGGGAGAGAAGACTTCAGCGTGTTATTAGGAATGTTTGTGGTTTGTGGTAATAATGGGCAGGACAACGAAGATGAATGTGCAACTTCTTGTAGAGATCGAGTGTTTGTAGGAAGTAGTTGACCACCATTCATACTTCTACTACTAAACATGCTTCGTTGTTGTTGTAACAGAGATGGTAGAGATACTAATGAAGGGAAGTTGTAGTGATCAGCAGATGAATTGATTGGAGAAACATTATAAGTTGCAAATATACTTGCGGCATTTGAAGGGTTGTACAACATTGCACTATAAGCAATTGATCTTAAATATGATTGGAATTGTTGGCTCCAATAATTATTAATCCAACCAGAATTGTTAGGTAAGTACCTTGCTTCTCCATTTAAATTAGAATTGGAAGTGGAATTAGTGAAAGTATAATTTAAATTTGGTGAGATTATTGGCGATGGACTTTTACGAGATAATTTTGGTGAAGATTCCATCACAACAAAATCCTATTTAATCTTCAAAATGAATAAGTTTACAGAAGAAGTGGATAATAGCTTAAATACAAATTAAAACCTAACAACTTATCATTCTTATAAAATCTTTAAAGAAATAAAAACAATTCAATTAATGATTTATTAAAAACATTTTTCCATTTTATCTAAAATTCTTAATTTTCTTAATTCTCTAAATTTACTTCTTCAGTTTTGTTCAACTCAATTTTTGAAACAAACGAATTTCAAATGAATTTATTTCTAAAGTCAATTATTACTTTCACCTAACTATCAACTTGTAGGTTTGTACCTCAAAATTATTTCGGTTATAACCAATTTTTCATAGCGAGCAGCTTTTAAAGAAGATGTTACCTTTTTTTACTTTTGTACAGAACCACTATCTCTGTTATTAAACTCTATTAATTATCGTGTCATTAAAAGGTAAAACTCAGAAGAGTTTTCTAATAAATTGGTGAAAGATTTGAATTTATATTAAAATTGATGAAATTGTTTCTATTTTTTAAATAATTTTGAAATAAACAATAAAGTTACTAAAATAAATAAATAAATAACTTCATGAAAAAGATAAAGTAATTGATAATGATTTATCAGAAATATCAGTTTTTTGAAGAAAAATGAAATTGTAATCAAAACGTGAAGTTATGTAAACGAACAGGATTTTATTTATAAGCAAAAAGATTTACTGAAAGAAATATTGTCTAAGTATCATCAATATTATTTGATTTGAACAACAGGTCAATTTGTTTATCATTTAAAAAATAAAAGATCCTGTCAATGTTAACCCACATAAAAAATATAAATTTTATTTAATATACAATTGTTTTTTTGTTGAAACAATATAGACTTTGTCACGCAAAAACACCTACATGAATTACTAAGCTATACAAATCAAAATAAACCTCAAAAAATTAGATAAACAAAATATTACAACCTCTAAAAAATGATTTGAACTGAAAATTACAGATAAAGGAACTAAACTTTGAAATTTATTTTTCAAAACTTTTCTCTTTCATTAATTTAAAACTTTCAGTTTTCGCCATTTTGTTTTCTGCGTTTCATCTGAATAATAAGTTAAAAAATAAAAGTTAAATTAATAATAACATTTTTTTTAGTTTAACTAAAAAACTTTCTTTAATTAATCATCAATACAGTGTTCTAACATTACAAAAAAATCTCATTTCCTGAAATCACTTTTATTTCAATTCAATTTTTCACCGAGCAACTTTCTGTTAAAATATTTTGTTGTTGAAAGTTGTCAACCACAATTATCTATAATTAAGCTGATCGTATTTTGACAATAGACATTCAAAAATGATAAAAATTTTCAAATGTTTCATAACCAGCTGTGATAAAAATGTTTTTATGGAAATTATTTCAGAGTTTTTGTAAAAAAACGATGTTTAGTAATCGACTACTAAAAATAAGATTCGATTTTGTAAAATAATAAACATTTTTTAATAAAATTTTGAAGATTTTTAAATTATTTAATTTTATTAATTAGTGGGAAAGACAAATGTTATGAAAATCCATAAAATACTTTTTAGAAAGTTTATCAAATAGAAAGATGTTAATTCTTCTAATTAAATTGAAGTTTTAAATTCAAACTTGACTTTCAAAGAAAAACTTAAAGCTACAAAAAGGCGTTGATAAAATAAAAAGAACAAATTACAGGTTTGAAAAACTATAAAAGATTATTTTAATCTTTTATTTCAAACTTGAAAATTAATAGAAGTAAAAATTTGTTGAAATTTCGTCTAATTTTTCATGAAAAGTTTTCTGAAACAGTTGACTTTGTATAAAATTTTTAAAACTGATATCATGAAAAAAATATGATTTATCACTTATTATAAACAACTCTGAGACCTGCAGAGGGTAATCCCAATATTTTTTGCTCGCTTTTTATTTGTATACATTTATTATTTCTATATTCTTGTTTATCACGATCTGTATTTTAATTCTATCTTTGATTTGTTTGTCTTCAGCAAGAAAACGTCTTTAAAGATAGAACCTTTATGTTATTTAGTGTTTAATACTTTGTTCTCATAATTAGTTAATAAAAAATACATTTAACTCTCATTCTAAAAAATGAATAAAACTTTTTGAACTGTTTAATAATCATTCATTAACAGCTTTTATACAAAGAAAATATCGATTAGAATAAAAACTGGAAATCTTGAGTTCTATATTCATTATTGGAGTAACAACTAACTGACTGCTTCTACGCTTTGACTGATAGAAACAACTTCTTTAATCGCACTGACTCATATATGACTGAGAAAATGAAACCAAAAAAGGCAGACTAGTAAAAACACATTTAGCTGAACTACAAAGTAAAACAATTAATCATTTGCTTGAGGTGCTACAGGTTTTGTGACAAACAAATATATTTCAAACTAAATATCTCTTATTTTCTTCAATATGTAATCTACTATTTAGTCTGAACTTCTAGTTATCTATCTCAGCTAATTTCTTTTTCATTTTAAGTTGTCAACTACTAAAATCTTTCTCACCAAGAAATCAACTATTCGAGAAATGTTATTTATAATTCTTTAAATAAAAAACTATTTGATTCTTTCCTAAGCTAACAAAATCTTTTCATTCAAAATCAACTCTTGCAGATAATTACATCAAATCTTTAATGTAGTTGCAGTATGAGACATTAAAAACCTTTAAATCATTTGAAATGTATCAACAATTTTGAGTAAAAAGATTGATTGTGTCATAAAAAACATTATTAAGAAATGTATCTGAATAAATTCAGCATAATCTAATTACAAGAAGCACTTTTGAAGTATTTACAAATTCTTTATTTATTTTCTTGAAGTGAAGATACATATAATCCATTTAAAAAATAAAGAAAATATAAAAGATTTTCGAATATGATTAATAGTTTTAAAACACAGAAAAATCCAAGCCTAAAAACTTTTACTTTTTAAAATTAGTTTTCATTTTAACAAAATTATGCTGAAATGAATTTTGGTAAAAATTTATCTAAATTTCATTTTTAATGTTTTAAAATACAAATTTTAAAGTAGAAGCAACTTATTGAAAAAAATATTTTATTTTTCACTAAACGATTATTGCTTGATTAATACAAACTTGACAATAAAACCACAAAATAAATAAATGTTTACAATAAAATTTATAAAACAAAATGTGTCTTGAAGCCTCAATATTATAAACAAAACAACAAAGAACTTATTTTTAAACTTGTACATTGTTAGACATTTCAGTAGAAGTAAACCTTTTAAAAATGATGGAAATAGTATTTAACAAAAATAAAAAATTCAAGTATTTAATTCTTGGATGTTTGAAGCAAACATTTTATAACAATCTGAATAAATGTTATTCAATAGTCTTTACTGAGTAACTGATCATTTGAGTATTTAAAAAAATATATATTTTTGGCAAATTATGTTTTTGAATTTTTAATCTCAAAAATGAAAACTTAAACCAAATAAGTCATCAAAAAATGTTTTTAATTTTATTCGTTGTGCAGAATGTAATTTCTTGAATATCTATAGTTGATTTGTTACAAAGTAGAAAACAAATTGGTTTTCCTGTATTCTTTATCTATGAGATTTTATTCAATTTATTGAAAGTTACCTTTAAGCTTCCTGCAGAAAATTAGCAAGTTGTTGTTTCCAAGTTTAGAATATAAAAGTACATTTGTAAATAGAAAGTTTTCAAATAAACTTATTTTCATCGTTATAAGCCACAAAAACATTTATATAAATAGATTTATGAGTTAAATCAGTTTATTCGTCAAGACATTATCAGTAAGATAAGCTTGACCACCAAGCACATGCTTTATTGAAAAATAAAATGAAACGTTTCAACTTGAAAAGTTTGTGTTTCAAAAAGTTGAAATTGAAAATCATTTTAAAAGTTTTAAAAGTCAGATTATAAAAGTATTCAAATTTTATTGTAACAATTTTATAACATGACGACTTCAATTTTTTGAACAATTGTAAATAGTATTCAGCCAGTAATTTATTTAAACAAAAATATTTATACAGCTCAAAGTACTTTTCAAAATAAATGTGAAATGAAATACTTCCTAACAATTGTAACAGATAATAAGGAATAAAAAACTAATAGTGCTGCTCTAATGTTGTTCTGGTTACATCGACTCATTTTTTACGACGATTCTATTTAACTGCATCAATAATCAAATAATTTATAAATATAATATTCATAAGAACTGTCATCAACTAACTTTTAGTTTCCAATACATAAAAAATACTTAACAGTTCATAAAACTTGAAAGCAACCAACTGTTCCTTCCTCTTATTAAAATAAGGAAGTGCCGTGTTTGTGGTGATTATCAAAGTCAGATATCTTCCTTAAACGTAAAACAAAAGCAAAAAGTCAATAATTACTTCATCAACAAGTTAGTTGTGAATGATTATTACTTCGGTGGAGTTTATAGACGATTTATTCAAATAATATTTTATTTATAGAGAATTGAACTAATGTGGTGCAGAAAAAATATAAAAGAATTAATAAAAATTTCCAAACTGCTAAAGTATTTCTGTAGTTTTGTGTTAAAACTAAAAGATATTTAAGTCTGACTTTATAAAAAAGTGTTTGCCCGAAAATTACCACAAAATTAAGGGTTAAATACAAATAAATATTCATAAATTTGATAAAACTAGCTGCAAAGTTATTGGAGATCTTTTAGTAAGAATATAAATGTAGAAGTAGTTCGTGTTGGAATATATTTTCGATATTTTCAAAACCAAAAGAAAAAACGCCACTTTCGTCGGTTGAAGAAAATTTGTAAAACATTTTGATAATTTTGGATTAATTAAAATGTTGGAGAACAAAAAGAGTAATTCAAAAGATTTAATTGGGAAGACGGAATTCCAAAAACAAAATCTATTTTGAAATTTTCCAAATATTACATTTCATTACGAAATAAAATCTTAAAAATTTTTAGTTTTTTGTTTTTCTCGTTGAAGCTGAAAATTTTTGAAAAAAAATTAAATGTTTGAAGTCTTAAAGAGTTTTAATATTTGAGATTTCAAGGAAGCATTCACGTCATCAGAAGATATTACGTCATCAAGAGATGTTACGTCATCAAGAGATGTTACGTCATCAAGAGATATATGAAGACAAAAGTGAAGAACTTTTTTGTGTAAATAAAAAAATAAAAAATTTTCGAAAAAAATAATTTATCAAATTATAACTGAAACTTATAAAAAAATACATTTTGGTAAAAAGAAATGAAATAACTTTCCTCGATTAGTGGATATATGCTTCAGAAAACACATCAAACAATTTTTAAAATTTCAATTATTTTATAAATAATCAACTTTTTTAACCAAATTTCTTTTTTAAATAAATTAATATAAAAATAAGAAAAAAAAATTAGAAAAAATTTTCGTTGAAAAAATAAAAACGGAAAAATTTATTTTTTTAACTTCATGAATTTTGAAGTTTATATTTAAATAAAATTAAAAAACATTTTCTAAAATCACTCAATCAACTTTTCGACAAAATTATCTCAAGTTAAACAAACAGTTTTCTGGCTAAATGAAATTAATTAAAAAATGTACAATTCATAAAGCTTGAAAACTTTTCAGTTTTTTCCTACCACCACAAGGACCACAAATTTTTTACGTCACACAGATAACATCGACTACACATTATATGATTTAAAAACAACTTTTCTACATTAGAAATAGATAAAAAGTATTTCTTTAGATTGTTATATTTTTTTTAATAATCTATTTTAGAGAAATTATTTCAAAATTTAAATCTAATAACAGAACAATAAAATTTATTTGTTTAAAAGTTACTTTCGATTAATTTGAAACATTTTATGCTTAAAATTACCAAAGTTTTTTTACACTAATCGTCTCAGGGTTTGATGTAATAACATCAAATTTGTTTAGATTTAAAATTAACTTTAATTATTTTCAAATCAAATTTTAACTAAAACACAATATACTAACATGCTTAGCATTATAAATGGTTTTTAATCTTCTAATAATTTTTTTTATAAAGTCAAACATACATGAACTACAAAATTCTATGTCTTGTTTGTTTCACTTTTCTGAAAACAAATTTTTTTGTTTTGATTCAAACGTTTTTTGTTCAAACTGTTTTTTTGTCATTATTGTTTTCTGGTTAAATTGGTTTTAAAGTTTTTTTGCCTGAAGGGTTTTACAAGTAGCATAAAATTTTATTGAAATTTGAGATAATTTTTACAAAATAACAACTAAAAAACAAATTCTTTATTGAGTTGAGGCGTCTTTGCTGCGAAAGTTGGTGAGTACATCTTTAATATTAATTTGTTCAATACAACTAAAGAAGATTTTTTAAATTTAAAGAAGTGTTAATAGATATTTAAAGTTGAAGAATAAAAGCTTCTATAAATACACTTTGATTAAATTCTTTAAATTCTGTTTTCAAGTAACGTTTTCAAGTAACAAATGTCAAACTACCTTTTTCATGAAAAACCTTTTATAACTTTTATGTTTTTTTGTAATAATTTATATTTGTATCAATAAATGTAAAAGTTAAAAAATATCAATTTATCAAATAAATATTAAATTATTATTTTTTATTTGTTTGTGATTTACTTTAACTTTCATGTAACAATTTTCTAAGAATAATTTGGAATTCAAACATTTTTGTTACTTTGAAACTAAAACAGAAAAAATCTATTTCAAAAAATTCCTAAAATTTAGACGAGAAAATTTATTATAAAAACTTTTGATTAACAAAATTTTCTACCAAATAAATAAAAAGAAATAGTTTACAGAAAACACAATAATTAATCAGTTTGTTTGTGTCTCTTTATTTTGATTATAAAAATGGATAATTCTTTGAAAGACTTGCTGAAAAATCTCTTAATTAAGCTTCTTACTTATTTTTAGTTCTTTTTGAAAATCAAATTTACAAATTTATTTTTTTTGTGGTTTTTTTATTAGATTTTTTTAATAAATTTTTGAGGTGACAAACAGATTTACTTTTGTATTTTAAAACTTGGAAAAGAGATTCCTTTTGTTAACAATAACTTACAACATTGAAAAAGATTTCTAACTTCTTAATTTTTAGCTGATTTTTATTTTGAATTAATAAGCTTAAGTTCTTTTTAATTTGCAAATTATATTTAAACATTTGTTTTTTGGTTAATTATCACTTAAATTAAATTTAAACTTTATTTAAAACTTTTACCACTAATATATTATTTTATCAGAAATTTCATTTTGAATTTTTTTAAACGTTAATAATAATTCATCTTTTAAAAACATTTTTGGGGATTCTTTTGATAAATGAAACATTCAATAGTTAAAGATTTTTTTATAGTAATGATTAAAGTAACTGTTCTAATAACAAATTTTCAGCAGCAAGTTTAACATCTCATTTTGTTGCTGTTAGTTAGTTTGATTCTTCTAATTTATTTAATCACTTCAATTCGTAAGAAAATCTATAAAAGTTTTATCTGAAAAAGTGACTTACCACAAGATAATTTGTGATTACATCGAATAATTTTTTTTTGAGTTATTAACAAGTTAAAAAGTCTTTTTAATATACTTGTTTGAAGCTTTTTATGATAATGACGTATTTGTTTTGATTGAATCGAAGCTTAACCAAAATTCCCGGCTTTATACCAAAAAAGCTTTTTGTTTAAATTTCTTTATTTATTTCATATCGAACGACGACAAAAAATGTGCCACAAAATTCATGTAAAGAAGTTATTTAACAAAATAAACTTTTCAAACAAATACATTTAACAAACCAATCATTTATTTGTAGATGTTTTTCTACAAAACGTTTATACCCTAATTATTAATTAAAATATTTAATTTTTTTGAATTAATTTAACGCCAAAGCTAAAAATATTTTGATGATTACCATTTTTTAAATTTCAATTTTATTTCACAGAAACTATTTGTGCATTTATCACTAAATCTAAGTTGTTACTTTTTATAAAGTGTAAGTTTGATTTACTTTTATTTTTAATGAAATACATTATAGAATAAATAAAAAGTCTTTTGATATAAACGATAATTATTTATTAATTAATTTTGACAAAAAATCGTTTAAAAATTCAACTTGCTTTTTGAAATTTTGAGGTTTGAAAATTAAGTTTAAAAATATCTCAATAAATAATTAATTTTTAAAATATATTTTACAGAGATGAAAATAAAACAAATTTTTGAAATAGGTTTGTTTGTTTCACTGAAAAAGTTTTGCTGAATCAAATCTAGCTTTAAAAATAATTGAATCAAATATATCGTTCATTAATTTTATTCATTGTTACAAAAAAAAAACATTTTTGATTTTAATAAATTGTAAGAGTTTCAAATTTATCAAAAAATTATTTTAATAAAAAAATCAGTTCAAAGTCACTAACCAATAATCGATCAGGGCATAGATAAATATACTGACACACATAAACATACTACAAGAATAAAAATTCATGTTTAGCAATGTTTACAGTCAGCACAAAATGTTATTTACTTGTTTAAAAATACGAAACAACATTACAACAAATCAGATCAAATAATAGATTACAAAACTTTCCGAACAAAAGCATTTAGGTTTTTGTTGTTATAAAATAAGGGCTTTTTTCTTGAAAAGAAAAATCGTGATACATGTATTAGAGAGTAGCGTAAATAAAAGAGTTAATAAAATTGCAGTGTTACCAATCAAAAAATGGTAATTTGTAAGTTATTTGTAGCAAGTAAGAAAGAGTTGAGGCCAAACAAAACAAATAAGATTGAGAGGTAGACTTTTGCTACACTTAAGAAGTGATTAACAAGTGAAATGTCATAAATGCCAATCAAATACTTTGTAATCAACAAGTTGAATGGCTTACACAAAAAAAGTTTGAAAAAATCCCACGTCAAATAGATTATGAGGCTTTTACATTTTCTGTAAATTCCGAAAACTGTTACTAAAAACGTGGCTGATGTCATTAAGTCGTATAAACATAAAACTGCTGAAAGTTACTGATAAAACTAGGGAAATAACTGCGATTATAAGCAGCTTACAAAACGAGTATTGCTAATCTGAGATTAGTTTCAAAATAAAAAGACAAAGACAACTTTGATAGGCAAGCATTTGATACCACAAAGTCAGTGAACAGAAGAAGCCTTTGTTTTATGAGTTAAATATTTCAAGACAAATATGCTGATGTAACAATTCTACTTTTCAGCATTGAACAGTTTGTAAAAGAGAAGATCAAATGAGTAAGCTGATGAATAAACTGACTTGAAATTGGTAGTTGTGTAAAAGCCATAAGATAAATACAAGAATTATTTTGATTGGCTGATATATTGAACTATTACTGAAATATTGTTTTAGTTTTCTAATGAAACATTTGTTGCAAAACAACTTTGACAAGAGGTGTTTTCGGTAAATATGCTGAGAAACTATAAATCTTTTAATTTTGTTTTTAGGTATAAGAAAAACAAACTATAATTTGAAATGAAATTATATCATGCCAGCAATATTTCAAACTTTTAAAAATGATAAACATTGCCTTAAAATCATGATATTATGTAATATTTTTTAAGATTAAACTTTCAACAAATAAACATTTCGAAAAATTACTTCTAATTCTTTAATCATTTCTTTAGTTATTCTTTTCTCAATAACTTTTGTTAGAAATAATTGTTTGAAAAGTTAGTAGACGATATCTTTATCAAATATTATTTTGGCAAATTTATATCAATTTCGAATTCTTTGTCTTTAGGACAATTAAAAAACATTTAGTTGATAAAAATTGTAGAAAATACAAATAGCTGTCATCCAATATCATGAACAGCGTGCTGAATAATAATGAAGAAAAGAAAAAAATTAAAAAAGTTTTGAAAACATTAAAATAATAAACTATTTTGTAACAATAAAAAATTAATAATTTGAAATAGATAGATTGAATATGCTAATTTCTAAGAAACAAAAAGAATTAAACTAGAAGAAAAAAACTGAATTAGGCAAGAAAAGAAAAGCTTGTTTCTAGTTTCGTATTTATAAATGTTTCTTTTATAAAATAAACCTTTAATGAATTAAATGTTGCATATAAATAAGAAGAAATTTCAAACTATTCAGTTAAACTGATTATCAATTCATTGACAAAATAACTGAAATAGTAAAATGATGTAATCATTAAAACCTTTAAAAAAGGTCTTAAAAGTTTGACGGTTAATTTTGAAAGTTGTTTTTGCAATAAGTTAAGATTTCTTTTCCAGATTTCAGCTTAAACAGATCAACATGTTTCTTTCCAACTTTCATTTCACGAACACAACCTCTAAATCCCTCCTTTTTGTTTAAAAGACTTTCTTCAGTTTCAAAGTTGCCTATCAAAAATTTATCGTTTGAGAAGTTGACCTTATAATCATTTAAGCTAAAAGTTGTAAAGTGCAATTCAAACCACAAATTAATCATCAATTTAAATTTAAAAAAGTAAAATTGATTTTAATATTTTTGTAAATAATAATTTCAAACTTACCAATAACTATGTTGTTTTGAAAGAATACCGATGAAATATTCAAATCAGAAATTTTCAAAGTAGAAATACTTCCAGCATTTAGTTTCAACACGCAAACATCTTTCCACCTGAATAAACAAATTTTTTTGGCTTTAGTAGAAAATATAAAGATGATTTTATCATTCGTAATTTGCTGAAAAATACTTACGATCTTTCAAACAACCAGTTTACCAGTTTAGTTGCTTTTATAAGCAGCTAACTTTTTATCTCAATAAATATTCAATCATAAAATAACTGAATAACATCAATAATTTGATATTTTTTATAAACTAATAAAGAAAAGTTGAAGATATTCGTTTTATGATTCATCAATAATATCATTTATATATGACAGAGCAAAAAGTCCTTCTACCAGTTGTTAACAAGTTCTCAACTTCGAGGCTCGAGATTTATTTGCGACGAATCAGTCAGCTGGTTTTCAGCGTCAGATTTGAAACAGTGGCAAAAAAACTTATGAAAAAATTATCTCTTAAAAATTTAAATCTCAAAATATTTAATCAACTAAATTGAAAGAAAATAAGAATTTCGGAGAAAATAGAAATTTTTAGATGCCATCAACAAACCACTAAATGTTGTTTTCTCAAAACTATTTTTTATGATGTATTTTTATGTCATGATAAGGAACTTACAGTTTAAAATAGATACTATTCCAATTTCTTAAAATAACTTTAGATGTGGACAGAAGTTGTCTAGTAACGTTTCTTATTCTTATCGTTATTCGAACTTTTTCTTCATGAATATCTATTAGTAAATGCGAGCCATCATGTTGCTCTCTACTGCCATCGTGCGTTAATCTGATTTTTAAAAGAACTCCTCGCAGTCTGTCTGGTGCGAAACTCAAACTGATTTCTTCTTCTTCAGTTAGTTTTCTGTGAAAAACGAAAATCTTTCAAAATATTTATTTGTGTTTTTAAACTTAAAATAAAATATGAAAAAGGCTTTTGAAATGGTTTTGTCAAACAATAAAAGTAAAAAGTTTAGCAGACAGTTTAAACTTAATAAAATAGATAAGACAATTAGTTTAAAACAATTCAAAGATTTTTATTGATTTTTATGACTAACTTTTGTGAAAAATATGAATTGTAAACTGCAAAAGTTTTGCCTGAAAAGTAAGAACTTCTGGATTCTAAAAACAAACAAATTTGTTAAACATTGTGACAATAAAAAGAAACTTTCACCCATAAATTAAATTAGACAAAAATCTTTTAAAATTTTCTTAAAAAAGACCTTCTTTGCAATATATTCCAGAGTATCCCGAAGGACACTGACAATAAAAGTTAGAATAATAAGGTATGCAGATTGCTCCATTAAAACAGGGATTTGTTTCACAACTTTTTGCTACAAAGCTTTCACCAGTGAAGTTATCTTGGATTATATGAGGCCAGATGAAATCTTTGTCGTTCATCTCAAGCTGCAAATTTATTGTTTTTAAATCGAAGTTGTAAATAATCTTCTATAAACCCTTTGAAGTGTTCCTTCAAAGCCTTTAGCATCGAAAATATCTTCCAAATTTCCAACATTTTTAGGTTTTAATCCAAAATAGAATAAAGTTTGGCCACTAAATGTGTCCTGAAAAATGATTTGATTTCAGTTGACTTCAATAATTGACAATTTAGTTCTAAATGTATCTAATTAGCATCGCTTGTTGAAGTGGTTCTCGAACCTTTTTACCAAAGAATTTCTTCAAATAATTTAGTTTAAAACTTTCAGTTTTTAGTTTTTCGTGTAAATTATCGAAGTCATGACAAGTTTTCGTTTAATGTATTTTAATATTTGTTTTGATTCGAAATATTTTTTGTTAAAAAATTTATTTTTTGAATCTATTGTTTGGTTTTGTTCATTTTTGTTGCAAATATAATCACTTAATGATTCTACTTACTGAAACATTTATGGAAATCCAGTTTCTTTGATCGAAATTTATTAAAAGTTCTTCCTCCACAAGACTTATCCGGATATTATGCCACTGATTGAGACTTACATTCGATTTTAAACTATCAAAAAGTTATTCAACGATTTCTTAAAAAGTTAATTTTATGTCTAATTTTTTGAATATATCTTTAATGACTTAATTATTGTTAATAAATTTGTATCTTCTTAAAAGTTGGAATGATTGAAAAGATAAATTTTTTATTAATTGTTGTAAAATAAGTGGTTGAAATAATGACATTAGAAACGACTTATCTATCATTACAGAGTTTCATAATTAAGTAAATAAATTTGAAGTGGATCAAGTTACAAACACAATCTCACATAATTTCTTCAGATTGGAAACCAGTTTTGAGGTTTGTATCTTCAAGGTATAACCTAAAACCACTGTTCTTTTCGAATAGTAAAGTTCCTGAAACATATTTCCCAAATATTAAGTCATACAAAGTTCTTGAATAAATCAGTATTTGATATGAATAAAAGTGAAATTAACGAATTAAACTTCTTGTACCATTTTCTGAGCTTGAAGTAAAAATGAAATTGATGCTGGAAAACTTGGAATTGTTTTCAGTTCGTAGATATTCAAGTTTTATGAAAGATTTTCCAGAAAAGTTCATCATTTTCATTTCTGTTAAAAAAGACGATTGTAAAAGTTGACTTTGTAAGCAAAATCTTAGAAACCTGTTTCACAAAGAGAGTTGTTTCTATCTGATCGACAAATACATTGATAAAAAGTGTTATTTTCAGCAGAGACACAAGATGTAGTAGCAGGACACGGATTGGGTAGACAAGGGTTTTTTAAGTTTGTCGATTTTTCACAAAATTCTCCTAAAAAGTAGAAAAATGATTTTTTAAAAAATGACTAATTAAGAAAACTTGGTTAAAAAACTTTTATGAAAACTTGAAAATCACTTATTTAGAAGTTTAAGGTTTTCTAACCACTGAAGCAAGGTTTACAAAGACACTTTTTGCTGGATTTCATCTCTTGGTTTGTTACGATACAATTAGCAGCATTCAAACACGGATTTGGGTTACACGGGGAATCCCCGCATTCAGTGATTCTAAAAAAACAGTTTTTATTTTCACTTTCAATTTGTTTCAATAAATATTTGTTGTTTGAATATTTTAATAATTAAATTGAAGTAAATATAAGAAACAAGAAACGTAAAAAATGGTTTCAAACTGAAATCACACCTTTCAGCCTGTTGAGCGCTTGTAAAGTTGGTATCTAAACGAGTCTGGCCTTTAAAGATCACAAAACTTTGAATGCACCCCGTCAAGCCTTTCTTGATTCCCGTTTGAGTCTTTAATCTTTAAGAAAATTGATTTAATTTAATTTCTTGAATAATATTTAGTGGCTAAAATCAAAAAAGATAAGAACTGAAATCAAAATAAGAATTTAAATCTTCGGTTTCGTTGATAACTCAAAAATCTTTGGGTTATTTCAAGTTGCACTTCAAGTTTTCTACAGATTTTGAAAGAATGAATTTTTGTTTAAAATAAAATAACAAAGAAATAAATGTTACGCAGTTACTGAAAAACTTAAATTTAAAAATCAAAATACTGTAAACGACTAACTTACAAGATTCTGTTTAATTTGAAATCAAGCAAACAACAAGTCTTATTTCGAAGGAATGATAATTTCAGTGAAATTTAGTAACCGAGGTTTACTGATTACTTTTATCTGAGAATATTGTCTAGACTTACATTCATTCTTTCAAAATGACATAATGATGAACACCTCAAAATTGTTTGAGTATAAATTACAAGAAATGTATTTTTAACACTGCAGCTTTTCAACTTTTGATACAATAACACATTAGTATCTTTCTTTTATTCTAACTAAGACATCATTTATTTATTCAACGCATGGCTACGAGTCAACAGCTCTTATAGCAAACAAAAACAGAATTGTTATGAGCAAAGAGGTAATTGAAAGGTCTTCGGTATCACAATATAAGATTAATAGAGAAAGAAATGGAAAGATAAAATATAAAAATGAAAAAATCTAATATTACAAAATAGAAGAAGTTGGCTCTGGTTGAAGAATTAAATCTTATTTTTGAAGTAACATTTTAACGATGTGATTTTGATAGAACATCAAATGTTGGTTACTCTATCAAGAAGCTGCTATTGTTGAAAGTTATCTTTGTGTTGATCTCTTTGTTTAACTTGTAAGATCTTTGTAAGTTTGGAGCTTAGCAGCAAATGACAACTTATAAATTTAGGGTTTAAGCAGTCGTTCACTTATGAATACATTTTTGAAACAATCGTTTATAACCACTAATTAATCTTTAAATCTAAACGACTCAATCTAAAGTTTCTCTTTAATGTTTAAACTGATTGTAATTTGTGGATAAAACCTTCAAATTTGTATTATGAAGTTTTCTATTAGAACAAAAACTCTTTCAAATTCAAGAAGGTGTTATTCGCAATTTCAATAGTTCACAGCTGATTGAGTTTTGGAATTCTTTGAAAACCTTTTTTTTGTATTTCCTCTCCAGTAGAAATAGGATAAACAAATTCTTATTTTAGTCTCTACTCTGTTTAGTTTCAATGTTTTCACAGATTCAGTTGTTTTTTGTAGAAATTGAGAAAGTTTGTTTTGTGTAGCTTAATTTGCAGTTAAATAAAATTTGATAATTATTAATAAATAAAAAAGTTTAGAAATTTAACTTAAACTATTTTAAATTCTGAAATAAATAATTTGATTTAATTTTCAACAAATTATTTAAACTTAAAGTTTTTTATGATTGTTAATTGACGGAGTGATTTAATTTTATAAAGTTTTCAAATTCAAACTTTTCTACTCACAAATCAATGTAGGTATCGTTGACCCCGCCTATAAAAACACTGAGAGCACCAAATAGTCCAATAGATCCACTGGGGGCTGTTCCTCGACGTTTTCTTCGATTATCAACCTTCAATCAGTGAATAAATTTCTTTGTTAGAAAAAGTTTGATGAAATGACCGCCCGTGGCCCGTGGTCGAAGCAGGTCACGATCGAAGCAGGTCGCGATTGAAGCAGGTCGCGATTGAAGCAGGTCGCGGTTATTAGTTGAAAGATAGAATTTATTCAAATTAATAACCAATTATTATAAAGTAATTATCACAAATATTTGATTATCAATTATAGTTTAAAAAAGATAAAATATTTGGAATTTATCTTGTAGTATAAAAGTCAAGTTGTTTTTTTCTGAACTTTAATAAAATGAATAAATTGTTGGAAGTATTTGTAACAACTTAATGTTCACCTGTAACATCCCGTCACGGCGATTCAATCTTGCATTGATGGTGTGAGGTTTCGAATCATTTACGAAAACTCGGCTACGAAGACTGAAACGTCCTCCACCAGCTTGATACCTTTCAAAATCGATGTCTTTATCAATACAAGAAACTATAAAAGATTTAAAGTAAAGAAAGTCAACATAGCGTATCAAGGAAGTAAATTTCTTTTTATATTATCTTGTCAGCTTTTCAAGTTAATGTTCTGAATATTTATTATTTCGTATCAATCTTTTTCAAATCAGTTTTTTATCAGCAAATAATTTATTTGAAAAAATAATGAGTTAGAATATTTAGTTAAATGAAATGTTAGCAAATAAAATTCTTAAATAAAATATTAGTTTTTAGTCATATAAACAAAATTTCATTTATAAGAATTTGAAAATTTTACTGAAAATATTCTTACTAATAAAAGCTTGAAAGAAAATAAAGACAGAAGACATCAAAATTATTTAAGATAAGCGACATAATTGAATGAAAACATTTAAACAGTTAGTATATAAATACATTAAATAAAAATATATAAAATTTTATTCAAAATTCATTAAAACTTGAAAAGAATTCAATTTTTATAAATTATAATTTTTCTAGAGAACTAAAAATTCTATTATTTAGAAAATTCGTTTTATTCATTTACGCTTTGAAATTTTTGCCAAATCGATTTGTAATACTTCTAGTTCTTTTCATAATTTCTGTTTATAAGAAACAGAAAGCAACTATTTTTATATTTTCAAAGAAAACAGATTTAATTTGTGATTTGATTGTAGATAAATTTTAATATTTTTTCCACATTGGAAATTTATTGATTTTATTATTTATTAGAAAATTATAAATATCGAAAAAATTTAAGTATAAAAAGTTACTTGAAGTTAACAAGACCACTTTCAATTGTTACAGATAGAAAATTATTGTTTTCATCTGAACCCAGATAAAGCAGTAAGCCTTCGTCATCGTATGAAAGAAACGTCATTGTGAGATTGAGTTGACGAACAGCATTCATCTGATCAAACCGAAGAAAAGATGTCCCACCAAATTGTGGAGATTCTGATGTAAAAAGTCAAGTTTCTGTGTTTGAAATGTAATCTTAAATTTGTCTTATCGTCAAAACACCAAAATTTTGATTGTCTAGTTTTTTGTAAGATCAGAACAACCAGTTAATTAAAGATATTAGAAACAACTTGAGATAGAAGTCGACGAACCTTCTGCAAATGAGCTTGGTTGTCCTACAAGAAAAAGGAAAGTCGTAAATTGTTGTGAAGTTAGAAAATATGAGATGTGAAAAAGCCAAATAACTGAGCGTAGTAAGTGAAAATGAGAAGTTACATGCTGTTAGCTGTCAGTTAATTGCGAATACCTTACATGCAGTTACATCAGTGCAGATGACAACAAATTGTTGGAATGAGTACACACAGAATCAATCGGATGATGAATCCATTTCTCGATAGTAGACTCCAGTATTTCTGAAGGTGTAATATCATATCTTAAATATCAACAACAACAAAACTCTCAACAACCACCTCATCAATTTACCTACATCACCTCATTTGCTATAAAATATAAGATTTGTTGTTCCTCAAACTAAATTCAGAAAAAAATATAAATCTCATCAAAAACTGACTTGGCATCTTTATATCATAAAACTGTTTACAAAAATCAAATAACTGTAAATGGATTTTTCTACGATTCTAATAAAATAAAAAACTTTAAAAAGTTAGATGAACTCGTAAAGACTCACTAAACTGTAAACAAAATCTAGATGGAACTCATTTTATCATTAAATCTTTCCTAGCTACTTTCGTATAAACAATCAACAACACAACAATTCTATTGAACATTTTGAAATAACATTTTAATTCTTAGCGTAAACAACACCCACAAAATGTTTGTCGAAATAAGTTAATGAAAGAACGATGTAAGCCAGACTCGTTGGTGCTTAAAAAGAACACCTTTAGCTACAAGCAAGAAGTTATTCAAACTATTATTGAAATTACTGAAAGTTACATCTTAAAAAGCAACACCCCCAGCAAAGATATTTATTCTAAATGTTTACGTTATTGCAGTAAGTGATGGTAGTGAAGTAACAAAAGCAACACTCTGATAGAATATCATGTCGCTGTTACATTGCAGTAACAGCGTGTTAGCAAGCTCAACAGGCATGCCACACAGAAGACAAATAAAGAAGCATGCAAACGGATTTAGAAAAATCAACTCGCTCGAAAATATGCAAAAAAAAATTCACAAAGATAGATGTAGTGATGATTACAGTTGAGTATATCTAAGTTGATATCAATTAATCTCTAAACGTTTTTAGATGATTGGTTAAAATGCTGGAATTGAAACGTCTTTTGTTAAAGTGCTAAAGGTTCTGCAGTTTCAGTTGCTTATCATTTTTATAGGTGATTTGTAAATCACTCATCATATTATGATAAGAAAGTCAAATTTTCTCATTCTAAACTTGAAGCTTAACATTTATTTAAACTTGATTGAGAATTGAAAAGAATTTTGTTGGAAGTAAGAAATAGAAGATTATGATTCAAATTGCAAAAAAAAAAGATTTTAGTGAAATACTTGACAAATCAGCTTTCTATAGAAATGAATTGATCTTTTAGTTTTAGGATATTTAATTAAAATACTTTACAAGATACGAGACTGCCTTATCTTCAAACAACTTTTTTTAATTTAGAAATTACTAAGAGTTTATAAAAACAATTAGAAACTATTTCCTGGGAAAAAATGCCCTTTCTAATATCAAATATTAATTTAATGAAATTTATTTTTTAAATTTATGAGTAAATGTTGTATGCTGAAAGAAAATAATATTATAATTATCAAATTGAAATTCTAGTTGGCAGTAAAAATAGAAAATGTTTGTGCAACTGTTAATCTATCAAGTTTAAATGACAAACTAGTATCGAAAATACAGCATTTCAATTAAAACTCCATGTAAGTTCAATTTGCTTTTAAGGTGTAATTTTATTTGTAATTTGAAAGAAAAGTTATGAAAGTTGGAATCTTTTGAATTGACACAAAATAAAAGTTAGCCTCTGAAGATTAGGAAGAAATGGAAATTGAAAATAGAAGAAGCCAATTAAAAGGTTATTAAGCATTTAATATCTCATTAAAAAAAATTTTGAAAGTTAGAAATGATGAAAAGATAATTTAACTTTCGGTGTTTCTAATTCAAAAGATTTTAATAAATTCTAAAATTTAAAAAAACTTTTTATCAACAAAATTTATTGCAAATTTATGAAGAAATGTGAGTTGAAGTAAATAGCTCAATAAATGATGTCTCCGTGTAGAAGGAGAAACACGAATGATTTGAAAGTTTTATCCCAGATTAGAAAGTTTATATTTAAACCTGGGCAGATATTAATTAAACAGTTTCTCGTCAATTTGTTAATAAACAAACAAAAAGAAAAAATGCGAACAGAAAACTGAAACCTACAAAAATGTTGATGGCAAAACACAAAGATGTTTTTTAAACCCATAATCGGTACTTATTGATTACCTTGATGCCAAATTTTGATATCATGTTTGATATTCCTTCTTAAGGCAACTTCATTCAAAGAGTTCTCGATAAATTTTGGATCTAAATCATCAAATACTTCAATTTGAAATAAAGCTCTAATGCCATCAGTAGTTTCAACTCGATGATTTTCCATGAAATTTTTTATTGAAATGTTTATAACTTTTCCATAAAGCTCATCAGAGCTGTTAACTAAATCGTCAATCTGTACAATTAACAAGTTTCTATTTACAATCAGTTTGCAAAAAAACAGCAAAAATGTTAAATACTTTGACAAAAGTTTAAATAATTTTAGAAACTTTTACTAAAGCTTGTAAATTTATTCATAAATCTTTATCTGCTTTAGAAACTTTTTAAACTTTTAAGATGATAATCTGATTAAAAATCATATTATTGTAGACTCTAAGCTAATTGAAATTTAATTTAAATCATAAAATTATTGATTTAAATCGAATCTTGAAAACTTAAAACTAAGTTTTTTTGCTTTTCTTAAACAACAATTTGAAAATGTTATTTTAAAACCAGTTGGTTTTGACTTACATTCTGTTTAAAAATACCATTCAGGTTTTTTATTTGCTTTTTGCTAGGTTGATTTTCTAGTATTAGTTTTTGGTCATTTTCATCAACATAAACAGTTATATAACCAATCATCGTCTGAATTTCTATTAAAAAATAAAATATTTTGAAAATGAAGTTAATTAAAAGGAAAATTTCTACAAAAATCTGTAAAATTTAAAGTCATTTCGAGATAAGTTGTCGAGAAAACTTCAAAATATAAAATTCTCACCGTCTATAGCAGGTGAACCACTCCCAGAAATTTGCCCCTGTAACACAAACAATCAATATTCCCTTCAATATAAGATTCATTTACTAAATAAATTTCTTTATTTTAAAAACACAGATTTGCAAATTATATAATTTAAGAAAAATCATTTTCGAATATTTTAAGTTTTTTCTACAAATAATAAAGATTTGTTTATTAGTTTAAACACTTTTGAAATAAAGCTTCAAGTTTAAAGTAGCAACTTACACTTCCCTCTCCATCAAAAGGGTCTTCTCCTGGTTCATTTGTACCATCAAAAGGGGAATCACCTAAAAATCAGAAGATTTGTAAAACTTTGCTTTGAAACACTAACAGAATACTTTAATTGAATAAATATTTTGGAAAAACGACAATTGGCAAATAAAAAGTAATAAAATTAACTGAATTTGTAACTTTTGATTAGTTTAATGACTCATTTCTGTAAAAGCTGTTAATTTGTAACAACTTCAAAAAATTACGAATTATTTCAACAAATTACTTTTTAGAAAATAAAATTTGAAATTTTATTTTAATAAGAAATGTGAAGAATTAATTCGTTTAAAATTTGTAGAATATTTGAAAAATTATCATATCAACTTTGAATATTTCAAATAATGAAATATAAGAATTCAATAAGTTGATATAAACCAGTTTATGGCAAAAAAAACTATTTAATACAAACTTAGGCGAAGAAGTTCAGTATTAAGCAGAAGTTATTAACCCAGAAACTTTCTTTTCAATATTTTAACTGAGTTGAAAAACAATGAAAAAGCTCTTTTGCGTCAGAAGATACTTTAAAAACTCATCTTGTAACAATTCACTAAATACTCTGATGAGGTTGTTGACGCTGAATCGAAAGTTGAAGTTATTTCAGTTAAAATTAACAGAAACATTTGAATGTAACTTCTGTAAGTTTAAAAAGAATTTTTCAATCGAAATTTTTTCTTATTTGATTTCAATTTATGTTTAAATCAATCAGAGCATTTAACTTATAAGTTTTTAACATATTGTTTGATTATGCATGAAATACCTTGAAATATTTCAAGAATGTTTTTAAGGTTAAAACCATTTGATTGAAGTTTGTCCAATAGTAGCAACCCCTCACGTTCAAGTGTTTAGTAATTAATGTCAAGTTATAATTAAAATACTTTCATTGATTCTCGTGAGTCTAACTTAAAGAATTAATTTAATATAAAGAGTTGAAAGAAAAGAGCTTTTGATGGTTAATAGATAGATTATAAATGAAAAATATTTAAAATCAAACGCTGTTTGTAAAATTTATCAGTTTTTTCAAGACGGCTGTTCATTCAATTTCTCAGATAATACATCCTCACAATTATTCAAAACAAAATTTATCTCTTCAGCAATCTCTTTTTGATTTAAGAACCTTGAAAACTGAAGAACAATTCTTTTTGTTTAAAACTTTTAGAAAAGAACTTTTTGAAGAATATTTTTTCAAGAACTTATCAGATATTAAAAAAAGTTTCTGATAAAAGTACTTCTAAATCTCAAACTTTTTGTTTCATAAATCAAATATTATTTTCAAACCTTCACAATTTGTTTCTGTTACTTTTGAATTGTCGTCAATACATCTGTCACATTTATCTCCTACAGCAAACGACTTACAGCTACAAGAACCAGTCATTTGGTTACAATCTTTACGAATTGAACCATTTGGGTTGCATTTACATTCTACAAAATATAAACAAAATCAGAATAAAGAAGTTTGAAGCCAGATGACAAATACCTGTGCAACCAGCAACGTTTTGTTTCGCTACCTCTCTAAAGTTCCAAAACCCAGGAATACATCGATCACATAACTTACCACCAACACCTGGTCGACAAATACACTCGTTTGTATCTGGGTCACATCGAAGACTTCCTGCTGTATAGCAATCACATTTTTCAGGACCTTTGTTAAAAAAAAAAGAATTAAAAATGATTCGAAGGTCATTGAATCACCGATGAATGGTTGAATCAACAGTTTGTTGTCTAAATAAAAACGAATCATCTTTCTTAACTGAATCAAATTTATTGTATTTAAAAACAAACCAAAAAAATTCATAAATTATTTTTAATATCTTCAAATTGTAATGAGCTGAAAAACTAAACGTTACATCGAGTTGGAAATTAAATATGCGAATAACAATGCTTTTCTGAATGAGTTACTTCGAAAAAAACATAAAATAATTGTTTGTTAAAAATTTAATTTTTACTAATTTAGTTTTTATTCTAGGTTAAGAATATCTTAGAAATAAAGATTTTGAAAAAGCGATAATCAAAAGTAAGCTGTATTCATCAAATTACAAATCAGTTTTGTATAAAAAATTGATTTATTTAAATATATGATTTATCAAAATGTTCTTTATCTAGAGGTGCTCTCTTCAGGCACCCTCCTTTGCGTTTATTGTAATCAATAAATATTAAAGAAAAAGTATTCAAGTATTAAAGTGTCTGAAACAAATTGAAATTACCTCTGCTGTGTTTACAAGGACCTTCATATTCAACAGAAATCTCCATCTGTAGTTCACACTTTGTTTGGTTTAAGTGGCAGACACTTTCATAGGTTTGTTTGTCACTTCCACAAACCTTTCCGCTGACACTACTAAATGATTTTAGTCAAAAATTTTAACAAAATGAAACAAGGTAAAAATAGCAATGTAGGTATTTCAATTATTTAACTTTTTTATTTAAATAATAAAGAAAAAATGATGAACTTTATCATAAGTTATCACTTCTCAAGGTTAATTTAACTGATTATTATTTAGAATATTTTGAAATAAAATATCTGTAACAGCTGTTTAAATAATATCCAATAAATTGATTTATTGAAATTTATAAATAAATAAACTAACTTATAATCACAAGAGAAATCACAAAAGCAATTGCCATCGTAATCACATGATTGTCCATATAAGCATTCCTCACAAAGAGGATTGTAACCAGAAAGTGAATCTGAAATCAATTATAAAATCTCAAATCTTCTTTTAAATCCGATTTGAAATCAATTATCAAGAAAAAGTTGCATTTTTTAAATTCAATTTTTTAATTCAAAAAGGAAATCAGAATTTAATTTAAGTTCTTTAAAGTTTAAATTTACATATTTTGGTTTAAAATAATAATTCTTAGAACTTCAAAATACTAATAATTTTATTCTAAAAGTTACAAATGATTAACCATCTTCACATCTTCCTATATTTTCCAAATGAATATCTAAATTGTTGTTGCAAGCGAACTTTTTCATTTCACATTCATTCAAAAATTCCATTCCATTAGAAGCACAGACATAATCCTCTTTATAGGGACACTGTTGATATTCAGTCAGAAAACTGGTTGAAAATGAGAAAACTTACTTTATCAGCACATGAACAAAATCGGAAGCCATCAACAACTTGACATTTTCCATGAAAACTACACTCCATACCTTCGCAGAGATCAACTGCTCGACATTAAAAGTAAATTAAATACTTTCACTCAAATTCGTTTAAATATTAAGTAGCTTTTTGAAAGGCTTTGTTAGAAAACTTTAAATTAATTGAATTAGAATTAGTCTTACAAATATGGAATCAATTGGCAGTGATTTAAAGATACAAAAGTCTACTAACCACAGGAACCAGTTGAAACAATTTTCAAATCTTTTCCTTCGAGACAATTATATCGCTTCAACTCACAATTGCTTCTGTTGAAGTTATTGAAAGAAAATAATTTGAAAAGTTAGACAAACGTGGTTTCAAAAACTACTTCCAATTACAAAAGAGCAAAACAATTTTATTATTTCTTTTTATAAATCTTATCACTAATCTAACTTTTCGATAATTAACTTAATTAATCTAAAAGAAAAAACATTTATACTTTTTATATAATTCGATATTATTTATTCATATTTAATATTTAAAGAAGTTTTTGTGATATTGTATCTACTTTTGCAACAAATACTGAAATTGATTTTTCAAATGTTTGTTGAAAATAACGACTTAGATAGAGACAGTGAAATGTCAAAACCTCAAAACTATCTTCTTGTTTTTAATATTTAGCAACAAACCTAAATGTTTCTCCATTATCAGCACATACAGGAGTGTATCTATCCTTATCACAACTGATACAGACACATTTAGGTGAATTGTCAACCAGCACACAGACTTCACCTTCGTTGTTACAACCACCAATATCTTCACATGCTGCATTTGGTCCTAAAAAATTTTCAAAAAACATTTTTATCATTTCTGTTTATATCTGAAGATTTATTGAACTTTTTCAGATGTAAACAAACCTTTATCTTTGCAAATATTCACAAATGTGATTGCCAATTTTTCTTGACACAAACTTCGTCTCGCATCTTCTTTATTACTAAACATCAAATCATTTCTCTTTCCATCATGAGCTTTTTTACATCCGAATGTGTAAGGAAGTCTTTTATGATCAGTAATTGCATCACAAGAACATGAAGGAATTAGTTCACCAAGATCTGATCTAATAACTTCACATCTTGCTCCATTTGTACATTGCTTATCCAAACATACATCTACATTTCATTCAAAGATTTGAAATCAAGAAATTGGAATCAAGTTTACCTTCCACAAAAAAGTTATCCATCGAGTTTTCTAGATGTACTAAATCTACATTCGCATCTTTAGCAATGTTGATGAAGATCCCGTTTTTGGGGTCAAATAATTTGTTAAAAACCCAAAGAAAACGTTCTTCAGGTTGTTCATCAGCAGTTATTGGAGAGTTCGAAGTGGAAACCATCACACTGTAAAAACATCATTTTTATTCAACTTCTTTCTTAACTAATAAATTTCAAATGAAATTAATCGAGATTAATTTCTACAAAAGTCTAACTTGAACAGAAGAACCACACTGCTTTCACGACGTTCGTAGAAGTGAAAGTTTTCCATTTTATAAGGACTTCCATCTCCTGTTTGAATCGCCTGCCAGTAAACTAACGGTTTATGACAATAACTACAAACCCGTTGTTAAAGATAAACAATTTTCTACAAATATTTGTAACTATTTTGATAATTTCAACAAAAGTTTGTTAGAAAAATTAAAAACTTAATAATAATCTGATAAGAATCATGAAAATAAAACTTTTAAGTTGATTATTAGAAAGAAGAACAAAATAATTTCACCTGATTAATCTTGTTCTCAGTTTGTTTAACAAATTCATCAAACACAGGACCTCGGCAGTTGCCTGGGCAGTTTTCGTTTTCTTCAATACTGAAAGCTCCTTTAATAGTCGTCATCGCTGTAAATGAGAGTTTGAAAGAGAAATTGTTGTAATTACTTTCATTTCTCTTCAAGTTTTTGAACTGAATTATTCAAATCTTATTTAAGAAAACTTTAAATTACAAAAATATAAATTATAATAATTTGAAAAATCTTTAAAAAGTTGACAAAAGAAAAAACCTTTTATTAATTATTGGATTTTGGTGAATTCATTTTTATATAAATATTTTATTTTTCTTCAAAATTTTCTTATAACTCTCTTATTGTGCTAGACACTCATATAATTGTTGTTTAAATTGAAAGCATTAAAATTCGATAAACTTGAATAACTTTCACTAAAAGCAAATTGAAAATAAAAATATTTCACCAAAAAATTGTTGAAAATTTATTTTCTGTTAAAACATTAAATACTAAATTTATTAATTAAATGTCTTTTTAATTTCTGTGTAGCTATATAAATCTGTTAGCTTTTAGCTACTATAAGATATTTATTAACTTTTCTGCCTACTCAACATATTTATATCAACCACAAAAGATACTTTACTTAAATAGCTAAGTACGATATATTTCAGGAACAGTTAAATGAGTTTATGATATAAATAATACTAAACAGAATTTTATCATCTATTTTGATAAATCGAAAAAAGCAGAAATATTTCACTTTTTAAAACTGAAATAATTTTCATTCTTCTTAATATTAACTTTCTAATATATTTCAGTTTTTAAAAAGATTTAAAAAAGTTAAAAGTTAAACATTTTTATAAAAGTCTCTACAAGATAACCCAACGATGGAGAAACCAAAATAACATAAAAAGCAAACCACCCAGCAAACCTATATTCTAATCTATCAACAAGTTACTTATTTTGAAAAGTTTTTTTATCAACTTTCATAGAAACTTTCTACTCACATTTTTGTAATCCACAACTTTGCTTTGAAACAACTTTCAACTCACGAGCCGTCTTACAAGCATGTCTAAACGCAAATAAGTAGTTTTTATGTCAAAATTGAATTTCAAAAAGAGATGAAGTTACTTTTGTAAAGCGCAAACAGAATCGTACGACTTTCCATCACTTCCACACACTATTTGTTTCTTATCGTGATCACAAATGATATTATCACAACATTGAGGGCTGCCATCTTGACCTAAGGTACAAATACCTGTACACGTTCGTATAAATGTCTTCGATGTTTCATTGTAAGTTTCACAGGGATCTGTAAAGACACAAAATCTTATTTTAATAATCTAACATTTCAAAAGTTTACAAAAATTTATCACAAGTTTTCAATTTAATAATTATTTTGTTTTTTAGAAAATCTTCAGTAATTTTTCTGATCATCAAAACCTTTTTATAAGAAAATGTAGTTTTTAAGGTTTAGTTTGAAATTTTAAGATCTTATATAAGATAAAATTAAACAATTTTAAAGATTTTAATTAAAGGTATATTGCTGATTAAGAAAGTTTGTAAAAAGCCAAGCTTCAATGTAATTTTAACACTTTCAAAAAGTTCTAAATCTTTACAAAAATATGCTGAGCGATTTTAAGATAAAATTTCTATTTGAATTTTTGCTAAGAATTTAAGTAAGTTTGAATAATGCTAAATACATTTTTTTAATACTGTTGATTTATTAAATGTTAATAGTGGTATTTGAGAACAAGAAATAGATTATTTTGGATAAACTGTTTACAAAACAAAGATAATTTAAAAATTTTATTGAAGAATTAAATAATTAAAAATATATTTCGAAATTTGTCTTGGCGAAAATTTCTGATTTAAAATAAATATAAAAACGTTAAGTTTACATTAAAGCTTTATTTGATCAATATAAAAGTCCTTAGACTACATAAAAACATATTAGTATAAATATAAAGATATTTCTGATCACAATATTTGATTTGAAGCAAAACTTTTGTCAAAAAAATTAAATAAATTGAAATGATTGAAGTTCTACAATTGAAGCCAAACATTTTCTATAATAATTGGGTCTAGACTTAATGCTTGAGTTGCTTGCTGTTTCGTAGCTAGTTTTTAATGTATAGCTAACATATTCATTTCAAAGATTTAATCTTTATATGAAGATTTATAGAAATAATTTGATTTATTATTACCAATTTTTTATACAATAACTCTAACAGTGTATTTTGTAGAATTAATTAAAATGTTTTTATGTTGTTATTTGCAAAAGAGCTTTATATCAGACATTTTTAAGTTATTTTTGATAAATATGATATCAAATATGACGTAAGTCTGCAGCTATGTGTTTTTTGTAATACAACAAAAGACAGGCTTTGATTTTTAGTGGCTTTCGCAGCTTCAAAATAAGTTTTCTCGAATATTTGATTTCAAACTTTTGGTTATTTATCGAGGTTTTATAGATTTGAATGTCAAAATATCAAATTAATCGATTCTGAAAAGAAAAAGTTTAAGTTTACTTCATAAATTCATCAACCAACAACTTATAGAAAGCTAAATGTTAGTAATTCCAAACTTGAATTATTAAATTAGTGATCCAATATACCAATATACTTCCTAAATAGATGTAGATATAAGCGATAAATCTTCATTAAAACTCACCACATGTTCCGTGACGTAATATGTTGATTTCAGTGGATTGAAGACAAGCATGTCTTTGCATATCACATTCACTACGATGAGATTGTTGATCTGAACCACATACAGGAGCAAAAGAAGTTGATTCACAGACGGAACATTTACATTCAGGTATAAAGTTCCCTGATTGATCAACTGTGATATCACATTCAGATCCAGGCAAACAGCTGACTCCTTCACATATCTTCCCTTTCTTATCTGAAAAATCGTCCAATCAAAATCAATTAAACGAATTTTTTGTGACAACTTTATAGATTTGATTTTTTCTAAAAAATATTTCTATATTTTTAATGATTTGATTAATATGGAATTAAAAAGACAAAAAGACGAATAAATTGAAACGTTTTTGATGATAAAGATGTCTTTTGTCAGAAAGTTTACAAATGTTGTTTGAAAAGTAATAATTTCGATTTAGACATAAAATGCTGCAAAAAATTATTGAAGCAAATTCAGATGTAAAAATCTAAAAAAGTTTTGGATAAAATCAAAACATAAAGAATCAAATATTTTCAAAATATTCCAAATATTAATTTTATCACAAAAAAATTATAAATAAAAAATTAAAAAGAAAATATTTGAGATAATCTGAAATTCGGGAATTATTTTGATGCAAAAAGGAATTCTTCTATAATTTCACTTAGATACGCACATTGGGCACAGGTACGGGCTGAATTGTTATAAGGTTTCACTTCAAAGAAACACCGCTTAAAAGCACTAGCTGTTACGCTTCAACAATTTGCTTCAAACATAAAGCAAACTATAATAAGAACTCGTCTAGATGATAACAAACGTTAAAGATTTTTCAGCGATGAATACAATTTGTAACTTTGAAAATACTTTTAGGATTATTAAATTCAACTTTTTTAAATAATTAGAGACAAAATTTTGCATCATTTGAAATGTGAAGATGTGATGAAGATACAACTCTTGATGATGATGATAAATTGTTGATGTTTTAATTAAGTAGGTTAATTGTAAGATGATATAACTTGCAAGTTTTATATGTAATCATGTCAAGCTTAAGTATTAAAAACTAAAGTTAGTTTCAACCAGTCTAACCAATGTAAATATAAAGAATGTCAATCTTTTTATTCGTTATCAAAAGACGTTCTTTAGAAAATTGAATATTGAAGAAAGTCGGGTTTTCAGCAGAAACATTTTTGTGGTGAATTTTGATGTTAAATAAATTGTATTTGCAGAAGAAAGATAATATTAGTTTCTACATCGAGATAAAATTTATAATTTGTTAGAAACTGGTCAACAAAGGATAACTTTCAATGAATCTTTAAAATTGTATTCTTCAAATTTAGTTTAATCAAAACATCTAAGATATTTGCTAACTACTAGACGGGTTACTCTTTAAATTCATGAAGTTAGCGGCTGGTAGAGTGTGAACAATTTGTCGGTTTTTAGATTAAATACTTTCAAAGTTTCTTTCAGTAAGTTGTTAACAACAAAGTTACAAACCACAAAACTTGTTGTCGACAATTTCAATTTGTCGTTGACGTTTACATTGATCTTCAAGTAAACGAAATACATTCGAATATATAACTCCATTTGATCCACAAACAATCGACATCTGTTCACTTTCACCAACTTCTAGTACCTGATTGTATATTTTGGGGCAAACACAGGTTGGTGAACCTTGAACAACTTCACATTTTGCTTTATATGCACATAAAATGTTCGAACAAGGATCTGCTTCAGAAAACTTTTGTTATTTAACATAAATATTTACAATCGAACATTTTGAAGTACAAATATTTAGTTGTCGATATTTTGTAAATTTTAAAATTCAGTTTTTACAAATTACAAGAAGAATTAATTAGAATTACGAGGTTGCAAATAAACAAAAGAAAATTGTTTCTAAATTTACCTTTAGGCTCAATCTTTCGTAGCTTTATCAGCTTACCTGAAAAATAAAAGTTATTTGAAGATTATAAAACTTGAAAACTTTGTACGAAAGTCAATGATAAAATATTAGAATTTAAAAAAGTGAATCAAAAACTGAAACAAACGAAGAAATTATTTCTAAAAAATTCTCATTTTTAACAAATAAATATTATTCATGTTTAAGAGATTATTTCGATTTTAATGTTTATCTTAAAATCAAACTTCGACCAGATTGTTTTCAAACTTTGAATTAAAGGATAAATTTTATTCTAAACGAAAAGATTTTTCTATTTTTGAAATGTTTTTTTTAATATCTCCAAAAATAAATCTTAAAGTTTAACATCAAATTGAAACTTCAAATTATTTGTTGAAGTAACAAAAACTCAAATTTTTAATTTAAATAAAATCATTTGTAATTTGCAGCGTGAAATTAGAATTAAAAAGTAACAAAAATGTTTTCCTAACAATTTTGATATTTATGTCAACATCTCAATACACAAAATCTTCAAACTAATCTTGAAAATGTGAAGAATGAATTTTGCTTCAGTGAAATCTTGAAGAATCTGATCTGTAGTTTCCGGTCTATCTGTGTTCGTCATTCAAACTTTTTCAACTTTTTAATAAAGTAGAACAACCTCATCATGCCCAACGGCAGAAAAATGACTTTTTTCAAATTTATAAAAACGATGTATCCATATGATAAAATTTCTGACAAAATATTCGTGTTTTAGATTGATAGTTTTTCTCGATTATTCCTAAACGTCTAACTAGATACTATCTTAGTCATTAAATTGTTGCTCACTAAAGCCTAGGTTTTGTGGAGAAAGATTTTTGTATTCAAATAGTTTTAAAATTAATTATTATAAATGTAGTTACAACTTAAAGCACAGATTTTCTTTACAATGCAGTTATCAAATGTATTTCCTTGGATAAGTAAATTAATAATTATCTAATTATTGAAATAAATAAATAATATCTTCAAATAATTCTTGATATATTTATCTACTTTACTTTATAATGTCCTAAAAGTTTGTTTTGATAAACGAGCGAAAAACAGTTTCACAAACTTTTGACAAAATAACCTCTCAGATATTTTAAACAAATGAATTAGTAATGACAATTAAAGAACTTGTCTACACTATTTATAAATTTTTCATTCATCAGTTTAAATCAGTTTAAGTATGCTGACTTTATGTCATTAAAAATTCTTAATATCAATATGTAACTGATTTTGAAAATCATCTAAAAAATATTTGAAATCTTTCTAGAAAGTAAATGACTTTGATGTTTGTAAAGTAGTCATAAAAGGTTGTTAAACTTAAAAGACTGGAAAATTAAACAAATGATAAAGGTACTATTAAAAATATTTTCAAATGGTTTGCATTTTATATTCATTTATTATTATCTGAGTAACATAACTTAAATTACACAAAGATTTATATCTAAAGCTAATTTAAACAATTTAGAATTTTCAGCAAAGTTATTTTTTCTTTTGATAACAATCTTTTTAAAGTTTTTTAAATTTCTGCTTTTTATTCAATCGATTTTTTTTATGAATAATTCTTTTGAAATATAAAAGTGAAAACCACTAAGCTTTAAAAGTAGAATGAGAAAAGGAAGACTTATTTGGAAAATTCGGTCATTTTAAAGAAGTTGTAATCGTTTTTAAAAGATTGAATTTTCGACAATTGGTAATTAAAGATATCAAAGTTATCATCATTTTGTAATTAGCTGAAGATATCTTGATTAGGTCATTAAAAGATTTGATTAATTTTACTTCAGATCTAACTTAATATAGACTTTGATAAAATCAGTTATATAGGTAAGTTTAAATTTAAAAAGTTTTTTATTTTATTTGATATTACTTGAAATACAAGTTTAGTGTTTATCAGATTTATTAACCACAAATTTCTCAACAGTTTTCTTCATTAAAGTGTTATAGATTTTTTACTTTAATAAAAAACATATAAACGTTAATAAGTAAATTTTCATCAAAAATACTTTGATGTCTTTCAATTTTTATATAAACAAATACTTCATATAAAAATATATCTTCATTTAACTTTATATCAAAACATATTTCTTCAATATTTTCTGTAATTATTTAAATATAATTTCTTTTTGATTGACAAAATGTTATTGTCTCATTTCATATAAGGCTTTTGTATAACTGACATCAACATAGAAAATCGAATTAAATTCAAACACAACAGTGTGCAACTTTCATATTTACTTCTACCCAGTTTGATGAATAATAAGTTGGCAACTTTCTACTTTGTTTGCTTTCAAGCTAGATGAAAGAAATTTGAAAACAAAATACCTAATTATAATAATATATAAAACATTTAACTTTCAAAAATAATATTTAAAAACTAGATAATTAATTATTTTAATAACCTTTTAGTTCAGCTAAAAAACTTTTATAAGTTTTTTTACAATCATTACTGATGAAAAAGTAAAACTTACAAATGTTTTGAAATCATTCATAACATTATTTTTGGAGTGAATTTTTAGTAAATAACTTTTATGGTCTTAGTCAAAATCTTGAACAAAATAATAACTGAATTGTATTTCAAAAAGAAAAATGAAATTTATGAAAAGTTGTAATTAGTAAGAAATAAAATTTTGTGGAATTCAGAGATATATTTTGCAATTATTAAAAATATTCTACAAACTGAAAATTTATCTCAATAAATCAGTTCAACTGAAACTGTAATTTCACCTCTGAAGCTTTTAAATTCTACAAATATTAGTTTTTGTGAATGTTACACCAGCAGCTACGTTTCAGAGACATTTTTCAAATTAGTTCAACTTTTAAAGTATTTATCTAAAAGCTTTTTAATCAGAGTATTTAGATATCAATTACTTAAATTAGTCATTTCTCATTTTACAAACTAATTAATCATACAAAGGTAGTTTTCATTACTTATTTCAATTGCTTCATTTTCTTACATGAGTAGAAATATAAAAACGTGACCGCTGTGGTAACTTTCAAATCTTCCTACAAAACCATATTTTGTTCTTTCAAGAAGTTTAAAAAGTTGTAGAATTCTACTTTCTGATTTGAAGGAATAATTTTTATTATTTTTTTGTTGAACTAACATAAGTTTCGTAAATTCAATAAGTTTGTTGTTTAATTATACAAACAAATGAAAAAACATCATTTTATATATTTATTGGTAAATATTTATTTTATATTATATATTTTATTTGTTTATCTGCATTTAAAACTAAATTATAAAGAGTAAAATCTTATGAAGGTTTGTCTTAGAAAAAATACTAAAAGTATTTTAATTAAACAAATATTGAATCCTCAAAAGTTATTTTAACAAAAACCTTCTGCTATAAAATCATTAAAAAATATTTAATTTGAAAATAAATCAAACTAAAAATGTGTTTCAATGTCACTTTATAAGAATGACTGAGTGAAGAATATTAACAAACTAGTTTTAATAACCAAGTAAAAATGAAATAAAGTAATATAAAACTCAAATTGACTTTTAAAACTGTCAGCACATATTGCAAAGTAATTAGATCTGTTTGAGTCAAAACGATCTTTAATATAAAGATTGAATTGCCTTCATTGCTCTATTTATATAATCTTTTATAAAATATTAAAATATTTTTCAATGAAACTTATTGTCGATCATCAAATAATTACCTTTATGTCAAATCAACTGCTTCAAGTCAACAGCTTGTTTAATGAAATAAAATTATTTTAAACCAAGGAATTTCAGTTATTCATTTTACAATTCAAATTTATTAAATAGAATTTCTGTAAATTTTACTTGAAACATTTAAATGTGTTTACAATATCGTATTTCTTTTATCAATTTCAAAACTTCTTTAATAAAAATCACCAAAGATAACTGAAACTAATTGTCATCTTCTATCTAAATATTACTTTCAGATAAATTATCTTTTAAAAAGTGGTCTTCTAATTCTATGTTTAACTTCACTAAGATCTCATATCAAACCTTTTAAAGAGATCTTCACCATCACTCTGATATACTAATTGAAGCAAACGTTGAGTCATCTACGTCTTCTGATGGTAATTATTTTGTTAATTGACGATTACTTTTCCCAAACCTCCCGTTAATTAAACGAAATCACAATAAGTACACCACAGTATCACAGAAGTTGTGTCTCGTAGATAGATTCATATTTTAATTTTATTTATTTTCAAATTTTCTCAAAAATTGTTATTTTATCGATTTTCAACAGAAACTGATATTTGAATGACATTCTGTAAACTCATATTTATTTAATTTGAAGTTATTTATAAAACATGAGATAATTTGATAATGAATCTCACAGTAAATAGTTTACGTGTTTTAATTTGTAATCAATAATCAAGTTAATTTTCTTAACTGAGTTTTGATTTGATTAAATCAACTTTAATTAGAACTTTTGAGAAAAACTTCTAGTTGGTTATTCATTTGTAAACTTTTTCAAGTTAATAATTTGAAAATTTCACGCAAATTTGTAAACACAAAAAATTTTAAAGAACTTTTGGAGTTTGTAGAGATTCAGATGAAGATCAGAAAAAGTTTTGAAAATTCATTCATTCGATTCGAAATTTTATTTGTGATTTTTTAATCAATGTTGAATTTACTTCAAACTTTTATTTAAATACAATTTAGGATGTAATTTACAACCATCTATGAAAATGAAATCTGAACTTTTGTGATTCATCAGTAAATGTTTATTTATAATTGATTTGAAAATAAGCTGATGTTAACTTTTCCTTTATAGCTGTGAGCTCTGAATTCTTGTTTTAAATGATCACTGTAGACTTGTACTTAGCACAGTTACTTCTTGTCAGTAGTTATTTGCTTTTGTACTATAACCTGTCGACAAATAAATCACAAACAAGTACTCTTTTCAAAATACTTATTTCCAGTTTGTTATTGTTATTTCTTAACAACGTTTCGCGATTTTTGTTGGCAATTGAACAGAATACTTTGATTTTGTTCAATAACCTGGGTGTAAACTACTCAATTGTAACTTTTTTAGTGGAAATAAGTAGATCGTTTCAATCTCTCTCAGAGTTTCATAACAAAACATTTTGTTTCAATCACTTCAATATCGTCGATAAATTTTTATTTAAAACTTCTAACTTTTTTAACAAATGAAATCAACCATTCCATCACTTTATTTATTTATTGGGTTTAACCCTTATTTATATGATGCATTTGATTCGTGTTTATTTGATTCAAACACATATTTAGATGAGAATTATATTTCACAATCTGTTGTATACCACGTGTTGAAATCATTCAAGCATAACGACAAGAATTTATAATTCTAATTTGAAGCTGAAATACTTTTGATTCGGATAACATCAGTAGTGAATACACTTTTATACATTTTATGAGCTTAAAACACAAACTTTACAATGTATTTACTCAATTTTCCTAGAAAAAGTGTTTTTCAAGTTGTTGCAGTAAAACTATAAATGAATCAAACCAAGAATCAAGTTTTTGTTCCAAAAAACTCACTTGTTAATGAGATAAAGATATTTTAGAGACTTACAAATATGTTGCATAGTTTAGTGATGAGTCAAACACAACATAAAAGGAAGATGAAGATCAAATGAAATTGAGAAGTTTTTACTAAATAATCTTACAATTAGCAAAGAAAAAATCTCTTCAACAAAACATTTGATGATATTTGCAACAAAAGTTAACTTTGAAGTAGATGCTACATCTTTAGTGTCTCTTTCGTTTTAATGAAGCAATCTTTCAAAGGATTTTTATAAATCACTTTTTAAAGTGGATTTGAAATTTTTTTGACAAATTTTTACGTCAGTGAAGTTACTAGCAGAAAAGACATGGAAATGTTACAAGCAAATCAATATCAATAAATAATTAAGTAAGACTGTGTTAATAAAAGACAGTATTTGAACCATACAACTTTTAATTCAGTATTTATACTTCAACAAGTTGACTAACTTATCTTCGTCTTGTTATTAGCCTCCAAAAAAGTTTATAAATCCTAAAAACATCTTTCTCAATCAAATATAAGTATCTCTCGATATAGAAATATGAATGATTTAAATAACTAAATGATTAAAGATAAGAATTATTTAACGATTGTATCTTGTAGAAATCTTATCAAATAGAGATAAATAAATCATATTTCAGTTTGCAAATTTCAAATACATTTACAGTTAAGTAATAAAAACTTTATTTTTTCTACTGAATGTTGAAAGTAATATCTGAAACTTCTGAATCAAATTTCTTAACTTTATATGAAGAACCTAAAACTCAATTTTTCATATTCAAAAAAAAATATATTAAAAGCTTCAAACTAATTTAGAAAATAAAAACCTTTCTAAAAACTTTTGTAAAAACTTTTGTAAAAATCTGTTAATATTTAAAGTTTTTTTTGTCAGTTTCAAATTTTTTTACTTAAAAATTGAAATTAATTTCATTTTCAATAAAACTCTAAAAAGTTTATATTTTTTTTCATAAAATTCTTTTTCTTCTATTTTGGTTTCTATTTGAAAGAATGAAAAAGTTTTGATGAAAATGGTTTGTCACAGCAAAAAGATAACATCTTATGTTGTCAGCATGAAATTAGAAGCAACAAAAAAACTTTGAAATAATTTTCCGGTAAAGTTCTCGACTTGTTGCTCCGGAAACCGAGTCACCGAACGCGACACGAAAAAAATAAGCGACTGAAGTTTGTAGCAAAAAGCTGAGAGAAGTTTTTTACACAAACACTGGTGCTAATACAGGTAGTGTGAAGTAGTTCAAAGACACGTGTTGAACAGAAAACCATTTTCACGAAATTAAACAAACTGAAGAAAATGATTCATTCATTTTTACTTAAATAAATTAATAAAAAAACATTTTGAATTATCAAAAAATTTTTAAAGATTTTTGGAGCTTTGCCTTTTAAAATCTTATTTCTTATTTGGGTTACACAGAAATTGAAGTGGATATTTTCTTAGTAGCTCATAAGACTCAGCAAACCACACCTTTTCTTTCTGCTGTCACAACACAATATATTCCAACTTTTTGCACTGAATAAACGTCACGTCTCATTAACTTCAATTTTGGAAAATATAAGAATTTTTTCTTCCCACCATTTTATCAACAAAATTAAAAGAATTCTTCGAATCAAAAACTTCTCGAACGTCTTCAACAGTGTAAATCTTACATAAGAACAACTTACCATTTATAGCTGCTTCTGTATCTTCTATATTTTGAAGAGTGATATGTAACACAGATGCTACAAGTACAAGTCGATTACGAACTCTTTTTAAAAAGAAAATTTTTGTATCTTGAACTTTCACCTGATGAAGAAATAAATCTTCAAAATTGTTCAGATTTTACAAAAATTTGAACAAAAAACGAAAATTACTTTTAATTGAAACGCTTTCTCATATATTCAAGAAATATTTTTTGTCAACTTACTTTGGCGTTGCAATAGAGTTTGTTTCCTAACCCAAAAATATCTATATATGTATTTGTTGTCACAAATTCTCCAGAAGCTAAATCCTTTATCAAATCAGCACCTTTTAAAACCCTCCAAATCTTTGAAAATATAAATTTAAAGATATTTCAACTCAAATCTAGCTTTTATAAGTTAAGAAGACTAAATCTAAATATTTTCAGTTTATTACTGAAAGATTAAATTCGATTTCAAAATATTCAACGATTATTTATCTTTTCAAAGATGAACGTGTTCTTTAGATCAGAAGAAATATAAAATCATCAAAAAGTAAACAACTAATAAAAAAAAATTCAAAATGTAGACAGAGAGTTATCAGAAATGTGAAGACCACCTACCTGTACTCGACACTTATATGAACTTGCACGCATTATGTCGCAGTCTTTAGCAGTTCCAGTCAAGACCACGGAACTCAATTCATTCTTTTCTTGCAAAGAACTCTTAGTACAGTTTTTTTGCTCACTTGTAATGTTTAACATGAATGCCCGTTTTGAACGATGTACTGACGGCTCATTATTTATTGTATATCTTCCATAAGAGTTTTCAGAAAATAAAACAAAAACCAGAATAACTAGAACAATTAATTCTTTAATTTTAGGTATCCAGTAATGCGATGTTGGGAGCATATATCTTTTCATTCTTCAACAAAACTTTTTCCAACAATTAAAAGAAATTCTAACAGTTCAGAGTCCTTCTCACCTTTTCAAGATGTTTATTTACAAAAAGATCGAAATAAGAATTACAAACTCCTCATAAATACTAAAAAAAAATATGTAAGTTTGTAAGTATTAATTTGATATATTTTTGTATAATGTGATATAAACTGATTGAATTATTTAGTTTTCATTATTAGACCACCCAAGTAACTAGAGTTTCAGTATCGTTTATCAGAATAAAACTGATAAGAAACTTGAAAAAAATAATATTTGTTGAAAATGTATTTTTTACCTTTTAGTAAAAAAAAAGAAATTTCTGGAAAGCATTTCTCCTTAACTTGATTCTAAATATTTTTATAAAATAAATAAATTTAAAAATTATTATTTTTTTATGTTTCAAACGTATTTTTTTCTTGTAGAAAGTTTTTAACTGAAAATTTGAAAAGTTAACTTTTTTGCAGAGTTAATAAGATTTTCATACTTTACTAAATCTTAGTAATAAGCTTCTTAACTGAGATTGTTTGAAAGTTAAACATTTTCAACGTCTTTGTCATCAACATATCTACTTACTGATTGTCGATTTTTAAACCTTTATATATTCAAATGGACATTTAACTTAAAATATCACTAATCATTTCATGTTGTTAATGAAGAAATAAAAAGTTTTCTGTTTTTTAAATTGTTTATTTAATGAATCCGTCGATAAAATGGAAGAAATTTTAACTAAAAAATCAACTTTTGAGTAAATTATTTGAAAAAAGTTTGAAAAAGTTTGAATTTCAAATTTATTTGAGTGGAATCACAAATTCTACAACTTTAATATTTTTCATAACAAAGTGGAGAATCTCTGTCTGAAGAGACGCCATGAAAGCAAACAGACTGATGACGTTGATTCATTCACGACATTCTGCTTTCTCATGTTATAAATTGAAAAATGAAATTACATAAGTTTTTATTTGAAGACCTACTGCTACATACTTAATTATAATCTCATTAATTAACAGTTTGTAATAAATCATAAAAAAGTTCTAAATGTTTGATACAATTCAGCCAGTTCTCTGTTTTCTTTCAAAGCTGCTTAATTTTACAATTAAAATTTGAAAACTTCTTTTTACAAATAATCTGAACATTTGTTGAAATTTTATGAGTTTGCTCGTTTTGATTAAACCTGAATTTCTCTTTCAGCTGCTAGTTACTTTGAAAATTTCAATTAAGTTGGCTTTTTCTGTTTATTTTAGAAAATAATTCATTACAACAATATCTTCAAATTACAAAATCTCACTTTTCTTAATAATCAACAAACACTTTATTTAGCAGCTTTTATATTCATGACTTTTCTTCAACTACTCTGTAACACTCAAATAGTAAAATGTAGTTGTCTGTGCCTGACTTGCTTGGTTACGATGAAATGCGTATTTCTCTCATGTACCAAACCACAACACACCATCATAAATACTTCTTTAGCTTTACTCTGCCCTCTAATGGTGCCTCAGGCTGAATAGCTTCAACTTTCGTTGTTATTTGTTGTTAGCTGAATTGTTTAGCGCGAAAAACTTTTGTTTTAAATTCAGAGGTTTTCCAACAAAAACATTTTGACTTTCAGCAATTATTTAGTGTTTCAAAATTTATTTATTTAAATTTTATTTATATTGAAAGAAATTGTTGTCAAAAATTGTCAACCTAAATAGAGAGTTCTTTAGTCAAGTTGAAACTGTTTTCTTCTTTATCTTTGCAAATGATCATCACTTGACGGAAAGTTAAACAGAAAAACACTTTCACACTTTCCTAGTTACAAATTTGGATTTAATATTTCTATTTAAGAATAAATTTTTCATTTTTTAGTTTCTTTTTCTGCTGCCGCCTAAAATAAATCATTTTTTACTGAGTTGGCTTTATTATTAAATGAGGCATTTTTTAACAAAAAAATTTGATGTAAAATCGGCACCTTGACCCTTAGAAGGTTTATCCTACAAATCTTATGACTTGGTGGTCGAGTGAGGTGCTGATGACTCATCGCTTCTATAGAGAAATCTGCCGCTAAGTGTTTACCGATCATTTTTCTAGAAAATAACCACAAAGAGACTTACAATTGTTTAAACAAACGCCATAAAGCTTTAAATAATTGTGTTATCATATTTGCATTGTTGATAAGTGACAAATGTTCAAATTATTTATCTCAAGAAGTTCTTTAGTTCTTTAGATTTTGACGCGAGAAGCAAGAAGTTCGATTTTCTACTGGAATTATTTTGCTTCCGATAAATCCAATCCGATGAATTTGATGAAATAGTAAAGCTTCCAACATTTTTAACAGAATCGCTACTTAAGGTTATGTTTGGTTCAATTAAAAACTACAAAATAACGAATAACTTTTATAACTATAAAAATTCATCAATAAAAGTTTATTTAAATTTAAGCTTTTTTACCAAGTTTAATAAATTATCCAAAAATTCAAACTATAAACCAAAGAATTGACAAATAAACAGCTCAAGTGTTCTTTCAACTTCTGTATGTTAGATTTACACCAACAAAACTTAGATTTGACAGATTACAAAATATAGAAGTCTTTATTTCGCGAAAATTAACTTTTCTTACATAAAAAAGTTTTGAAAATTAGAAGTAGGACTGAAAATTATTGAAGACTTTGAAATCTTCAATAACAACCATCTAATGTTAGAAACAGTAAAACTCACAGTGAAAAGTTGCAATAAATCAAACATCAACGGATATTTACTTTTCTTTTGTAATATGTTTTGACTGAGCAAAAGTGCAAACATAAATCCATTGACAACTTTCAAAAGTTTCTAAAAGTTTTCAGTTAAAATTTAACTTTTTATTAAATTAAAAGTTTTTTCAGAATTTCAGTTAAAATCATTGAGTTTTGATCACTTTCTAAAACATTCAAATTTTATTTGTAACTCTATAACAATTCTTTTTTAATTAAAAATCTTCGAAAAATGTTTCTTAGTTTCAATCTTTTTAAGTTTTAATTTAATTGTTAATCTTTTATGAGAATTACTTCAACAATGATTACTGAATTGAGGTTTTCTCTTAGTAGTAAGCTTATTTTTTCTCAATTTGATTTTATTCTTAACTCTTTAAATTTACTTTTATTATAGCGATTGTGGTTTCTAACTTTTATCCGCAGGATTAAATATTATTGGAATTAGTGAAGAATTTGAAGATAAAAACTTACAAAGAAGGCTTCAACAAGGTCAATAAAAGGTTCCTTTGCAATTGTTCCAAATGTGAATCACTCAAGCGTGGAATTCTAACTGGAAGTTTGATTTGCAACATTTTCGTCAAATAATGAAAACTTGTCTCACACTTGTGCTTGATGTGTTTGATTAGAAGATTAATTAAAAGATTCAGCGAAACTTCTAAAGTTTTGATTACTAGCTGTAGAACATATCATCAACTACCTAAATGCCAAATTTATCTTATTTTGATCAAATGTTGTTAGCTTTCAACACAATTAGGCTTTTTTGTAAAAAGTTTTTTGGTGAAAGACTCTGTCAGAAGTATTGATAGAATTAAACCGTTTACTCGATGAAATACAAAATTTAGGTAATTAGTTGTTACAAAAGCTACTTCTTAATTTCAATAAAACAATGAATTGATTTGTGACTTTTTAGTTTCAGAATTATTTCTTTTTGATTTCTCATTTAGTTTGTGAAATAGAAACTGTTTCATGATTTGTAATTTCTTACAAATGTTACTTCTAATATTCGAGACTTCAAACTCACTATGATCTCTTGTCTCGTTTTTCATTCAAACAATTTCCATAAAATGTTGATTTAAGTAGAATTGAAACTAAACAATTAACTTCAATAATATTAAATTTGAAAACTTTGAGGTTTTTGGAACAATAGATTTGTAACAAAAACTGATGAATTTCTTGAAGTTTAAATCAAACTTGACTTCTAAAACTAAAGTTAAAAAACAACTTTTCAATTTGAGTTTATTATAAACAACTGACTTCTTCAAACTTTTATTTTAAAATCATAATATAAGTGATAAAAACAACATTTAAAATACTCGTGAAATAAGGAAGTGAAATAAGGAAAATATTGATTAAACCATAAGAAGTTTCTACTTAAAAAATTTCTATAAAATTAGGTTTCGTGTAAAATAAAGCAAAATAATTTGTTTGAAAAAAGTAGTTTGGAAACACTTTTGAAAATACAACTGAAACTACTAGTTGTTGTGGTTTTTTATCTACAAAATACTAAATTGTCTGATTACTTACAACAGAATTATTTACATGAATCTCAATTATTGTTCTTGAAATTAGATAAATGTTCAAAAACCAAAACTTTGCTTTAAAAATTTACTCATGAAAGTAATGTTGTTATATAATTTGTAAAAAATCTCAAAATCTTCTCTTTAATAATTTGGAAAACTACAAAACGGTGAAAAAAGCAAAACTAATAATGAAAGAATTAAACCATCAAAGACCCTGAGTTATATGCAGGTACAGACGGGTTCAAATCATCGATGTTAGAATCTACAAACGTAACAGGAGAATTGAAATTGTTGCGATTGTTAATTGGTTGTCGAACTGTGAAAGAAAGAACTTCTTCACTATCTATAACTCCTTTGTATTTATCTTCGTCAGTTTCATAACGTTTTCTGAAAGATAATTTTTATCAGAAATATTTTTATGATAATTTGTACAAAAAATTCTTTTTTTAATTTACAAAACACAAAGACAATTTATCTATTTCATATTTTTATAATTACTTTACATTAGGTATCAGTCAACAGAACAAATCTGCAGGGAGTAACATGAGAGAAAACATTTTAATCAAATCTTGATAATCTCTTTACTTTCAAAATAGTTTCAGAAAATCATTTTGTGTTTTTCTTATCAGATTCTTATCATGAAACATTTTTTTCAAAATGTCAACCAACTTTATCTTACATAAAAATTTCAAACATCAATCTTCTAGAAAATGACATTTTTAAAAGACTGTTAAACAACTTTTGATAATAAATTCTACTTGTAGTAATTACAATAAACAATATTTCAAACTAAAAGACAATTTGAGATAATTAGTTGATATTTGCAACTAATTCCTGGTTATTATTTAGATTTTCCAGGAAATTTAGTTCATATCAACAATCAACTATAAATATCTGATATTTTATAAAAATTAACTTTTCAATAAAACGTCAGATAAAAAATCTGTAGCTTACATGGATTTCTTCTTCAAATGCATCAACACCATAATCACAGCAAAAACAACTAGAAGAATAAAAGTAATAAAATATGGAACAAGCCAAACTTCAAATGTTTGGCCATTTTTCAAATTTTCTGATATAACATTTGAAGATTCCATTAAAATTTTTTATCAATTTATTTGGCAATTTTTATTTCTGAAAATCAAATTATTTACTAAAACTAAAATTTAAAATAATCTTTGAAATGTTTTTCAAATTTTAAACTATTTTCAACCTACTAACTCAATATAGAGATGTAACGAATAAAACATTATTTTTTTACTATTTTTAGCATATAGATTATTCTTATAAGTTATTTGTTTACATATTAAATATTTATTTATGTTTTTTTACATATTTTCAAGAAAATAGAGTTAATGAGAAAGTATCTGATGACTTTATGTTTAAATATCTAACAGAAAAGTTGTAGATAAACTAAAATTACAACTTATAGAGAAATAATTAAAATATTTCTATCAAAACTCAAATTAAATAATTTTGAATAAAAATAATTAAAATATTTCTATTATCATAATTAACAATTTTTAAGTACAGAAATTTTCAAATTAAAATAAATTGTATTTAGCAATCAAACATAATATGATATCATTTCACAACATTTTCAAAACATTAGCTTTAAAAGTAACATGATATTTATATACAAACGTATTTAACATTTAATGCAATAATTAAAATACTTTAAAAGTAATTATTAATAAAAAAGATTATAAATAACAAACCAAAAAGCTTTAATTAAACGATCGAAACCAACTTAAGACGCCAAGCGATAAAAACGATAAAAACAAAAATAAACCTAAAATGGCTTCATTTAAAAACAAACGCTACATTTAGTAAAAAAAAGAAAATATAAAAAGTTTGATTGTAATGTAAGTATTAACTAGTTATTTGATAGTCAGAAATAATTAATATTTTTACTAAATAATCTTTCTAACACAGAAAATTAAATACGATTTTTATTTTAATAGAAAATGTTATCTTTGGTTACAAATATTTGTTTTGTATTAAATATGTTAGGACGAAGTAATACTTAAAATACTATTTTCATAAAATTAAGATTTTTATTTGTCCAATAGTTTCTTAAACTTCTAAAATTCTTTAGTTTATGATTTTAAAAAAGATATTTTTGACAACCAAAGCTATTATTTGAAATATTTTTTTAAGTTACTGATAACGTAATCATATATATTTAATTTCAACTTCTGACTTTCCTTCTAATTTTTAGTTTATTTCAAAAAAATCAGATTCTCGCCTTAAATTTAAGATTGATACAAAAAATAGTTCCTGAGTATAATTAATAAAATTAATTACTGAGTATTGTATGCTTTGATTTCATTGCCTTTAAAGTATATAATAAATTGAAATAATTTCTATTCCATTTTTACTTTATGATTCGTTTATTTTCTAAACTCTATAAAAATTTCGACAAATACAATTATAAAGAAATCTAATTATGACAAGAAATAAACTTAAATTCACAAATTGCAAATTTCAATTGGGAACACGAAATATCGTTCATTTGTTCAAAAGCTTCAACACAATGTTCATCTCCAAGTAAATTATTAGGTTCGCCTTCTTTCCAAAGAAAATATTTATCTTTTGTTTCATCATTATAATCAAACTTTGTACCATCAACAAAACGAAATATTCCGTCTTCATTTAATCTATTTATCCCCAAAAATGAATGGTGACCGAAAGACATTACAGATTTGATGTCACTGCAGTAAAAGAACTTTAGTTTAGATGTAGGAAAGCAAAAAGTTTGTAAAAATATTAGAATTACAAACTAGTGTTATCTGCTTACATACTGAAATCAAATTTTGTTTTATTTATTCAGATAATTAAATAAGTCATGAGCAGATCGATTCTTAACATTCTTCTAAACTTTTAATATTAAATTAAAAACTTTCAGTAATTAAGAAGTGAAGTTGCCTAAAAAAAGATGAGCCGACATCAGAATATCCTAATGTTTGATGGATCAGGTCCCCTCCTTTTGATTGACAAAAACTTCTCGAATTGAAGTAGTTTCTTTTTATTGTTGTAAAAAGTAAATCATAACTGACATTACATTTTCTAAAGTCAGACCATTCTGTGAAAGTAATATTTTTAAGGTAAGTAATGAAATTAACAAAACTATTAAAGAAAAACATTTTAAAACTAATTAAAAAACTAGAAAATAAAATTGAGTTAGATCAAATAGATTACCTAGAACACAATTAGGAATAGATGTAGAATTCCAAGTTCCATCTTTTTGACAAGCAACAGTAAAATCATCTTCTTCCTTTTCAACATAGTACTGATCACAAACATAATCAATAATTGTTCCTGCCACATATTTACCAGGTAGTGGTTCATATCTGGGAACTTTTTGTCCATTTGGAGTGTTGTAAATCCAAGGACACTCTAAATGATATAAAATTATTGTTGAAAAATATAAGAAAAATCAGTTCTAAATAATTGTTTCAAAATACCAGGTAGACATTGTAAAAGGTTTGTGTGTGACCATAAGTTAGTAGATACACAAGTCCAGTTTTGTTGATTTGTAGGAATGCCTATAGTGTTGTTTCCACATAAATATTGAACTTCTAATTCAAGTTTTAATGTTTCGTTTACTACAATTTGTTTGGTAACATTCTTAGAGCCATAATCCAATAAAGGTGAAGAACTACAAACTATAAAAATACTAATTAAGCTAAAAGTTGCTTTTAGTTTTCTAAATTTAACCTGGATAACACTTTCCAACTGAACCGTTCCATTTTCCAAAACTATTACATGATATTTTGCTGTTATCTTGTGGATACATGATATAACCGTCGTTACAAATATATTCGACGACTGTTCCGAACAAATACATCGAACCATAAGCAGCAGTTGAAATTGAAAAGTTTCCATCAGCAATTGGCGATGGATTTTGACAAACTTTGTACAAAAAAACTCTTGTTAAAAAATGTGAATAACAAGAACAGAATAATTCCTAGATAATTTTTTGTAATTAGCAAAATTGATTTTATTAAAATAGTTCATTTTTTTAACACGAAAGATTTCAAATGATTTTTATTTAAGTTAAAACCGTTAAAAAGACGAACATACTTCTTAAACATCGGGGAATAATTGAATGCGACCAATTTCCTCCAACTAAACAACTCCATTGTGATTGGTCGGGAGGTACAAATTGAAAATTACTATTACACGTGTAGTTAACAATCATTTCCAAACTTAAGGAGGCATTCACATAAACACTTTCAACAATAAGCTTGACTCCATTATCAATTTCAGGTGCTGAACCACAATCTGTAATTATTAGCAGTTTTCTTTTCAATGATTACTTATTAGATTGAAGGAAATTTGAAATATAAATTTAGTTTATCATTAAGCAGTTATAGTTTTAATTATAATATAAAACAGTAAAGTAATTAATAAAAGACTTTTGCTGATAAACTTGTGAAAAAAACGTTTAGCTTTCTTCTACTTTATCGATTTTACAAATTTTGTTGAAGTTTGAAATCTTTCCCACTTGAATAACAAGTTCCAAATGCAGATGACCAATTACCAGTTGAGTTACAAGTCAATACTGAAGAGCTACTTGGAGCTAAGATGTAGTTAGGTTTACAAGTATAAGTAATTTCAACTCCTTCTAAATACAACTCATCAAAAACTGAAGTTGTCAATGAAAATGATCCTTTGCTTATATCTACTGGAGGTGAACATTCTGTAAAAATAATTGAATATTTCAATTTTTATATAAGTATTAATGATATTTTAATTGAAACGTTATATTTGGTAAAAATGTTGGAAAAATTTTGATTTTTAATCAAATTTAAGTCAACAGTAACAACAGCAATAAAGTTAAAACTAAAAACAATAATTCAAACTAACCTGCCAAGCACCGTGGTTGGATTGAATATGACCAAGTACCACTGGACAGACAGGTCCATTGTGACTGGCCAGGAGGAATATACACAAGGTCATTGTCACATGTATAAGTTACATTCAACTCTAGGCTTAATGTGTCATTTACATAAACACTGTCAACATCTTTGGTTCCATTTATAAGATCAAAAGCTGGTTCACAACCTGATAAAATAATTTGTAGATTGACAAATACTTTATCTTTTGTCTTTAATCAATCTTTACGAGTTTTTCGAGAAATTTAAAGCAATTGTTTGCCACAATTTATCAAATTTGTTTAATTATAAATAAATCATGCAAATATAAATCTAACTTAAAGTTCAATTAGTTAAACTTTTACAAAGATTTACAAGTACAATTTCTAATCAGTACTTGGATAACAAGCTCCAGTTGCAGATGACCAATGACCACTAGAGTTGCATGATAGTTTCGAAGAGTTACTTGGCGCTAAGATAAGATCAGCATCACATTTATAAGTTACTTCAACTCCGTATAAATATAAATTTCTAAAAACTGAGTTTGTAATGGAGTATGATCCATTAGATATAGTTGATGGAGTTGAACATTCTGTTAGAAAATTATATGAAACTTATTCAAATTTTTAGGTTTGGTATTTGTAAATCAAAACTTCAAGATCATAACAAAAATAAAACAAATGATTTGCAACCAGTAAGCTCAAAACACCAACCAACCATTTAAACATCGTGGTGGTGTTGAATAAGACCATCGCCCTTCTGCAAGACATTTCCATTGTGATTGGCGAGGAGGTATTAATAAGCGATGATCGTCGCAACTGTAAGATACTTTCATTTCCAAAGTTAATGATTCATTTACATAAATGCTGTCAGTAACATGTTTAGCTCCATTATCAAGATCAGGTGTTGAACCACAATCTAAAGTTCAGAAATCTTACAACTAATTTGATTGAAAAGCTACTTTTTCAACAGCTTCTCGTGATATAATCTTTTATGTTAGTTAAGTTTTGTTCAAAACTATTTGTGAAATTTTCTATGGTTTTAAACTTGATAGCAAATAGATTACACAAAATTAGTTTAAAAACTTTTTCAACAACTTGTTGATTACAAAAAACAACTAAACAAAAGTTTCAATCTAACTTGGATAACAAGTTCCAAATGCAGATGACCAATTACCAGTTGAGTTACAAGTTAATACTGAAGAGCTACTTGGAGCTAAGATGTAGTTAGGTTTACAAGTATAAGTAATTTCAGCTCCATCAACATAAACTTTGTTGTTAATAATTTCTCTAGAAGTTTTATCCTCTGTACCTCCACTAGATTCAAAATCTCCACTAGATTCAAGATCTCCACTAGATTCAAGATCTCCACTAGATTCAAGATGCTTAGATATTTCATAAACCTCTTTCGTCAATAGAAATGATGCATGCTTTAAATTGATTGGAGCAGGACATTCTGTGCGAAAATACAAAATTTTCGATTCAACAAACAGTTTTCAAATTTTAAAGTTTTGATAATTGAGCTAGAAGCTCAAAATTTTTAAGAATTAAAATGTTGTAAAAGTAAAATGTAAATTATTAAATAGAAGAAAGTGAGGAAACTGCAGTGTTTCATATTACTTGTTAGGGATTTAAACAAAATTTTAAAAGATGCGATAGATGTTGATGTAGTGATGAAATCAGGAAAAGAATTCCAAACCTTGGTTACCCTATTGAAAAGGCTGTTACTCTACTGGCTGTTATTAAAGTTGTCGAGCGGTTTAATTTAAACCGAAGAGCCTCTGAGGACGTATGAAAGATCGCAACGATTTTATGGTCTTGTTGCCATTAGATACTTAGCTTATTTTATTTCGTTTAGTATTTTCGTAACGATTAAATTAAACTAAAAATCATTTTTAATTGGTATTAGTGATTAATGTTTATTCAAAAACTTGTAAGAACCATTTATATACAAGAGGTGGTCGTCTGTTTTATGAAAGAATAGTTTGTTTTAAAGACTCGATATAATTGGTTAAAATGTTATAAGTATTAATTTCTAATTACTTTAGAGGAAAAGAAACACTTACGTGGCAAACAGCGGGGCGGATGTAAAATCGACCATTTTGTTCCATTAACACAGCTCCATTGTGATTGATCAGGAGGTAATAATATAAGATCATCATTACATGTATATTCAACAATCATCTCCAAACTCAATAAGTCATTTACATAAATACTTTTCATGATATGTTTGTTTCCATTTGTGAGGTTAGGCGCTTGACCACAATCTGAGTTTAAAGGAATTATAAAGTTCAAAAAATCTTTTTAAAAATTAAACTAAATATTAAAAAGGTTGATGTTGAAAATTGTTTGATTGTTTAAATGTTGTATCTTTAAAATTAAACTATCAAAAATGACACAAATACAAGACAAAATATTTTAGGCAATTTTTACGATAATCAGTAAAATCTAACTTGGATAACAAGTTCCAAATGCAGATGACCAATTACCAGTTGAGTTACAAGTTAATACTGAAGAGCTACTTGGAGCTAAGATGTAATTAGAATCACAAGTATAAGTAATTTCAGCTCCATATAAAAATAACTTTTTGTGAGTCGATTTTGTCAATGAAAATGATCCTTTGCTTATATTGATTGGAGTAAAACATTCTGTAAAAATATTTCTAATTTATAGAAATTAATTTGGAAACCTTTACCAGTTCAACTTAATATAAAATTTTGAACTTGTAACCACTGAATTTAGTTTTGAAATAAATTTTGATTACCTACAGATAACCTCTCATCAACACAAATCGGTTTTTCTTTACTACTCCAAGTAGATTGATTTGTACAAATTATTATTGATAAATTTGAACGAGTCATATTATATCCTTTATTACAGTAATAGGTAACTTCAGTTCCACTTACAAAGTAATCAGGTTCTATAAGTTTGGTTATATTGTAGCCACCATTTTCAATAAAAGGTTCTTTACAAACTGTTTAATAGATAAATGTTAATTTGATTTTGTTTTTTAATAATTACCATCAAATTTTTAGCTGCTGTGAAAAATGTTTTTGACAAAAACTTATCTAGCACTTTTTTTACAACTTTTTTTACCTGGTACACATGTTGGTAGTTGCCAACTTTCAAGTGAAAAGCTGCTATTCATCAAGCATTTAACTTGTAAATTATTTTTAAATTTACCAAATGGTACAAATCCGTCATTGCATGAATAATTATAAACTGACCCTGGCTTTGCTAAAGAAGGACCGAGATAAGATCCATCGTTTAAATCAGGTGGTATGCCGCACACTGTAATTTCGTTTAAAATTTATATTTTGAAAGTTAAAGTATGTAAAGAGTAAATTAAAGCTTCAACAGTTTTGAGTATGACAAATTTTGTTTTAATCTTATAGTTTTAATGTAAAACTTATTAATACTGTCAAACTTTTTGAAGAATATCCAAAAACATACATTTGAATTGATTGTAAAATAACAAGTTTGATACATAATATAATGCTAGACTTAAAATCAAATATCTTCCTAAAACTACACAAATAAAATTGTCTACAGTTTCCTGGGAAATTTTTCACCACCCAATCAATCTTATAAATTGGTTCTTGGTTACTTACAAAGTATAGTGGTCCATATAAATGTAATATTTTCACAATTTGTACAAGTCATTCTTACCATTTATCAATCACTTATTATGCAAAATATGATATATATAAAGAAAATCATATTTTCCATTCAATTGTTACATCACAGTATTAAAAAATAAAAATTATTTAAGTAAAATCAATAATTCTAATTTTTATCATACATTAATGTACAAAATACAGTTAACTTAAAAAGCTTACCCCTAGGTCAAAACCTTGCACGAGTGTCTCTAGATGTTACCATCATCTTTAATGAGTTTCCAGGTCCTTTCTTGACTCAGTAGGGCACCATATGGTTATGCAAAACCCAATAAAATAGTGGAAAGAACTTTTCTGAAAGAAATTTTTTTTAAATTAGTTTATATTATTATATTTTTAATACTTTACCTATAAAACAGAACGCTATTATATTATTCTGACTTTGCAAATAAGTCCTATATGTAAATGAGTATATTAAAAGCAAATTAATTAGAAGCGGTTACTACACCTACCTTCTAGTTAGGAAGTACCGGGTTCGACCCCAGGTGGAGACATATTTATAAAACTCTTGAGAAATACCATAGAAAAAACTCGTGAGAATGTTTGTTAGCGAGATGTGCTTTATTTAGGCACCCTCCTTCGCATTTATATATATAAAAAAATTAAAAAGCTTGGAGAAAATGTTTCGTCCACTACTAATGAGAAACATATTGTAATGTTTGTGACATAGTTTTAAAATACTTTCCACGTTAATGTCGCTTGCATACTATCTTAAGTATAATTTAACTTGAATAAATTAACTAAAAAAAACCTTTCAATTCCCTACAAAGTTATTTTAGATCGTTTTCTTTCCTGTTTTTAAGTTAATGAGTTTTTAAAAGTCAATTTTTTGTCTTCTTAGATTTACTTTATAAACAATCGATTATAACTCTATAATATAACTTTAATAGATATATAATTGTATATATATTTAAATTATTATATTTTATTTATTTATTTATTATTAATTAGTTGAAGTGATTGCTTTAGACAAGTTGAAAATCACTACATCACAGCAACTGTCCTGCTTAGTGGCGAAGCGGTTACTACACCTTACCTACCTTCTGGCTAGGAAGTACCTGGTTCGCTACATCACTACATTACAGCAACTACTTTTCATGTATTAACGCTATTAAGTTAAATTCTACTACTTTTTAAATGCTTTGTTTTAAAAACTTAAAACTTAAAAGACTTACGACAAAAAAAGTTAAAAGTTTTAGAAAGTAGTACAAAATCAGAAAAGGCGTCGGTATTATAAGTAATTAATATTTAGCTTATAGAGACAGCCTTCATATGAGAGAAGGAACATCTCACATTTATCAAAGCTTTCCTGGTGAATCATCTTTGGATGAACTCAAGTTTTGTATCTTTTAAAGATGAGGACTCCATATGGAAGAGTTGAAGGACGGATGTCTGCAGTAAAAATCTTTAAAAATATTTCTTGTCTTAAAAGATTTGAGGATTTAGTATAAAGAACCAAGTCCGAGCAAATAATTTGTGTAGTGAGTCCATTTTAATTAGATGAAAGTTCCCAGATCTTTAATAACCTGACATCGGGAAATTTTATTTATTGATAAGTGAAAACATTTGTCAGCGACGAGATTAAATTGTCTGCAAATTGGTTGAAGTCATAGATTACAAAGAAAATTGAAGAGTAACTGGTTTAGTACCAAAGAACTTGGCATAGATGGCAAAACGGTTTAAGTTTCTAGGACTTTTTATTGATGTAGAACTGTCTGTAATGTAATTGATATAAATATTGAAATGAAGAAAACCAATAATGTTGCCTTAGACAACTTTAAAAAGTGTTATTGATTATGACTTGCTGTTGCTTATCTTTAAAAAATTACTCTATACAAGAGATAATAATTGTTAACGTTAAAATGTCTGTCAAAATTTTCTGACTTTTGAAAAGTTTTAACTTCGAATAGAATTTAAATTTAATAAAATTTTTTGTGTTCACATTTGATTATAGAATTTATTATTTTGTTGCAAATTTCAGATTAATTTACATTTTTGTTTTAAAACCAAAGTTTATTTTTTTAATGTTTTTATTTTTAAAAACCAATAAAAAAAAACTCCAAATTTTCTATAAAAATTCAAAAATTTTTTAAACACAAATGTTTAGACTTTATCAAAATCATATATTTATTCAAATTTTTATTTTAATCAATTTTTCATTTAGTAAATGACAATAAGAAATATATCTTTTCAGTCCAATTAATTTTAATAAAAAAATAATTCTTTTAAAACTATTTATTTCTTTATTTCCACTTTTTAAAAACTAAATATTCATTTTTTAAATCTATTTGTTTATCAAGTCACGTGTTCTATTAATATTTATATATTATATCTTTTTGTTTTAGCCATGAATAAAAAGACTGATAAGAAAACTTGCTTATTTGAAGCAATTAAACAAATGGATTATGAGTAAGATATCTTTTTATTCAATTAACTTTTTAAAACTGAAAATATATCTCATAGAAAAGCTGAACAAGTCTTAAAACAAGGAGCTGATCCAAACTGTTTATTAGAAAATGGGATTACATCAATGCATTTTGCAGTTGGATATTTGCCGTTAAAATTAAACTTTCTTAATTTATTGATAAAGTATAATGGTAATCCAAATGTCAGGTAAAATATTCGATTTATTCATTTTTAATTTTCATTTTAATCTACAAATTTATTGTGAAAAAGTCAGAAATATTTTTTATCTTAAATGGAAAACTGAATTATTTGTCATCTAATAATTTGTTTTATGATAAGATTGATATTTGCTGAGTATAATACAAAATAAAAAGTTAAAAACTTATTTCAACTTCAATTAAGTGACAGAAAAATAATAGAAGTTTTTTATGAAAATAAAAATTCAAAACATTTTTACTTCAGTTGTCTATAAAAGCATTTTACTTGAAAATATAAAATGAGTCAAAAAAACTGAAATCACATAAAATTAGCAGAGAAATTACTTGATTGGTTATTTTTCTCGTCTAGTAATTCATAAGATAAGTTATTAAAGAAAATTTATCTATAAAAATTTAGCTAATTCTTTGAAATAATAAATAAATAATATTTTGATTTATAATTTATATTTTATTTTGTCAATTATGGAAGTTTTGATACTTAAGATTTTTCTGTTCTTGTTGTTTTGTTTCTGTTTGTTATAAGAGCTGTAGAATTTATCAATTGAAGTCATGCATTGAATAAAATAAATAAATGAAAATGTAGTTTTTAAAAATATCATAATCAGATAAAACATCTTTTAAAAAGCTCAAGAAACTGTTTATTTGGTTTCAATCTGGTTGGTATGATTCTATTAATTGGATGGTAGAACAGGAAGTAGTGTTTTGTGGTTTCATCTTTGTATTTTGCAGAGATTCTGATGGAATAACTCCACTCCATGTTGCTGCGTCTTGGGGAAATGAGAAAGCTCTTCGTTTTTTACTCAAACATAAAGCTGATGCCTTTCTTGAAGATAATCACAATAAATGTGCTTTAGAGTATGAAAAAGTTGAAGAAGTTTTTTTAATTTTACAATAAAAGTATATTTCCAGCCATGTAGAAAATGATGATTCGAAATGCCGTGAGATTCTACAGAAGTATTTATTGGATAGGAATAGATTCATATTTAAAGATTTAGATTCAGGTAAAGACTTATTTCTATAAAATTTAGTTTTATGATTTAAATGAAAATTTATTTAAAATTTTGTCAACTTCACTTTTCAGGAAGTGAAAAAGTTGCAAAAAATGATGATGAAGACCAACAAGAAGTTTACAGACATCAACAAGTTAGATCTCCAACAACATCTGACTTATCTTCATTAAACGATACTCTCGTTGATCACGTGGCCAGTTCTTATGAAAGCTCTGATTCTGATTCTTTAAGATCAACTTCTACACTTGCTGAATCTTTAGAGATTCAATTATCATTTAAAAGAAGTGAAATTGACACAAAAGATACTTCTGTAGATCAATTATCACCACAAACTAGCTTAGTTAGTAGCAGTGATGAAGATGAAAGTCTTCTTAATACATTTGAAGTAGCTTTTGTAAAAGATCTTTCAACGAAAAGTGAAAATCTGAAGAAGAATCCTTTTAAATATCAAAATGAAATTTCTCAATCGAGAAATTATTCAATTTCTTCAATTGACACTTTCTTTGAAACACTGAATATCAACAAGACTTCTTCTACATCTTCTTCTACTTCAACATCAGGTAGATCCATCAATTTGTAAATATTATCATCAACTTGTTTTGTAGGCAGCATTATCGACAACGACACTAAATACGTGACAGCTTGGTATACTTTCATTTCTATATTTGTAAATTGAAAATTGTTTAGTTTTTACAAACATGAAATAATTCTGAACGTTTCAATGAATAATTAAAGATTTCTTTCAACAGTGAATCAAATTCGAATCATCTGAATCCGTCACTTTTTAGTGAGATATCTTTTCAAGAAAACATTGGTTTGAAGGTCAACTTTTTTGTCAATAATAAATTTGTCATCAAAATAATTCGAAATTTCAGAAGTCATCAGAAGATACTTTTGATGATGTAGATCGCGTTGTTCCTAAATGGATCACTCTACTGTCAGATGTAGATCTCAGGTGATCTTTCTTCTAAAGTCAAAATCCTCAATTAAATCGATCTAACACCTCTAAAGTATTTTGATAATTCTTAAAGTTCGAATTTCATGGTTGAGTTAACATTGACGCGAGAGCTACTTCATCAGTAATGTAAGTAATCAGTGAACATTGATGATTAAACTTGAACTAAATCCTCCTACAAGCTAGTAGCTGCTATATTGCTTGAGTTTCTATGAACATTGCTGAAAAACTACAAAAAAAAAAAACTCGTTCAATTCTAGTTAAGTTAAGTTTAGTTAAGGTGTTTCGTTTGTTTAAATGATTGTAATAATCGTTCAAGGATATTAATTGATATGTAGTCCAAGGATATTAATTGATATGTAGTCCAAGGATATTAATTGATATTCTAGTTAAGTTCAGTTTAGTTCAGTTTACAATAAAGGTTCTTTCTTGAAGATAATCACAATAAATGTGCTTTAGAGTAACAAACTTTAGAGTTAAACTTTTCTAGCGCTTTTCTCCTAAAAATACTATAAAACTAACTAGAAAAAAGTTTAGTGAGTAGAAAAATAACTAAGAAAACTAGAAAAAAGAATATATAGAGTTTCTTTTCTAATAGTCATCATAATAAGCATGGGGTTGTAATAATGAGCAGGTAGTCACTATTTTTTGTGTTTTTTATTTTAGGTGATTAGAATGAATTGTAGAATATTAATATGATGATTAGTTATTAATGATATTAATTCAAGAGTTTTCTTCAAAATTAAAAGTTAAATTGCTGAAAAAAGGTGTTTCGTTTGTTTAAATGATTGTAATAATCGTTCAAGGATATTAATTGATATGTAGTTCAAGGATATTAATTGATATGTAGTCAGGTGGTAATCTTTTTATGGTGATTAGAATATTGATGAGTTATAAAAGTTGAAAGTTTAATTTTTAAAGAAAAAAATTTAATCTGATTTTGTAGACGATGTTCTTTAGATATTCTCTTTTTCCAGATTGTCAAAATTTAGTTGAATTTTTTCGTCACCAACTCAATTGTGACGTCATCATTAAAACTTCGGAAATCCAAAAGTTTTAGGTTTGAAAAGTTGACTATGTTTATGTCTCGTAGGCTGAAGTTGGTCCAATATGGCCAAAATATCGGACCAATAGCGGCAGCCAGAAGTATTTATGAGAAAAAGTTGATGTCAATCGAAGAAAATGGAATGAAAAAACCATATCTAGGTTTAAATCCAATCATTTGATGTCTTTTTAAAACCCATTTTTTCGACAGGTACTTTTTCGGTAGAATTACAAAATGTTTTGAAAGGTAGAAAATTACCGGAAAGAATAAATGATGTTGACTCTGAGGTTAGGAAAGAGTTTTCTCGCTGTCATCAGAAAGGAACCAAGAAAACTTTTTTCAACTATCTTCTTCTCGACCAGCGGTAAGTGTTCGAATCTATTATGTCACTGACACTGTTTTAAAGAAAATCTAAAGTGAAAATATGATTATGTGTCCAAAGACATTATATTATTGAATTATAATTAGTCGCATCTATATCTCGTCTAATAAGTTCTCAATTCATAACAGGAAGACGAAGAGGTTGAAAGAAAGAGCGAATGAGATGTCAGAACAAGAAGTTCTCTCAGTTTTTGTTCATTCCATCTTCTATATTGGGAAAGGAACGAAGTCGCGCGACTTTTCTCATCTTAAAGAGTCGATTACAGATAAATATAAGGTGAGTGTCATCTTCTAAACATCTAGATTGCTTCAACTTGTCTTTCATAGAATAAGAAAACTGAAAAAATTAATGAAATCTGGAAAAATGGTTTTGGGGTGATTTCATTGAATATTTTCATGAACGCTTCAAACGATGAATCTTGTACTAGAGAAGCTGCTATGATTGAAGCTGTTAACATCAAAAGTTTAACTAATATAAAGAAAGGATGTTTTTATGGAAATGTTAGAAGATGGAATCAAAAACAGATTGAACAATATGGAACATATTTGATTATATGTGCCAAAAATATATTTTTAATAGAAGGTGAAAGACCTCTATATCGTGAAGATGCTCAAAAGATTCTCTAAATAATTTCTTTTTATTCTATTTACTTTCAAATGATTTTATTTAATTGGAAATTTAGTATTTCAACTTTTGTTTATTCTATTTCTTGGTTGATTTTAAAAAGTTTTTAATCTTGTCAAAAGTTTTTTGTCGATTTGTGTTTTATAAATGTGAATTTTGATAAAATTAAGAACTTTTTCACTTTTCTAATTTACTTTTTGTTTCAAAATTTTAAATATTTTGATTTTTAATGAAAATTTCAGAATAAATAATCAGAAGTAAAATTTATATTTTGATATTTTTCAGTTTTTCACATTAAATTCAAACATAATAATTTCATATCTAATCATAAGAAGCCAGATTTTTTACACGGAGTCATCAGGTTTCTAGATTTATGTTTCCTAGACAACAAAAAATAAAAATTTTTCAAATATAAGCTTCAGTTTTGGCAAATACTACAATTAGTAAAAAATAAAACACTAAAAGCTGATATAAAAATAATAAAATTAAATGATAATAATTTAAAAACATAAAAAATTCAATTATATCAATAATAATTATGAATATTTAAACTATTTAAAAGTAATATAAAAAATTATTAAAATTTTAACTGAATTTGTGGTTTTATGAAAAGCTCAAAAAGAAAATAGATTTTTGAATATAATAGTTAAAGACTAATAATAAATATAATTTTATTTTAGTAATAAATAAGAAAATACATTAAAAATAAATTCTATAAAATAAATAAAATTGAATTTTGAAATCAAATTATTCGATGACGATTATGACGTAATAAACGCTTTAATTCGCTTTCCTGTTTTCTAGACAAGAACAAAAAGTAAAAAAATTAGAATTTCTAAATATTATTTAAAAACTTTTTAAGACTGAAATAAAATTGGAAATTCAAATTTAGTTTGTTTCGTCATAAAAGTGAAATAATTCAGTTGCTAAGAAACTTAATAAAAGTTTTCAAACTTTTAGAATTTCTTACAAATAAATTTTAGTGGTAAATGGATTTACTTTACAAGTTTTTTGATTGAAAGTTTTTCTTAAATCAAAAAATTCTTTTTGTAGTTTTCTAAGGTTGGTTTGAACGATTTGTTAAATTGATTTATTGATAAGTTAAAATTAATAATTTATTTGTTTTTTAATTAGAAGGTCGATTATGAAGTTTACAACTTTGAAAACTTTTTGGAGTATACTTTGGATAATTTCAGCTTTACTTCAGGTTACGAAATGCTTTATAACTCAAATTAATTAAAAAAATTATTTAGTAGGTAATATTTGATTTGTTTTTAAAGTTCATATAATTCCCAATTTATAAATTTGTGAATTGAACTTTTATTTTAGATAAAAGTATCAACTTTTGAAATGCCAGAAATTAAAGTAATAAAAGTTCCAAGTTCATATAAATCTGCTGAAAAAGAATGTAAGAAAATAAATTCAGTTCTACCAACGGTGAGTACCTCACAAAAAACTTATTTTTATTACAATAAACGTGAAGGAGGGTGCCTGAAGAGAGCACCTCTCGCTAACACATTCTCACGAATAACATCTATTTAGTTAGAGTTATGTGACATTTTTATAAATATTCAGCTTTTCAGCATTTAATGATTTAATTTTTAGATAACAGAAAAAATTATTGAAGATGCAATTTTGAACGAAACTAGGCAACAAGGTCCTGACCTGACACTGTGGTGGTTTGGTCTTGATGACCTAGTACGAGAAGGTCAGTTTGCTTTTCCACCTCGTAAATAGAAGCTAGGAAATTTTGATGTAGGCAATTCCACAAAACTCTAATTTTTTATGTAGGTTCATTAGAATGGTCGAGTGGAAAGTTTCTAGATGATAAAACTGATTATACAAACTGGTTACCTAGTAATGAGATAAATTCATCTGATAGAGACTGTGTTGCAGTTAATGTAGAAAGTGGCTTTTGGTCAATTAGAAAATGCTCTGAAAAGTTACCTTTTGTCTGTTTAAAAGGTAAAAAAACTTGTTGATAAATTTATTTAAAGTAATCAAAAATTAGTTTAAATGTTTAAATGTTAAAAACTGTAAATGAAAAAAGAGAATATAAAAGTTTACTTTTGATAGCTTCATGCAAATATCCGATTAAATACGAAGTTAGTCATAAGGATGAATGCTTCAGTTTTCGTTATTCAAAGTCAGAAGATGAAGTTAATCCATTTGAAAGACCTCTAAAAGAGGCAGAGCAAAATTGTCAAAGATCTCACGGGTAAAAATTACATTTATAAAGTTTAATCAAATTAATATTACAAATTCTATAGATCGTTAGTTCAAGTACAAGATGAAGATACAGCTCAATTTATTGGGTGGTTTATAAATAACTCTGAACTTATTACAAGATCTAGTAATCAGTAAGGACAATTTCAACAAATATTCAAAATTTTATGAACATCAATAATTTGAAAAGTTTTCAACTTTTGTGATTTCGTAGATTTTGGCAATCTATCTACGATGTTACTAATCCTACAGAAGAAGACCCACTAAAAAGGTCTTGGATATTGAAATTTAAAGATGTTAACGAGCCTTTCAATAAACAAAAGATGCCATGGATTAAAAGTAAAAACGTTTTATTTAACAACAAAACTGAAAAACTTTATATTTCTAAAGATACTTTTATAATTCAAAATGAAGCTACAAAAAACTCTCAAATAAATGATAAGTTAACATACAAGAAACGTTGTCTCTATGGAGACACACTTAAAAGACTTCATACGGAACCTTTAGGAAAACTCACAAGGAGTAACTTCGCGCGGACGTAAGCGACTATTTCAGTCTTTAGTTTGTTATTAATTAACTTATCATCTTTGCGACAACTTGTCAACTATTTTAGCAACTTTAACTTGTACTTTAGTAAATCTTGTGAATATAATGACGAGCAAACCTTAGAATGGCAGTGGGTGTCCACTTACAACCTTCAACATGTCCAATCTGGTCTTTGTCTTCGGGCCCCTTTTGAAATGGATAGTAACGATGTTACTGGTTAGTTTAAAACTGAACATAAGACCAATAAAATGGTTGCTGGTGAACAAAATGGTCTTTTTAGTAAATTTGATGAAATATTTTCAGCTATTGCACCAGGCATCAGAGTTCTTCCTTGTAACAAAACAGATATTTACCAACATTGGGTTTGTCAGAGTAGGAATAAGTTTCATCTGAAGTTACGAGCTTTTTCATACAGTTTTATAATTGATCAGGTGAGAACCTTTTTTATTTTGTTTGTTTTCTAGAAAAAGTTGAAAACTGTAAATTTCAAACTTATTTTTCAGGTTGAAGCTTATGATCGATTACATATTTGTGGTTCAAATTCAAAGTTTACTGCTTCATGTCAAGCAATGTGGAAAAGTTTGAAGGATTCAAAACATCTTTGTGATAAAAAGTATTGGCCAGGAGGTAATCAAAAGAAAAACTTTCTAGTTTGACATAAAATGACAAATTTATAATTTCTATGCAGAAAATAACAATAAAATATTTTTGATTTAAAAATAAGATTATTTTTACAGAGAATTTATTTCTTGTTGAAAAGACGAGAAGTTTCTCGATTCTTCCAAACACGAAAAGATGTTCTTACCCGAAGTTGATCAACAGAAATTATTTTGAAAATAAAATAGAAGCTTTTAAGAGTTGCTATTTTTCAGGTATTTTTCAAAAACTTCAGATTTTTCAGAAAACTTCTCAAATGTTAAACTTCGATTATAATTTAAATTTAAAAATTATAGAAATAATTGTAGTTGAATTTCAAAGGTGGAAGACCTGCTCAAATGTCTGATATCATTAGTGCTTCAAAAACTGGATTTACAGAAGGTTGTGTTTGCGCTCATGTTCTTGATAGAAACAATCTGACCGGATTCATGGCTCATGAAGACTCAGCTTGCAGAAAAGAAGTCTCTAAAAAGATGTTTTCTTGCAAAGGGACGTTTTCCAGTGCTGTTTGGTGTTATAGGTTCTTTCAAATTTTATAAAAAGTTGAATTAAATTTGCTTTTATTAGAATGGTGGTAAGATTATCAAGAAAATTGTTAGTTTTAAGTAAAGAAAATTAGTATCTAAAAAGTTTTTAAGTTTTAAAAGTATTTTTTAGAGGAAGCCACAAGAGTAACTTGTACAAAAATGTCCAATTTACTTCTTGGTGTGGAACATTTACTGTATTAAAAAATGGTAGATGGGGTTTTAAAGAAAAAAATTGTTTACAAAATTCTCAGTTTATCTGTAAAAAAAGTCAGTTGAATTTATTCATAAAATTTCAAACTTAAATAAAAGAGAAAAACAACTTCTGTATTTCAGAAGCTTTAAATGTATGCACAAAACCCTTTCGTCCACCAAAAGCTTTGATACTAAGAGATGATTGGTCAGTTAATGGTGACGGGGTTACTTACAAGTGCCCCAGAGGATTCCATTTTCTTCCTAATCAAACAGATGCAATTACAATAAGTTGCCACGAGTTTGATTCTAATTATACTTGGTCACGTGATATAACAAGCTTCAGATGTATAAGTTAGTTTCTATTTAAATTATTTGATTCTCAATATTTCAATCGTTTAAATACTAACAGAAAAATCGTGTCAATTACCATGGAAACATGACAGCGTCGCCTGGAACATAACAGAAATCGAAACAGGAAATTTTAGTTTTGGAGATTCAGTGAGATACTTCTGTCGCGGTTCTGATGACTTCATAGGAGGATTAGAATCCAGAAAAGAATCTTTTATCAGATGTAGCTCTTCACAGAAATGGGAACCAAACCCCAAAAAGATAAAATGTTTTGGTAAATTTGAAGTTAAAGTTGAAATCTTTCAAACTTTTTTAATTTTCAAGAAAGGAAATGTGAACCAGCACCTTTAGTAGCATATTCAGATGTAAATTACGATATGAAGACAAGATTACTCTCATATTCGTGTCATCTTGGATTTTGGATTAGTCGAGGAGTTTTTCAAGTTGATGGAATTAGATGTTTGAAAGGACGATGGATTCCTGATCCTCTGATTGTTGTTAATTGTTCAGGTTCGTCATTCAAAACTTCCTATTTTCATAATTCAGTAAAAAATTCGTCAATAGATTTAAAAATTGTCGAATTTATTTCAGTTCTTTATTGTCTCCCTCCAAACCCACCACCAATGTCTCGACTTGTTTACAACAACCTTGGGTGAGTTTAACAAACCAATTTACGTTTCTACTTTGATCAATTCAAGCTCTTCAAATTTCGTTATTTTGGAACACAGATACGGTTCAACAGTAAAAGTTGTTTGTGAATCGAACAGTCGTGCCTCGAAACCTAATCTAATCTCAACTTGTAGCAGTGAAGCATTATGGTCACCACCAATCAACTCAACAAAATGTCAAAGTTAGATAGAATCTAAACTTAAATTCCAACTCTTAAAATGAAGAAAATATCAAATATCAGTTTTGTTTTCATAGAAAGAGCTTGCCTGAAAATAACTGAACTTGACAATGACATTAGAATCGATGGTGACCAAGATTACTACTTCGAGAACGACGTTGTTCAGTTGTCATGCCTTCAAAAAGGTGCTTTTAAAAGTTGTTTAATTCAAACTAAATATTTTCTTGTTACTAAGGATATGGTATTCAAGCACCATTTCAAATTTATAGTCCTCAAAGAGAGTTATGTTTGACCTTTTTTGAAAACTCAACAAACATCAAACTTAAAAACTGCAGAAGAAATTCTGTGAATCAAATGTTCAAATGGAGAAGAGATAACCAGCTAGAAATTTATTCAAATTCCACAAAGGTTATTTCAGTTTCAATAAAAATTAAAGTATGATTAGAATTTAGGCTTAAGTTTCCATTATTTTCATTTATCTCAAAATCAAATTCTGGTTTAGTTACAAATTAATCTTTGAATTAATGAAATTCAAACTTGACTTGTAGCTATGTGTTGAAGCTGCATCACGTGGTTCTGTTACATTAACTTCTTGTGATTTGATTGGTTCAGTTAGTCCCAGGTAATTTTCTAGATGAATTTGTTGATATAAAGTATCAGAAAAAGTAATTTTTTAATAGTATCTTGTATATTTAGTAAATATAATCTTTAAATGAATGAAAATAGAAAATTTTACTGATAATAATTTATTGAAATTATTTTGAAGTAAATCTTGGAATTGTAAAAATACTTTTGGAACAAACAATTATCTTGTTTCAACTTCGACAAAAATTTTGAGGTAACAAAATTATTATTCAAATTTTTGTTGAGTTTTCTGATAAATGAATAATATTTGATTGGCTAAACATCAAAACTTCATTAAATCATCTAAAACTTCAAACTTTGACAAAATGATGGATTTAGAGCTGGCTCTGTGGGTGAAGATGTGAAGTCAGGGTCTTATGTGGATATACTAGCTCACTGGAGGGTTTGGAAAAACTCAAATAATTTTGATATCTGTTCATTTAAAAGTAAAAATTATTTAATTTATTTGTAGCATCTGTTATTACTAATTTCTATTTAAAATATAAAAAACTCCAAATATTTTCACGAATATTCGGTTGTGGTCGCCACAATAAACCTTATTTGTTATTTCAGATCCATTTTCAGTGATAAAAACTAAATGTTCTTTTGAAAGTCAATGGATGCCGCCTCTTAATATGCTTCAATGTGTTAGTAATAAATGTCCTCCACTAGCTAAACTCGATAAAGCAACTGCAACCATTGGTCAGTGGTTTTATTCAAGTATTTCTCTTTTGAAGTAAATATATTTTGTTTTGTAGTTTCAACGAATAAAACTTTTGCTTCATTTGGAGAATATACATGTGATAAAGGTTACTTGTTTTCTGATCAAAATAAAATCACAAAAGTTAGTTGTGTTGGAAACTCGTCATGGAAACCATCAATTGAAACGTTGAGTTGTCAACGTATCAGCTGTTCATCGCCACCGACAATTCGATTTTCAATTATTGAAGGAGAAATTTGGAAATATTCCTCATCAATCCGATATACTTGCTCCCGCGGTGAGATCAACTTTTTCTACTTCAACATAAATCATTATTTTCTTGACATCAGGTTTTTGGATGTCTCATGGTCTCGATTGGAAGCAATCTCGTTGTTCTGAAGATGGAACCTGGAACCCAAATCCTTCTAACTTTGAATGCAAACGTAAAAATGAAAAATTAAAAGTTTCAAATAATCGAATTTCAGAAATATTTTTCAGCTATCATCTGTAGCCGAGTAAAGAAATTGAGAAATGGGGTTGTTACTTCATCTTCTAATATTTTATTTAGAAAAGTTGTTGTGTGAGACACTTAAAAACACATTTTGTTGTTTTTTTCATCGAATAAATTTCATTTTTAAAGGTTTTCTTGTAATATCGGTTTTTGGTTTGAAAAAGGAACAGTCGTGAGAACCACAGTTTGCGGTGAACAAGGACTTTTAAAACCAAACCCAAGCAAATGGAAGTGTAGACGTGAGTTTATTCAGTCAGAAAAATATTTAAAATAACATTTGGAATCATCTAAACTCAATTTTATCATCTTGTGATATTCTTATATTAAAAACAAATTAATTTTAGCTGCTACTTGTAAAGTTCCTCAACTTCCTTTATACATGAGCATCGTTTCGTCGACATCATCATCATCTGTTCAAGGAGGTAAGCTTATAAAAGTCTCAAAATATATGACAAGTTTCTACAATACACTTGAAAATCTTTGAAAAATTTAAATATTTCATTTCAGATATATTTCAAAAACTTTATAAACTGAAATCTTTAACTTCTATAAAAATTTTTGTTGTTTAATTTAAATAAGAAAACTTGTAATTGAAAATTACTAATTTTGGATAAAATTTCAAATTTTTTAGGTAAAAATTTAACTCTAGAATGTCTTCCAAATTTCTCAATCAACGGAAATATTCGAACAAATATTAGTTGTCAAAGTACAGGGAGATTATTTCCTGATCCATCTAAACTTCAATGCCAACGTGATTTTCAATCACAGATTATTACAAAAATAAACCTAATATTTGATTTTCAGCTGCAACATGTAGAGAACTTATTCATATTCCAAATGCTGTTGTAACTATTCAATCCTCAAAACAAATTACAAATGGAGTAGTTCCATCAGGAACTATCTACCAATTGACTTGCGATCAAGGTTTCTGGATTGATCAACAGATTAGGCTAAGAACAACAAAGATAGAATGTCAATCAAATGGTTTGTATCATCCACAGGAGATCGAGTGCAAAGGTAAACTTAATAAGAAGTTTTAAAAAAAGTAATTTTCAAAATTAATTGATTTTAGAAACTCGTTGTGATGACCCACTAAGAATTAGTAATGCTGATATACTAACACCACCAGCTCTGACTTACAAATCAGTTGTTGTTTATAAATGTTGGGAAGGTTTCGCAATTTACACTTTTAGAAATCAAAAACGGAATCAGTATGTTACAATGTGTAACGAGCTTGGTTCATATACGCCGTCTTTAAGTGGAATCCTTTGCGAAAGTGAGTGTCACGTTGCTGTAGAAACAGAAAACTGTATATGTGTTCAAAAACTTAACTTGTATTCACGATTTCTATCAGGAGTGCGTTGTTATGTTCCTACGTTACCATCCGCAAACGGCGTATTTAGTCGTAGCAGTCCGTGGTTAAGCTCATTTAAATATGAAGATAAATTTTCGTTGACTTGTAAATATGGGTTTTGGATACGAAGTTTAAGAAGTCATTCGATTGAATTTAAATGTGAATCTTCTGGATATTTCAATCCAAACCCTTCTCTAGTTGAATGTGAAAGTAAATTAAAATTTCAACTTTTGACGAATTTAAACTCACTGATTTCTTGAAGGTATTGAATGTCCTGTTCCACCTTCTTATATTAGAGCATCATCAACTTCTGATGGTCTGATGTTTGGATCAATAGCAAAGTATCAATGTAAACTTGGATACGGTTCAAGATCAAATCCTGAGATGAAATCATGGAGTAAAAGATGCGAGATTAGCGGAGAATGGAAATCAATTGAAGAAGTTGTTAAATGCGAATGTAAGTCAACTTCAAGAAACTCTCATCATAAAATCTTGATAATTTCTGATTCAGTGATTGACTGCGGGACTCCACCAAAGGTTCCTGATTCGATTCGATATTTTGGATCTACAAAATGGAACAGTAGCAGCATTTATGAGTGTTTATCTGGAAAGCGATTTGATTTGGGCGTGGGGACTAAGAAGGTTGTTTGTGGGATCAACGGAAGATGGAATAATGGAGATGAAATTGGAAGTTGTAAAGGTGAGGGTCTTGTGATCTGTTTGATGAATTTGATTTGATTGAAAACATAACAACAGTTACGACTTGTATACATCCAAACAAACTTACTACAAATGCTGAATTTAGTGGAAGTGGTCTCAAATATTTGGATATTTTTAATGTTCATTGTCATCAAGGATATCAAATGAAACATCAAATTACAAGAGTTTCAATCAGATGTATGCAAGATGGTAGATGGAGTCTTCCAACATCCACATGGAAATGTAAAAGTAAGTTTTCTTGTAGAAAAATATTCAGTTTGTTAATAATATAATATTGCCAACATTATCATTTCTAAACTGTGAATTTTTCCTTCCATGTAATTGTTCACTGTTATATGTTTTGAGGACTACTAAAATGCCATGTGTTACATCTTTTGCTTTCTATATTTTTAACTTAATAGATATTATTTGTGAGAATGTGTTAGCGAGAAGTGCTCTGTTCAGGCACCCTCCTTCACGTTTATTGTAATAAATATTTAAATATAAGTTTATAACTTTCGAAGTATTTAGAAATTGTTTTTCTTTTGGTAGTTTCAAAATGTTCGGAGCCTTCTTCTGTGATTGGAGCGTTTAAAAACGGATCTATATTTGAAAGAGGAAGTCTCGTCAAATATAAATGTCTTCCTGGGAAGTTATTTGAAAGAAATAAAAGTGAAATACAAATTCGATGTATGAACGATTCGACTTGGTCAATAAATCCAAATAGTTTAAAATGTTTAGGTGAGACTGGTTTTTAATTTGAAGTGATATCAGAACAAATAAAAAGTTGTTTTCAATTACATCTCATATTTCTGATGATAAACAAATTCTACTTTTAGATGAAAACATGTTTCTTTGCAACCGACCACCAGTTGTAGAAAACACAATTGTGCTTATAGATGGTTATGGTGTTGGAAGCAAAGCTACCATTCAATGTAAAATTGGTTACTGGTTTTCAGTTGGTGTTTATGAAAAAGAAATTGTTTGTCATTTATCTGGTTCCTGGTTAAATATTCCGTTACATGGTTGTCAAGGTTTATTTACTTTCAATAATTCATTTTTTATAATAATTTTCTAAAGTATTCCATCAAATCTATAAAAGTTTTTTCTGCTGACAAATTTATTACATGAATTACATGAAAACAATTTGCTTCAATCTTACGGTTTAGCTTTTATTCTAGTAACAAGTTTTAGGATTAAAAAAGAGATTATAAAATAAATATAATTTTGTAAATATTGAAGTAAAATTGCTTTTCAAGAGATCAGATGTTCACCTCCAATATTGAAGAAGAATCAAGACTTGTTAGTGGTTCCTACTGGACCTTTATCATTCAATGACAAACTGATTTTTATGTGCAAAGATACAAAGAAAGTTAGATTTTCTAATAAGGTGACAAATCCTATTTCGATTTTGAAGAAATTTCTGAAACTGATTTTGTTTCATTCTCATATTCAGAAAGCAGTAATTGGATTGAACTATGTCCCGATGACTTGCTTACAATCAGGCAAATGGGAACCAAGTCCTGAAACCTTAGAATGTTTAGATGGTTTGTTTTCAGTAAAGAAAATTATAAAATAATCAAAATACGATTTCAGTAGTAAAAAAGTAGTTTTCAAACAACTGATAAAAAGTTAATTTAATTTATACGATAGCAACTGATTGAAATTATTCCAAATATGACTGACTTGTTACTTTTTAAGTGATCGGTTGTTCAACTTTACAACTACCTCAAGAAGGAAATATCGAATTTGTATCTCCATTATCAGCAAACCAAACAGAATTTCTAGTGAATGAAGTTGTCAAGATCAAATGCAAGATTGGTTTCTTCTTCCAAAAAGGGGTTGGGAGTGTTGAGACTGAATGTTTAGGAAATAATCTTTGGTATCCACCAACTGAACGATTATTTTGTGTTGGTGAGATTTGTTGATTAAAAAAATAAAATTTTCTGATTAAAAGATTTAAATTGTAGAGATGCGTTGTACTCTACCCAAGAAACCAAAAAACGGTTTCTTCTACGGAGATGGAACCTCAATTAAAAGTAAAATAAAATTCCGTTGTTTTGATGGCTACAAAATGAGATCAAGTCTTTATGATTCCAAAGAAGATATTGAAGAAGTTGATCTTGAATGCGGAGAACTCGGTATTTGGATAGGAATTGAAAATATCTATGATTGTTCACGTAAATTCAATTTATAAATTTTAATATCTTTCAAAACAGATTTTTCTTTCTAGCTGTTCGATGTTCTTACCCCGAGACATCTCCGTTAGGTTCTGTGAGATTATCAAACAATTTGATTCTTCCAACAAATGGAGTGAAAGTTCGATACAAATGTGAAAAGCATGGTAAGCAAAAGTCGATCAAAAGTTTAAAAAGTTTAATTCAGAATCAATTTATTTGTATTTTTTCATCTTTATGATGTTGGAACAAAACTTGTTTTTAGGACATCAATTTTTCAAAGGAAATGACACTTTTGAAATTGAATGTGGGAGAAATGGGAAATGGTTTCCTTCTGATCCTCATCTTATACCTTCATGTAAAGGTAGAAAAAAATAAACTTATTCCATCTGCAAAATAAATATATGAATTATTTTGTTTTTGTTTTTGTTGTTGTTGTTTTTTTTTTGTTGTTCTTGTTTGTTTTGTTTTTGCTGTTGTATTTCTTTGTTTTTGTGTTTTTGTTTTGTTTTGTTGCTGTTACACTTCTTTGCTGTTGTTGTTGTTGTAGTTTTGTTTTTGTTGCTGTAGTGTTGTTTTTGTTGTTGTTGTTTTGCTGTTGTATTTCTTTGTTGTTTTTGTGGTTTTGTTTTTCACATTTCCTAAATTCATATTTTTGTAATCAGAAGCTTTATGCTTTTCTCCACCGGATATCCCAAACTCTATCCGCGACCTTGGATCTCGTTTTCGAATCGGACACGAAGTCGTGTACACGTGTTCTGCCAGTCAAACCAAGTTCAATATCGAACCACGTGACAACAAGACCTTCTACAAAGTCGTGTGTGGAGAAGACCTCGAATATCATCCAATTCTTCCTACAGGGGTTGAATGTATTCGTAAGTAACTTCATTTCATCTCACAAACCATTCAAGCGTGAATTCTAGCTGTCGAATGTGGAACTCCGCCCACTATCATCAACGCTGTCGATTCATGGAATATCTTCAATCGTTTTTATGTAAATGACGTCATCACTTACACTTGTAACCCTGGTTACCGATTTCGATTGTCGCGAGCCACAACGCGATTAACTTCTCACTGTACAGCAGATGGAGTCTGGAGTCCTGATCCAACTAATGAGTTTTGTGATAGTGAGTCCTTCATATATCAGTTGGAATCTGTTACTGAAATTATTTCTTAGTTTTTTTAACTTTTTTGCGCCATAAAAAGTTTGGTAAAAAACCAGATTTACTTGTAAACTTGTAATTACTGATAAAAGTTTCTCTGTTTCAGTTGTGAAATGTGAAAAACCTCCAGAAAAATTTCTTTTTGGTTCTTTCTATGGATCTTCATTTAGTTACAATGATATTGTAACTTGTCAATGTAATCCTGGGTTTGTAATTTCAACTCCAGCATCCTTGTTACCTGTCTCGAAACTTGAAGTAAAATGTCAAGAAAATGGAAGATGGAATGTTGATATAAGATCTATTAATTGTTCAAGTTAGTTGTAGATAATCAAACTCAGTGAAAAAATTATTCAAATTTCTAGGAAAAGTTTGTGGTAAGCCTCCTAACATCATATCTTCATCTGTAATCGGGAACAACTCTGAATTCGGTGATCAGATTATTTTTAAGTGTTTAGACGGCTACTATATAAATCAAGAAAACAGAAAAAGCAACTTATCCATGTTTTGTTCTAAAAATGGAATATGGACTCACAACGGTACTCAGCAGACATTTGCGTGTAAACGTAAGTCGTCGTAACATCAATATCTCTGAATCTGTCATTTTTATCAATCAATCAGCGTTTAATTGTGGAAAACCTCTCATTGTTCACGGAGCTGTAATTGAATATGAAAATATGATGAAGTTAAAAACACTTGGAAGCAAGATAACTTATCATTGTATCAAAGGTTTGATTGAAAGATGACTGAAAACGAGGTGTAAGTTGCTGATTACAGGAATGAAAGTGAGATCTAACTCGAGTTTTGGTTTGATATATTCTCAAGAAGTAGTTTGTACGAAGCAAGGTTGGAAACCATCAGCTGCTAGAATTAACTGCAGCGGTAAAATTTAGTTGATATCTAACAAATATTTGAAGAAATCTTATTTTCAGTTGTATCATGCAAAGTCCCGGTAGCTCCCAAAAATTCAAAGATTACAGGATTCAGATGGATTACAGAAACTGAAAAACGCTTTTTCTTTAATGATGTTGCAACTCTTATTTGTAAAAAAGGATTTATTCATTCAGCAACTCGACAAACACGTGTAACTGCTGTGTGTTTGGAAACAGGGACATTTGATAAAGATCTTTTTGCTTTTAAATGCACAGGTCAATTTACATTAAATAGTTTTTAAACATTTCAATCTTCAACAATAAAACTAAAAATTTTTCCCAGAAATTAAATGCCCAAACCCTGTTTTTGTTCCTTATTCTCGTCGTTTTGGTGTGAATCAAAACTATATGTCAAAAGTGACTTTTGTTTGCCAACCTGGTTACATGATAAGTCCAGGTCAACTACAAATCACTATCATTTGTTCAGAAGATGGTTATTGGGAACCGAAACAGTTAGTTGCGTGTAAAAGTAAGTTTGAAATCTTACTGAAATGAAATATATTCAGTTTGTATTTGAAACAGAAACTTCTTGTAAAAGTCCTCCTGTAGTTCAAGGAACTATTATAAGTGAAGATAAAGTTAAGACATCTGTAAATGCTTCTGTAATGTACAGTTGTGATCCTAATCTCGACTACTACGAGACATCTGCGTTGGTATGGCAACGAGACGCTATTGGAGAAAGTAGAGTTGATGAAAGTAAGGAGAAGTATCAGAAAGTCACGTGTCAATCGTCAGGAGTTTGGTTTCCAAACCCGCTTCGAATGAAGTGTATTGGTATTTAATCAATTCAAGAATTTGATTTGAAAACTCAAAAAGTTTTTTCAGATTTAAAAAATTCATCTTCAGTTTCAATGATAGATCGCGTTCAAAGCGCTTCAATTCTAACTTCAAATAATCCACGAGAAAGCTCAACGCTGATTGGATCTTTCCGGGAACCGCGCGCTTGGATCTCGTCGAATAGTTACATCTTCTTCGACGGATCAACTAGAAACGAAGGGATTTATTGCGGTGAAGAAAGTGTAAGTTGAAAAATCCCGGAAATCGAATCTCGATTCATCTTCTCGCTTCAGTCGCTGCTGATCGCGAATCTAGGAAAATGGTTGGAGATAGATCCAGAAGAAGTCCTCACAGATCATTTACCCGGATTAGATTTTGTAAAAGGGATAGAAGTTGGTATCGAGTATTTAGTTGATGACTTCGATGACACATACTGGATGCCAGTTGAGGTAAATCTTTCAATCTAATCTTTAGATGAAGATTTATCAATTTATGATAGGCTCCGTCAAGTTATGATCATTATTTAAGTTGGGAAGGTTGGAATGTAAAGTTTGATTTATTAGATGAACATTTAATTGGAAGTTTTCATTTAAAAACTTCTCATAATTTAGAAAATGACGTCAAAGTTCGTTGAAATTTCTTTTTTAATATTTGATTTGCTTCAATTAATTTCATTTTCAGACATTTTATGTGAAATATCTCAACAAGTTAGATGAATGGGAAACATTAGGACCTTTTTATACGATTCATGGATCTTTTCGAAGAGAATATTTCGTTGATTTCACTCCAATACAAGCGAGGTCTCAAAATAAATCGATTGAAACCCTTGCGTTTTGAAAACACGAATATTTTACAGATATATTCAACTTGATATCACCGAAACACTTCTGATGCACCCTCCTATCGTATATAGTTTCGGAGTATTTGCCTCACCAGCTACTTGTGTTTTATTTCCTGGCGTTTATTCATTCATTATTCCAATTTTTATCTCTTTAACATTTCTTGGTTTTTGCTTCACTTTCTTTTCAGCTTTCACTTATGATATGAGAATACGTTGGCAGGTTTGTAATTTCAACTTTTACTTTTTCTATATTAACATCTGAATTGATATTTCTGTTAGCGGTTTGTGATGCTAGTACCAGCAAACCTGAGAGATCAAATGAATAGAAACTCTCATCTCTATGAACTTCTTATCACGACTTCTTGGCGACGTAAAAAGATCGATTTACTCATCAGAGTTGTCGGAAGTGAAAATAAATCATCTTTCCTCTGGATCAGGAATACTATGAAAGGATTGCTTCGGTAAATTAGATGTTTTGATCAATAAAATGATTTCTAGAAATCCGAAAAGTAAATAACATTTCCGGCGATTTACAAACAGTTTAAATTTCTTAAATTCCAAGTTTTAAATTGTAATGTTTTTGAGCAGACCTTCGTTTACTGATACAATCGTGTTTAAAGTCAATGGAGGTCTTGGGTACCCTAAAAGAGTCGATGTTCTTTGTGTAAACAAAAGTACTCCTGTTGAACGAAGGAAGAATTCCTTTCGACTTTTCCTCAAATATCGTAAACCAATTGAACAAATCTGGGGGGTTTCAGGACTTCAACTACGAGATCCTTATACATCAGCAAAATGGTTTGGTAAATCAACAAATACTCTCGATTATGGTTTATTTGATTCATTCATGAATTATCTGTTCCGGTCGCAAGGTGTTGGTGTTGAACATGGAAAACCAATCAGTTTTCATCTACTAAGCACTAAAAGTCGACCGAAGTCGATATTTCAGAGAGTCAGGTCTTATTTGAAACAATTGGTCAAGTTGTATTTTCGTCACCATCTTTTGGGCTGGTTATTTGTACGTCGTCCTGGACACTTGACCCGCAATTTGACAGCAGTTGAAAAAGCTCTATACTCTCTCACAATTTGTTTATTTACTTTTGTACTTAGTGCTGAGATACGAGGATATAGTGGTGCTTATATATATGTTGTTGTAGCTTTAGAAGAAGTCATCTCCTTTTATGAAGTCGTTTTGTTCTATATTGCTCCGACATCCACTCTTCGAATTGTTCTTGTGGTTCTAGTTTCAATCTTTGCCATCACCTTACACATCTTAGGATTAAACTTTTCTGGAAAGCATGAAAGAGCGTTTGAAGATGCTTTAAGTTACTGGCAAGGGCGTCAACCAATCAAAACAGCTTTGAATTACATCCAAAGACACGTCGAGCCTCCTCTTTGCTTTAAACGAAAACCAGTGAAGCGGAAAGTTGTAGAAGATCGCGATGACTTCGACGATTTAGAAGATTATTTCGATTTTGATCAAAGTTCTAATTTGCAGCCGAGTCGCGCTCCGAAAAAAGTAAAATTCTCAAATTTCTGGAATGATTTATTTGTTGAAAAGTTGTTATTTCCAAATATAAATTTTATTTTTTCAGGTTTTCAGTTTGTCTGAAAAAGTGGAAAATCAGAAAAACTTAGAAACAAACTTCCGACTTCTTCAAGATCAAGATCAAGATCATGAATCTTCTACTTCGGAGGATTCTCTTTTCTATCCGACTCTTTCCCAGATAAGTTCTCAGGAATCAAAAAGTGATGAAAATGGCTTTAAAACAAAAAGCCTTCAAACTACAGAATATTCACTTCTTAGTGTTTCAAACCAAAAAAATAATAAAAAATTGATTGATGTACCTAAAGATCAGACAGAAGTCATTCCGACCCAGACTCTCTTCCCATCTGTCGGGACAATTGATGAAGATGACGGAACAGATTCCACTTCAACTACATTCGAAAGTGACCAATCAGAAGTAGCCTCAAAACAACGAATTTTTTCGATTGATAAAACGGCTTCTGAAACAACTAAAGACGAAAAACTGAAAGATGAAAGAAAAGTTACGAAACGCGCGAGCATAATGACGTCACATCGTCCAATCGATAAAGTCTTCAGAAGAGATGTTCTACAAGACGACAGTTACATCAGCGTTCTAGATTCAGGAGCGTTATCCTCAGATATTTCGGTTTCCTTGCAAAGTAGATTCAGTAACTCCATTGAGAATATGCAAATGAAGCGCCACTTGTTCGGAGAACAATCGCGAATGGACGTCTTTACTCATCATCAAAACCCTCCGCAGCAACCAAATTTAAAGTCAATGAAGAAGCAACTGATGACTGAAGCTGAGAAAAAGGAAAAAGAAGAATTCAAAGTTCGTTTCTGGTTGGCTATCTTCTGTCTTTGCTTCAGTTTTATTGCGATGCTTTTGATTGTTATTCGAGGATTTAGAATAGCTTATGGTCAAGGTCTTGATATTATTTATTCGTTTTTAACTCACTTCACTTTCCTGTTATTCATTCTGTTACCGATTTGTGGTTGGTTTGCTGTCATTTCTTATAAGATTTTTATTCGTATGAAAAAAGTGAGAGAAATCGTCAAACAAAATGATCTGTAAAAAGTTCCTCAAGCTGTATTTGCAATAAAATAATCAACTTTAATTATTTTTAGTATTTTTTCAACAATTTGCTGTAAACTTTTCGAAATATTTATTTTTGAATTTAATTATGAAGTTTTTTGAAGTTTTGAAAATATTTCGTTTTGCGATTTGATTAATGATATTTGATTTTATATATTTAACTAAAATAACGAATGAACTATTTAAGCTTAAAGTCTATAGACTGAAAGAGATGCTTTTAAAAAAATGTAAGACCCCCCAAGTAACCCCAAGTAACCCCAAGTAACCCCAAGCAACCCCAAGTAACCTCAAGCAACCCCAAGCAACCCCAAGTAACCCCAAGTAACCTCAAGTAACCTCAAGTAACTCCAAGCAACCCCAAGTAACCCCAAGTAACCTCAAGCAACCCCAAGCAGCCCCAAGTAACCTCAAGTAACCGACAGCAGTTTACAACTGTAGAAACTGAAGGTGGACTTAAATGTGCTTCCAAATTTAATTCGATTTTTTATATATTGTGGTGGTTGTGACCTTTTATTATTTCATAAGAACTTTAAAGTATAAACAAACATTCAGCAAATTTTCAATTATCTTACTGGTAACCTCAAAATGAGTATTAAAAAAAATAAACATAAGAAAAATAATTGCTAAACAAGAATTATAGTGAATAATTAGAAATAACCACTAAATATTATTCTACAATTAAAATGGTTTTAAATTTGTACTAACAGAAGAAATTTAAATAATCAATATTTATTCAGTAAGTTTTAATACGATAAAATAAAGTTTACAGAGAGTTTATATGTATAAAATTTCAATGTATAAATGTACGCCATATCTACAGAAATTAAAACAACTTCTACAATAAAAAATAAAATTTTCAAATTCTTTCTGTTTTCAAAACTATGTATAAAGTTAGAAAAAGTTAGTTTAAAATTTAATAAAAAGTTAAAAATTTGAATAGCTTTTTTTGGCTTGTTAAATTTTTTAAAAAGACAAATTGTTTAAAATGTATTTACATTTGATATACTAGTAAACACGATACTGAAATGTCAGAATTTAGAAGTAAATCTTCTTCTAATCATTTAACTAATTTGTTATTTACAATAATTTCATTTAGCAAGAGTTTGAATTAATTAAACGAATATTTAAAACTTTATTACCACAGAATATTTTGTAATAAATAAATTTATGATAAGATTACAATACTTATTTTAAAGAAATTATTATTACTTTGTTTAATGTATTCTAAGTTATAATTTATATCTTCATTTAATTATTTTAAAAAAGCTTGTAATTGATTAATATTTATTTCAATGACTACTTTTTACTTTTAGAATCATTTTTAAGTAAAACACAAGTTTAATTTTTGATGAATAGCAGCACTAAAACATTATCCTGTTATTGGTTATAAACAACCCATCAAACTGTTACTTCTTGTGACTAATCAACTACAGATTCTGTTCTTGAGTCAAAGCTGGTGATGTCTTATCATTTATCAAAAGCTTCAGAAGCTAATCAAATAGGTCTAGTTGATGAAATAAGTAATAAATTTGGAGTAATTACTAAAAACACAACTGTAAGTGAATTGATTATTTTTCAATTGTAATTATTAACAGATTTCAAATAATTTTTGAAATTCTTATTTAGTAATTTTGTTTTTATATTTCTTTTTTTTATGAAATGTTAAAAATATGAAATAATAATATTGATTTATTTATTATCAATGAATTTATCTCATTTACAAATCTAAATTATTTTGATATCTACTATCTTGTTTTCATCAATAAACTAATATAATTTAAAGTTTATTAAAAATGGTAATATTTATCTATTTATTACAATAAATGCGAAGGAGGGTGCCTGAAGAGAGCACCTCTCGCCAACACACATTCTCACAAATAACATCTATTAAGTTAAAAATATAGAAAGTAAAAGATGTAACACATGGCATTTCAGTAGTCACCAAAGTATATAACAGTGAACAATTATATAGAATTATGATAATATAAAAAAGAGAAAAAATCACAGTTTAGAAATGACAATGTTGGCAATATTATAACGGTTCAACTTCTGCTTGAACAACGCGAGCGACTTCGAGATGACAATGTCTGAAAAATATTCCAAACACTTAGATATGTTCTTAATGTCATAATTAGTTTAGTAAACAAATTATTTATCAATTACTTTTAAAAGTAGTTTTTATTTCTTAAACTTTTTTCTATATTCATTTAAACAAAATATTTTATAAGATCTACAACAGATATTTGAACAAACACTTTATTTGTGTGTCTACTTTTTCTGTTTCTTAGCAACGAATCGAGACTACTTTTGGATCTGCTCATTCATCCGTGACAACTCTTATGTTTGATGATGGTAATGATTTGATTTCTTTGAAAATATTCTTGCTTGAAAGTATTTGATTCAATTGAAGTTTAATTTTAAATTGATCATTATAATTTATTTTATAATTTTGATGGCATCATATGTAAACTGATGTATTTATTATTTCATTTAATTGGTTTGTTTTCTTAATGAAATAGAAATTTTCTACTTTTAGTTTCTTCAAGACAACAAAACTCAACTTCCAGTTTCTCTTCCTTCGGAGGAAGTTGCTCAGATCAAGTCAGTATCACTAATTTCTGTTTATAAACTTTTCTTGATGTTAGAACGATGATACGTTACAAGAATGATGATTATGTTAAGAAATCATTTCACAGGTGATGAGCAGAAGTATTCAAAGACCTTTAACAAGAAGTGACTCTTTCAATTATTTTCAATCTCAAGCTCACTCGACATCTTCATCTACGATCTCAAATCTTTCAAATAATTCTGCTAAAGATGAAGATGTAATTGGACATCTAACTTTTCTCGTTTTATTTTTATATTTTTGTTGACAGATACCTGTTCTGTTTGTTGATTCGCCTTCTGAACAACTTCTGTGTAAAATTTGCCAAAAAGTTTATCAAAACCCTTTCATGATGTCATGTGGACATTCATTTTGTAGAAGATGTACTTTTACAGTTGATTCATGTCCAACACACAACAAGAAGATGACTCCTGTAAATAAAATCGATTCGTTGTATTTAGAATCAAATTCAAAGTTTTTAATTTCACTGAAATTTAAATGAATATTTCAGCAAATTTCGTTTTTAAATTTAAAAATTATTTTTTATTGAAGCTTTTACCAAATCTGGCTTTGGAAGATCAGATTGGGACACTTTCTATTTATTGTAGATATGGATGTAGACCACAATCTGCTGATTCAAATAAGTATGAAGTTGACCCAAATGGTTGTCCTTTAAAAATTAAACTGTCTGAACGAAAGTAAGTTTGAAGAAATTGTCGAATTTTGATTGAAAAATATTCATTTGATAGAAAACATGAAGATGACTGCAAATACGCCCCAATTTCTTGTCCTAATAATCCCAACTGTCCTAAAATGATTCGTCTTCATCTAGCAGCTCATCTGAAGTCTTGTCAAAATATCAGTTGTGACTACAAACGATTTGGGTTTGTTTTGAGAAGACTTTTAAGAAGGTTGAAGTGAATTCTTTAATTACTGCAGATGTAAGTTTGTTGGAGATAAAACATCATTAACCAATCACAAGCAGAATTGTCGATATGAACTTGTCAAAGAGTTCCTTCATAATTTTGATGATCAAGTCAAACAATTGAAGATTTCTGGCAAACAGAAAGATGATGAAATCTGCTACTTAAGGTTAATTTGTTTGAAATCTGTTGAAGGTTAATGATTAATCGTTTCAGAACAATGTTGACGAAGATGAATGAAAAAATTGATGAAAATGAAAAGTCCTTTGAAAGAAGATTAGGTTAGAATGAAAGATTAACTCATCAATTCTCGAATATTCTTCTTTTCAGAGTTATTAACTTCAAACCAATCGAAATTAGTTGATGAACTTGATGAGTTTAAACAACAAAATTTGGTGGTTGAAAACCAGTTACAGGAGTTAAACACCAGACTTCATATGGGTGGTATTGGAGGTTTGTGATATTTGTTTAATTACGATGTCAAATCTTCTTCTTGTTGTCTAGTGTTTGATCCACAACAAATATTCAAATGTAAAGGAACATTTGTTGGTCATAGTGGTCCAGTATGGTGTCTTTGTGCCCATGGAGACTATCTCTTCAGTGGTTCATCAGATAAACAAATAAAGGTTCCAGTATTTACATCAACTGATCTTGTCCTTTTTGAAGTTTTAATCCAGGTTTGGGACACAGCTACAAACTTCAGGTGTCAGAAGACACTAGAAGGTCATGATGGAATCGTTCTTGCTCTTACTGCTTACAACGACAAGTTATTCAGTGGTTCAGCAGATTCTTCTATAAAAGTTTGGAGTATCCAGTCTTTAGAAGAACTTGCTTCAATACCAGCTCATGATAACGCTGTTTGTACTTTAGTCTGCTCCGGAACCAAATTATTTAGTGGCTCCTTAAAATCCATCAAAGTAACCTTTTATCGGATCTGAAATTGAAGATAACATCAACATATCTTTAGGTTTGGTCAGTTGGACCTTCTAACATCAACAAAATCACTGAGTTAGAAGGTCTTAATCACTGGGTTAGGGCGTTAGTTGCTCATCAGAACTATCTGTATAGTGGATCTTATCAAACTATCAAAGTAAATTTCCTTATTTGCTGATCAGTTGCTGAAAATACTTTTTAGATTTGGAACGTTTCGACTTTGGAATGTATTCATGTCCTTCAAACTTCTGATGGTAGTGTTTACTCAATAGCTGTTACTAATCATCATATTATTTGTGGGACTTACGAGAACTGCATCCATGTAAAGTCATCTTCATCATCTCTAATCAATCCTAATCAACTTCTTCAAAGGTTTGGGACCAGCGAACATATGAACCAGTTGCTAATCTGACCGGACATACTGGAATAGTATATGCACTTGCTGTCCTCAGCACTCCCGAACAAACCAAGATATTCAGCGCTTCTTATGATCGATCACTTCGAGTAAGTAACAAACATACATTTGATTCTCATCAACTTAAACTTTCGAAATACTTTGAAATGAATTTGTTGAAACTTAGGTGTGGAGCATGGAAAATATGATCTGTACTCAGACACTGATCCGACATCAAGGAAGTGTTGTTGCTCTCGCTGTGTCGAGAGGAAGAGTTTTTTCAGGAGGTGTTGATTTTACTGTTAAAGTCTGGCAATAATCGATGATTGATTGATGTACTATTTTCTATTATTTTTTAAACTTTCAGCAGCATCATGTTTTTTGTTTGAAACTTTCAGTTAACTTTTTGTGTAATTGCCTTAAAAATATCAAATCATTATTTCGTTTTTAAATATTCCAAATTCATTTGGTTTTGATTTACTAATCACTCAAATCTATCTTAAATAGTCTGAAACGTCAAATGAATTCTCGTTGTAATCAAACTTTTTTTATCTAAAATCATTTTCTTTCAAAGAACTTTTTCAAGTAATCTTATTTTTTCTGTAACTCACTTTCTGCAACCTTCTTGAAGCTGTTAACATTGTACAAGAACTTTTTCTGATGCTGTCGGCTTTTTATGTAATTAGTAATCGACTATCAAGTAAATATCGTTTTTATTGTCGTCGAAATCTTCAAATTAATTGAAGAATTTTCATCAAAAAATATTTCATTTTATTTAAAGCAAATTTTTTTTATTTTAAAACTTTAAAAACTAAAAAGTTATTTTGAAAATAAAGTTTTGTCACAAAATATTAAAATTAATTTTAATGAAAGAATTAAGAACTTATTTAAGAAGAAATTATTATTTTTAAAGAAAGTTTTCTGTAGATAGCTAAACTACAAATATCTTTATCACAAAAATAATGAACTTTTGAGGTGTATATAAGCACAATGTTCAGAAGCTTTCTACTTCAAATTAGTCGGTTTTTTCAGCATCATATTTGCTTAAGTAGCTCAGCAAAAAACAACTTATGTCCTATCTCTCACAATTCTTAAAACAATTTAAATGTAAGTTTCGAAATGATTCTAAGCCTTTAAATCCATTTCTTTTTCTTCGTTGATTTCCAATTTAATCTCGACTACGTCTTAATCATCTGACTTATATTGTTAACTTAAATACTCCTGAATTCAAAAGATACATTGTGCTTCATACTGTATCCTATAACAACAGATTCAATAAACTTTAAAATAAAGTTTTAAGAGTTTCAAAAGCTTCAAGTTTGCTCTATTATCGATGAATCTGATTTTTTGGGCGATTCTGAAATTGGTTCAAGAATTTTCATTAAAAGAATTAGTTTTAAAATAAAGTCCAACAAATTTTTTAAGTTTTTTAGAAAATATTTTTTTTAATTTAAGAATAAGTTGAATATTTTCGAAATATAAACAAAATTTTATAATATTTAATTAACAACTTATTTCAAAAAATTATTTATATAACTTTAAACTGATTTTTTAAACAAATGACTGCAGTTAGCAGATCATACAGCTTTTATAGAAAACTCAAAATAACTACAGAAAAAAAATCTCAAATTCCAACAAATTGATTGAAACACCACAAAGGCAGAAGTATAACTAAAATTATCAACAAACTCAAATTAAAAATGGCAGCCTAATATATCGCCCTCACCAAGAAAATTACTTTAATCACATTTTAATCTAAATCTAAACGATGTGAGAAAATTCACTGTTGTGTTGGAGTCAAGAAGAAACTTTCAAACAAAGAGAACCCAAATAAAAAGACCAACTGGGTGTTATCAAAATGGAATGATTTCAAACGAAAACTATGAGAACATAAGTCCTTAAAGAGATTACTAAAGCTAGAGTTAAAAAAGCATTTATAGTTTTGGATATAAGTACAAAGTCAAGACGTCGACAGTTTCGATATTTAGATTTAAGAAAATCTTTGTGTCAAGGAAAAGATGCCAAGAAAGATGCCAGGAAAGCTTTTCTTGTAAACGATGTTTGAACTCGAGCTTCGGAATACCTTTTTTATGATGTAGTTCACTGTGTGATTCCATTCTAGGTCATCAGAGATGAAAAAGCCGAAGTCTTTGATGACAGGAACAATTTTTCTTCACTTAAATAATTTTTTTGTTTCGAATTTAAATAGAAATTTCACTAAAAAACTTTATAAACTTCAGTAGAAATAAATTTTTTAATCATATACTCAAAAATCGTGAGTTTTGTTGACTTTGAATATTTTCAGCAAATTTGCAGAAAAAAATCCGTAATTTTTAATCAGTTTGGTGAAGTCTTCAAAATTAAATCATTTTGAAAGAAGTCTTTTGATTATGACATTTGTAATTTACAAGTTTTTAAACACCTTTTTCAAGTCATGTAAATTAGTTTGTGAGAAAATTTGAATAGTTTTGAAGTTTGATGAAAAGAAAATTCATCAAAAACCTCGAAAATGGGTTAAAACTTCGTCAACAGCGACAACTTGTGACATCGAAAATCAAATCGTGGCTTATGATGACGTTTGTAAGAAAAGGGGAAAGCCCCTGCCGCGTTGTTGTTCATCTTTTAGTATCTCGATTTGTTCGAAAATTAGTTTAAAAAATTCTATTTTTGATTTTACTTGTAATGAGATAATTATATCGACTTTCTATCAATTAAAACTTTAATATTTTTTGTATATTTCTAAATTGTTCATTTTCTAAAAAATTGAAAAATCTATAAACTTTTTCCAATTATTTATTTAATATTTTTATATTTATTTGAAGAAATGAAGTCATCATGATATTTGGTTATTTATATTGATAGTATTTTTTACTTTAAAGTTTTTACTTTAAAGTTTATAGTTTTTTATTAATGTATAAATTTTCACCTAATTAATTTTGATTATTTTAATTTGATAAATTTTTATTTAGAAGATAAAGCTGATATAAAGTTATATAAATTTGTTTTTTGGTTGAAAGTGAAAAAACTTTGTTAATATCAGGCAAGTCTTTTATTATTTTAAAAAGTTTTATATTTTTAACTAATAGTTTAATTTTTGTTTTAATTATAATTAATTTTTTTCAATATAAACTAATTTTAATTATTTTGTAGAAAAATGATTACAGATATGCAACTAGCTGTTTTTGCCAATTTTCTTGGAGTTACTTTATTTGTTTTGGTTGTTTTTTACCATTACATTTCTGTAAATGCCTCAAAAAAAAGTGATTAGAAATTAGGTTTGTTTTAAATCTAAATAAATTAATGATTAAATGTTTATAAAATATTCAATTATTTTATTTATATATTTTTATTACAAATTGTTAAAACTTCATATAATAAAATTGTTTTGTAATTAAACTGATTTAAATTGTTTGAAATAATTGTGTCTTATAACTTGATATAATTTCAATTTATTATAATTATTTATCAAATTATATCAAAGTTTTATTCAAATTTATATTTTTTATTATAGATTTAATGGCACTGATTGGATAATTTCTTGTAAATACTTCTCAATTTTACAATTTTTACAAATGAAGTTATTTTTTACATCAAATGTGCATTCTGGATTAGATTCATTATTTTAGTTTCAATAAAATGATTTTAAAACATTTGGTTTATGTAATCTGTTTAATTGAAGTTAGTTGAGATGTTCTTTTAAAGATCTAGAAAAGTTTTGATTAATTTAAATCAATAAAATTATTTTATAATTTAACATAAATTATCACTTAGTAAAGTTCAACGAAAATGGTTTCATTTTCTAAAAACAATGATTAAAAAAGCTTTATTTATATTTCCATATAACTTGAAGTTATCAAATTAGTTTTATTTCACTAAAATTATTTAAATAAATCCGAAAAAAAATTAATTATTTTATTCAAAAGGTTTTAAAATTGAATAAACAGTTAGTTGATTTCTATAACAAAATTAAAAATTGTTTTCTGATAGTTTTTAAGAATGAGAATCAGATTTAAAAAATTAAAAGTTCCAATCAACATCAATAGTTGTGAAAATAGAGATAATTTTGTTTATCGACTCAAAAATATCATCAATAGAAGCAGAGATCAACTCCTGCATCAGTAAAACATCTGATACATTTGCAAGGTTCACCTCCAGTGGTTAAGGTGATTCAAAGTTATCTCAGAACCAAAGATGCCATCTACAAATCCTTCCGAATTTGGACTTTGTCGAATTTGGAATCTTTCATTTCGTTGTCTTCGTTTATATTACGTTTAAAGTGGCAGAAAAAGATCTAAAAGAAGGAATTCTTAGCGAACTGATCTGACAACAGTGTACAACATACTAAGCAAGAAAAGGCTTCGCTGGCTCGGACACCTCCGTCGAATAGATGAGGGACGGATCCCAAAGTATCTGTTGTACGGGGAGCTATCAAAAAGCAACATCAGTCGTCCCTGTCTACGTTTCAAAGATACCTACAAACGCGATATGAAATCAATACTAGCAACTGGGAAGATATCGCAGCGGATCGCTCCGAATAGCGCTCTCTACTCCGCAAACAACTGAAGAAGAGAGAAGAAACCCACTAAAGGCTTTTTCTATTCCATTTCACTGTGTGTCTTGCTAATATATTTCCTTTGTATTTCACTGTGTCTTTGTTTTTTCAATAACATCATTTGGTTGTTCTCAGTCGAAGCCGGCGCCTTATTTTAACAAAAACTGTGGTTTAAAAAACGGCAATTTTTTCAGTAAGTCAGTTTTCAATTTAAAACAAAGGTAGGTTTTTAATGATTGATATTCTAGATTCAAATATACAAAAGCTTGAGTGCTTCACATCTGAAAAAGTCTTGAAATATATAAATGGTGATATATGCTTGTGTTACTAAAAGCTGAAATTGATTTTAATTTTAACTCAAACTACTGATTCCATATTCAAGCACCAAAAATTTTATAAAAAATATCAAACTTTTTTAAAATATCAAAATTTAAGCTGCTAGGTTTGAATCGAAATCAGAAAACCAATAATTGGCGAAATTGTAGCCTGGAATATTGAATTATATATGACTTTCAAGTAAAGATAAATTATTTAGTTGTCTCAAAAGTTAATTGATTTTCACAATACAATTAAAAGAATGATAAAACTATTTAGAGAAATTGTTTATAAATTTTTATATATTTAGTTAGCAGACACGAGTATTTACGAAACTTTAAAACGAAGTAAAAACTTTATTTTCTGATTAAGACTTAATAAATTACTTTTAATTGGCTGACGAAGTTTCTATTTCTAATAATTCAAGATTTTTAAAATAATTAAATTGATGGTTTTTATTCAAAAGGTGAATTATTTCAGGAAATGTTATTAGATTAATTTCAAGATAAACTTTTTATTATTTTACAACAAAATATCATTCTATTAATAGAATTGGTTTTACTGAAACATAGTTTTTTTAACATGAATATTTGTGGTGGTTTCTGTTACTAGATGTTTTGGTAAATTTAAATTCAAAAACAGAAAGCTTCTATTAGCTTTTCGACCGCTAAACGGAACTGCTGTTTCATATAAACTACTTTCTTGAAAACTTTTCTAATGTAGTAAAGAACTTTTATATCAATTGAGGTTATTTGTAAGTTTTCAAAAACCTAATAAAGTTGAATTATTTCCTTTTTATATAAGCTGGTTCAAGTTGTTCATTAAGTTTTGTATCAGTTGAACAATTATTTTTCTTTAGAAAAGAAACGAGCTTAAAAGTTTTAGCTATCATCAAATTTTTTAGATTTTTAACTATAGTTATTTAATCTGATCAACTCCAATATTTATTTTAGCGAAACTATATATATACTGAATTGAAGTAAGTTAGTAAACTTGTTTTTTTAATATCAACAATTTTATACAGTTATCTAACTTTATAAGCTTGAAGTAGTTTATCATTACTCATATGTTTTTATTATTCCTTACTAAATAGTATTTGTAACTTTTGTACAGTTCATTTGGCAGGTAAAAGTAGCAGCAGCTGTTTATATTTATGACTATATGCTGAATATAACTATTAAATCCTAACCATGTAATTCGTTCGAAACGTGACCTAGAGTAAACACTATCAACTGATATTCGTTTTTAAAATAAGATTGAATTTACATATAATAAATAAAGATGTAAAAACAAAAGAATGGTTATTGTAGAAAATCTTTTATTTAAATAATTTTTAATAATAACTCGTTTAAATATTTAAATGATTTAAATATATACAATATTTAAATCAAATGTAATTGTTTAATAACGTGAATCATATCTTGTTTAACGTTAAAACTATTTTGTCATTTACTTAAAGCTATTTATAATCGGAAAGCTTTTTTCAACAGTGTATCGATTCACTAAGAGTTATTACATTTAATATTTATAACTTTTTATAGAGTAATAAGATTAATGTACAGATTTGATGACTGTTTATCTTTACTTTAAAAAAGTGGTTGAAAGTTTTATAGTTAGAGCCAGCAGGTATTGATTGTCTTTTAAAAATCTAAAAATTTTCAAGCGTTTTGTATTATGATCAGGAAGTGATTACATCAAGGTGTTATTAATCAACTTTGTTCTTATGAACAACGCTAACAACTAAATTCTTTTTATTTAATTCTGTTTAAAACCTTAATTAAAATGATTGTTTACATATAAATCTTATTTATAATTGTAAGAAGTAAATGTTTATATAAGCAGTTAGAAAGAGTTTAGTTTTAAGCTAACTGAAAAGTGACTTTTTTAAACAGATTTGTTAAAAAGCTCTTTTAATAATTTCTTTAATATTTAATTTTATTAAATATTATTTTTTATTCTTTTGTTTCTATAAAATTGTATTTTTTTTGTGCTAAATTGTAGTAACATTACAAAGTGTTTACAAATTATATAAAATAAATAGATAAAAAGAATTTAAATTTGGTTAGTATTTAGAAGTCGTTAAATTCTAAACGAAGACTTTAGTGTCTCAACATTTCATTTAACTATTTCAGGCGACGAAAACTGAATTATTTATTAATAACATTTTACCGGTAAAACTTTTATTCGTTTTGCAATGAGCAGACTTTTTCTAGTTCCTGTTCTCACAACTTTAGTATTTCTACCAACTTTTCTGCACTGCTATCCAAGTCGAAGTTATAATGACGTTCTATTAACTTCCGATATCGCTGTATCAGCAACCAACATGCGGGTAGTGACGTCATCAGAATGTGAAGACCAACCACAGGATGAAGGTTGGTTTCTAAGAACTGTTAGAATAATCTTCAAATTATTTCACGTTTATCAAAACAGAGCTTTTGATTACTTTAAATAATTTTTTATCTGAAAAATATTGAAATATGTGAGATAATTGTGTTTATTATTCAGGAACAACCTACAAGCCACAAACAACTATTGAATATGTAAAAATCTACCCAACAAGCAATGAATCAGAGTTTTATGTCATTACAACAAACCATATTTTTCAAATTAGTCTCACAAATATCTTCAAAGTTAATAAAGCTTTGAAAATTGGACCTTTAAAGTCCTGTGGAGTATTACAATGCAATCTAACAAACTGTAATCAATGCTTAAACGATCAGAGTTTATTTATTATTTTTAATAACAAAACAAACTCCTTTGTGTCTTGCACAAAACACTTACAATGCTTTTTTCGTAAGTTAAGCAATATCCTGGAACCTGCTTCCGGTAACCCTTCTACAACATTTGCTTGTGATAACTTCCTTGCTATTTACCAAGCAGCTTATGAACGACGAACTTATACAAATATGTTGACATCTCATGTGCAAGAAAATAGTTATGTTTCAGTTGGAATAGATGGACGAGGGTTATATACACTGAAGTTCCCAGACAAAAGCACCAACCGCTTCCAGTTGATTGATAGTACTTATTCTTATATTAAAGATATCAATGTCGATAAATTTTTGGATACATTTAGTGATGCTGACTACATTTATGGAGTTAGTACTGATGTAGGAAATGAAACTGTCGTGTTTCGGACTTGTAAGCGAACTTATGATGGTCATCACAAGTTCACTTCAAGTTCTGACTATGAGGATAACCTTGAGTCTGATGAAGCTGGAAAAGGTTCATATACTGGCGTCAGTATCGACTGTGAATCTGCTAACCAATCAGCATTCAAGTCGAAAGTAATTGGAGGCAACCTTCTGTTGTATTATAAGTCATCATCTTCTGATAATCAAATAGTGGTTTGTGAAATTAGCTTAGATGAATTTAATAAGATTGTAGATGAAACAAGACGTTATTGTTTAAATACAAAAGAAATTATCAAACAAAATGCAAAACTTAAAACAAGAACAAGATGTTTAGGGATTGATAACATCATAAGAACAGAGAAATGGGTAAGTTTTACACAGAATCACTTCTAGTAATTTAATGATTTTATAAATTGTTGATAATATTTAAGCAAATTGAAATATGATCTGAAACTTGAACTTTTTTGAAACCAGATTCGATGTGGGCCAGTTTGGTACGATTCACCCGTTCAAACTTCTCTTGGTTTTATTTCTGCAGTTGCCTTTTTTGTTAAACAAAAATTGCTGGCTCGATTAGTTACAAAAATAGAATTTAATGAAAATGACAGAATTGAAAAAGATGAAACATTAATAACATTTGAAACGTTTATTTCTGATAGAGAATATTATACTTTTGCTGGTTCAACTCATGGAAACGTTTATAAGGTAAAACAGTTCACTTTTGGCAGTTTTTAATTAATTGAAATTACAGTTTGTCTTGAAAAGTCCGAAAGCGTTTCTTTCTGAAAGGTTGATTGTTTCTAAAAGTTCAATACTTCAAATCAATGGTTTCAACAGCAGAATCCGACCAACATCAATCCTTGTGCTAACAAAAGACAAGGCAAGATATTTTTAAAGTTGAAAATATAAATAAACACAAAAACAGATATTATAGGGCGCAGAAGTAAACTTGAGAAACAGTACTGAATCTATTTCCTGTCATAGAATAAACTATTTTTCACTTTTAGTTTTACTACAATATTTAGTAAACGATATTAAACATTTGATATTTTACTGAAATGATATTCTAATGTTTAAATTTAATTTAGTTTAATTGAACAAATACATAAGTGTTTATATAACTTCTAAATTACATTTAATATGTTGCAAAAATATTTCTTTACATTTATTTGGATTAAAATTACTTTTAGAATGCTTTAATCGATCGTGTTTTTTGTAAATTGTTATTTTTTGTAAATTTTTTCACTTGAAACTTTTTAAAACTTTTTTTAGCTTGCCAAATTTCCGGTTGAATCTTGCCAGAGTCAATACCTGGACTGTTATTCTTGTTTAGATTCAAGAGATCTTTTTTGTGGTTGGTGTGTTTATGAAGCGATGTGAGTCACAATTATTTCAAAATTACGCCAACTCACAAAATTAAACAAAAATGTATTTTTGGAAAAAATATTTCAGAATAAAATTAAAAACTTAAAATATTTTGAAATGAAAAATTTCTACTTTTCAGAAATTGATTCTTTTAACTACAGAATTGAATCTTCAATATTTAAATCTTCCTTTTACTTTCAATTTTCTAAAATTCATTTTTCTTCGTAGCTTTCAAACAAATAAATTAGAAAATGTAATTATGATAATGATAATATATTCTAATAATATTAATATTATAATGATAATTCGCTTGGTGTCGAAGCGGTTACTACACCTACCTTGTAGCTAGGAAGTACCGGGTTCGACCCCAGGTGGAGACATAATTATAAAACTCTTGAGAATTTGTTAGCGAGATGTGCTCTCTTTAGGCACCCTCCTTCGCATTTATATATATAAAAAAATATATATTTATTATTATTAATATTATAAATAAATCTTATTCTGTTATCAGATGTACTCCTTCTGCTTTCTGTCAGGATTCAACAAATTCTGAAAAATGGATTGAATCAAACTCACGTAATTGTCCATCAATTGAGTTGAATCCACAACACATTGTCATTGATAAACCCAAAGTAATTGACCATCTCTTTTAAGGAACTCTTTTTTAAAGTTCGTTTTAACAGGAGCTTCAAATTAGCTTCAGTGGAAAGAAGTTGGTTGTGAATGATAGTTTTAGTTTTCATTACTCAGTTGGTGAAAGTAATCGAATCTCACCTGCACTTGATTGTACTACTAGAAGTTGTTCCTCTCAAATTGAAGCTTTACCATCAAGTCTTATAAAAGGCAACAATGGTAACCAACTTTTACGTTTCTTTATTCTACGATTTTGAAATAAGTTTTTGATGAGGTTTCAATTTGAAATAATAAAAATATTTATAAAAGTTATTAGATAAAAATAAATTAATTAATGGTGGTTTGCTAGAAATTGTTGGTATCTTCCAATAACTTTTACAATTTTGTAAAATAGATCTTAACAATATTTTTAATCAAGATGATTTATTTACAAACCTAAAAAGAGAAAACTTTGAAAACTTAGAAGAATTTTTGTGATTATTTTAGATAAATTACGATCAGTTTGTATTTCAGATAATATTTTTTTCATTTAGTTTCTAGGAAATTAATTCTTGAGTATTAAATAGTGTTCACAATTTTATTTGTCGAACTATTTATGTTAATTGGGCTGATTTTTCCACGTATATTAGACGAACGATTACTTATTTAAGTAAATATTGTTGGTTTTAAGTATTTATTTAAATATTTGAAACTTATCAACGCTATTTATCTAATAAACCTCTAAAAATATTCTACAAATTTATACAAATATACAAAACTCTAAATAATGAATCAAATATTTTAGTTATAAAAATATTATTTTATAGTTTGTTATTTTGATAATGAGAAATAAACAAAACAACGTATTGCAAACGTCATAAGTTGTATTTTCAGTTGTTAGTTGTCTTGATAACCTTTAATTATTTTTATTATATTTTATAAACACAAAACTTATTTTTTTTGAAAAATATTTCTATTTCAAAGATCATGTGGACATTAAATTCTCACTTCTTTATAAAAATCGTACAGTAGCAAGCACTAACTTCACCTTATTCGATTGTGCCAAAGCTCCTCAAGCCTACCCTAGTACAAGGTAAGTTTTAAAATTAACCACAAAACTTCTAAAGTTGAATTGACGAAACTTAAAAGATAAATTTATTCATGAAACTAAAACTTTCTTTATACTTGTATGATTAAACAGTTTTTATTTTCAAATTCAATCAACTTTGACTTTTTATCAACCAATGAGGTTTAATTAACATTTTCTTTCTGATGAAGATGCACTTCGTGTCTAACGCAGCGATGGAAGTGTTTTTGGTGTCCTGGCAACAGTTCTTGTTCAAACCATGCATGTCGGAAAGACTTCACCAAAGATAAATGTCCAGCTACATCAGAAGTGATTAGTCCAAAATCTATACTATCTGGAGAAGCTCAAAATATTTCGATCAAAACATTTAACCTCCCAAAAGTGAGTCTCATTTAAAGTTCTTCAAAATCTCTTCTTTTTGAAAATCATGGTTTAGAATTGAAATTGTCATTTCGAAAATTGAGTTTGTATTTAAAACCTTTTTAACAAATGATGAAACAAGATGACGAAGTAATTGTTATCATACAAATGACGTTCATATAATAAACACAAGAATTAAATTAAATTTTTAATTCTCTGATATGAAGTTAGCTTTTGATAGTAGACAAGTCACGTATCTTGCAGACAACTCATATTTTATAAACTTTAATTTATTAGGAAGGAAATTACTCTTGTAAAATGAGTTTGATTTCAAGAGAATATCAACTAGAAGCTTCACTTGATACTTCTAAAGGTTCTATCATGTGTATGGCGACTGTTGAACAGGTAGATAAATCATCTTCTTCAAAACATCTCAACTATTTTCTATTTCTTTTCAGTTAACCAGTGATCTTCCAGTTACTGAAGTGACTTTATATGTTCTCGATGGAGACTTGATTGTAGATATACTTGAACCTTCAATCGGTAAAAACTTCTCATAATCAACTAATTTATAAATTATCATGAAATTTAAACCCATTTTCAAGTCACAAAGTTTCTAATATTCTTCGTATAATTCAAATTTCAGCAAAAATTCAGTTTTGAAATCTTGTTTATTTAAAATAAATCAAAATATGATTTTCACTTAAATGCATTTTTACTATTTATCCAAATTACGAGTTTAAATCATCAACAATTATCTTTAAAAACCTCCAAGACTTTTTCCCAACAGTATCCAATCGACAAGTTAGTTTTGGGGTAATCGAAAACCACATTTGTGTTTCAGTCAACCTCTACAATTGCAGTACAAGTATCAGTCTGTGTGGTGAATGTATAAACCTTAACAATAAAGTTTCTGGTTGTGCTTGGTGTAATGAAAGTTCTAGCTGTATTGGGAAAGAGTTATGTTATACAGAAAGTGGTTCAATTTCCAGAAGTCTTACATCAATGGATCAATGTGCTTTGCCGGTTATCACCTCTGTAAGTTTACAAGTTGATAAATTACTGAATATTTTTAGAACTTTGAGTCTCTCATATTTACTATTTTCTAAATTAGCGTCAGATATCAGAAAACAGTTTGTTTTTGTCATTTAACTTCATGCACTGAATGTATGTTTTTGTGTTTCAACTTTTATTAAACTTACAAAACTATCAAAGAGTTGGTTGAATTCATCACAACTTATTTTGCATTTTGAAAATTTATTTTTAGAAATGAAACTTAAAATTTATTTCAGTTTTTCTGCTGTAACAAATTTTGTTTCATTGAAAGTTTAGTTTTAAGAATCAAAAACTCTTTTAGCTTTCTATCTAACGAATGTTAGAATAACAATTTATTTTCTTTTTCAAATCGAATAAATTCTTGAAAATTTGAAGTATTTTTAAACTGTTCCAATTATTGGTTATTTTATTGCTTTATCTCTTAAATATTTCCTGTTATCTTCGCCACTTGGCATCTAGAATACCCCTGTCTTGATCATTGCGAGAATTTCAGACCTTCTAAAACAATTGATATAAAAAATAACTTTAAAATATTTTAAGTAAATTTGGATAAGAAAATAATTTTTTAGCTTTTAGAATTAATTTTCTAATTTTTGAATAAAAATCATTAAATCCTGATTTACTGATTAGATAAGTCCGCTATCTGGTCCTTTGGATGGAGGAACTGTTATTAAAATTGAAGGAACCAACCTTGGAAGCTCAATCTTTGATCTTGCAAGTATTACAATCGGAAATACAAATTGTGAAGTTTTAAATGTTTATCAAGTTGCTAGAAGGTTTTTGTAAAAATTCATCAAATTTCAGTTTAGTTTGATTCAATTATTTCAGGATAAGTTGTAGAATAAACAGTACACTAAATATCGGAAGTTACCCTGTAGTGTTGAAAACTACTTACTCATCAGTAACAAAGTCAACATCATCTTACACTTTCAAGGTAATTAGAAAATTGTTGTAAGATTTACTAAATGAAAATTAGAAGTTTGTTGACTTTGACTTTTTAGTTTTCTGAAATTAAATATTTAAATTCATAAATATTCTTTTAAACATAATTTAGCTTTATCAGAAAATGCTGACAAATAATATTCTTTTTAGAAAGTAACTGTGGCTCAGTTTCAAGCCGCTGTAGTTATTAACGAGACAATAATCGAAGTTAAAGGTGAAAATTTGGACTGTGGCAATAATGCCCTGTTAGTTTTTCCTCTAAGTACTCGAGATTACTCTATCTCAAATATCTCAGTGAAATGCTACAACAGGTGACTTCATCTTTTCAAAATGAAATTTTTAATAATTTTTCTTGTTACACAACTTGAATAAATTTTCTGCAAATTTCAGAACATTCAATTCGTTTATGTGTAAATTACCAAACTTGAGAAATGGAGAATATGGATTGTCTGCGGTGTTGGACGGTTTCAATCAAAGTATCACAAATAACTTCACATATATTGATGAACCAAAAGTATCTGAAGAGAAAGAATATCTGGCATTTGATAGGTGAGAAGCAATTGATGTATAAATCGATAATTATTAAATAATCAAGCAGAAGTTGAACCGTCATAATTTTGCCAACATTGCCATTTCTAAACTGTGATTTTTTTTCCTTCCATGTAATTGCTAACTGTCATATGCTTTGAGGACTACTGAAATGTCATGTGTTACATCTTTTGGTTTCTATATTTTTAACTAAATAGATGTTATTTGTGAGAATGTGTGTTAGCGAGAGGTGCTCTCTTCAGGCACCCTCCTTCGCATTTATTGTAATAAATAAATAAATACTTTTAACTTCTTTATACTAAAGTATTTGAAAATTTTTTTCTTAATTTTAAGGTTCTTTTTATGAAACTGAAATAAATAAACAGATTTTTCTAACTGAATTGTTTATAGTGTTGGTGGTAAAGCGTGTATTGCATTAGAGACGCAAATAGAAGTTCTCGAATGGTTAAAAGTCGATTTAGAGGTGGCTGGTCATATCATGGTGAATAAAAAGTTTTTATTAAATAGAAATTGTTTTCAATTTATAAATTCAAATTTAAAGTTTTGAAAAATTAATTTTTTTTTCAACAGTCTTGTTCGAGAGAAGTTTGTGACGTCAAAGAACCATTCATCAATTGCTTGCTTCCACCAAGGAACCTCACTAGCTATCTTAGATCAGGTGAGAGAATCAAGTCTTGTGGATCAGGAGACTTCAGATTTGATTTTCAAAGATTCATCTACGGAAGCTTTTATCATTTACAACAATCAAGTCATGAAGAAAAGAAAGATTGGAAGTATAAGATTTATCAAAGACCCTACTCTGAGTCAAGTAGAAGATATTCCCTGCGCTAATTCTGAAAATGGAACTGTTTTTATCTCGGTTTGTAAATTTCTCAACTAAACTGATTACATTTGAAACAGATTTGTTGTAATTTTGTAGGCCCATGATTTTAGTAAAACAGGTTTGACGCCAAGTGACCTCAAAGTCTATTTATCTGCTGCTGGTTACACTAAAGCTGAATGCAAAGTGAAGTTTATCACAGATGATACAATAGGATGTGTTCTTAGTGAAGCAGCAAGTTATATGTTGGCAAACAGTAAAGTGAAAATTACGGTGAAAATTCAATTGTAAAATGAAGTTATAAATATCGTAGAACAAGGAATAAATTCAAACTATAATAAGTATATTAAATATAAACATTTTCTATAAAAAGAAATTTCTTTTAAACTTAAAGAGGAATTCTTGACAAGGAATTTATAAATATTAAAAGATTACAACTAAAATATATTCTCTGAATTTTTATTAATAAATTTTATTTTTAATATCAAACAAACATTTTTTAAAAATGAGATATTTATGTTTTTAGGCAAAAGTAGGAAAATTAGAGGTTGAAGCCACAAGAAATATCATTTATTGCGCTGGACCAAGCTTGATATGGCTTTATGTGATGGCACCTGCTTTTATCTTACTTTTTGTTTCTATTGTTTGGATTCTACTAAAATATCGTCAAAAAACTCGTAAACAGAAACTAGAAAGAAAGTTGCTGATGAGTGAATTAGATGAATTAGAAAATGCAACAAGAGAAACAGCTAGAAATGGTGAATTAAAAACTTCTAAATTTTCAATTTTAAACAAATTTTCTAGAATATTTTCAACTTCAAACCGGTTATATGGAAGATTTTACACAAAATATTTCACATAAAATCAACTATAGGTCAGCAACAAAGTATTTTGCTCAAACTTTCTTTAATAAAATGGATAATCTTCATGTTTTAAACGATTTAGAGGTTTGTTGAAGTTTGAATATTGATGAAATGACTTCTAAATATTCACTTTTTAGGTTACTAGTCATCAAATCGAACAAATTCGGAATTTTGAGGAATTATTAAATGATAAAAACTTTTTAGTTTTCTTCATCACTATATTAGAAGAACAGAAGAACTTCAACGTTTTACAAAAGTAAGAATTTCAACCAACTTTTTACTTTTAAAGTATTTTTGAGCATCAAAATACATTTTTGTTTCAGAGGTGAACTTGCTTCTCTACTGGCAGTTACATTTTATTCAAATCTGCCTTATTTCACTCAGTGAGTTTTTGATATTTACATAAAAATATATTTATAGATATTTACATTATTATCAAATATTTAAATTTCATCAAATTGTAAATTTGAAATATTTAGAAAATTATTTTTCTTCAAAACTAATTAATTAGAAGTTTGTAACAAGTAAGCAAGAGAAGCTTGAATGACATTCTGATGAAGCAAGTGAAAAACGTTTACAGAAAAAGCCTTTAGAATTGGAAATGTCAATTTATTATCTAGTCATGAAATTTGTAGCAGCCAATTTCTATAAAGTTGTAATTACTTCCAGTATATTTACAAAATCAATAGTTTTATAAAAGGGGGTTTCCAACGAAATTAGCATCTTTGAATTTGCATCAAAAAGTGTTTCTGATGAAAATTTAGATTCTAATTTAGTTTAAAAATTCGAATCTTTCGCAGTTGAGACTGAATCTGTTGTTTGTATTCATTTGGAATCAGATGTTACAGTTTACAGCTAAAGGTTTGGCGTGGTTTGTAGGACAGATAGTATGTCGTTAGTGATTGTTGGAATAAAAACAATCGAAAAACAGATCAGCAGCTTTTCCAGTTGTATTTTGTAAGAACTTCAGACTTTACGATAAATGGTTTTGTTTTTTGGGTCAAATATTTGGTTACCAGCAGAGTTGGTTTACTTTTATGACTTTTTTGCTTTAAACATTCTGCTGTCGACTACCTTCGAGGTTTTTTGAGGATTTCTTCTAAACTTTTCAATTTATTTTCAGAGTAATGTTAACTTTGTTGCGAAATGTGATAAAAGTGCAAGCAAGCAGAAACCCCAAGTTACTCCTGAGAAGGTAAGAAGCTAAAAAAGTTTTAAAAACTTCCTTTTATTGAGAATTAATTAACAATCAACTCCAAGTTTCTGTTGGTTTGTTAGAAATTATTATTTACTAGATCAGCTTCTGTCGTCGAAAAAATGGTTTCTCATTGGTTGTCGATCACAATGTACGACGAGTACATATACGTAAGCGTTCAAATAATCTTTTGAAATATTTTATTAATTTTCGTTTAAATTAAAATATTTTACAACTTTTTGTTGAATCAAATTGAAAATTGTTAAATACAAAAGGAACAATCTGGAAAACCTCTTTTCTTGTTGACGAAAGCGATTCACTATTTAGTTAATAGTGGCCCTTGGGATGTAACTGTTGATAAAGCGATGAACAGTTTGAACGAGATGACTCTCCTCGGTGACTCGATCACTTATAACACGATTGTGAGTAAAGTGATTGACACTAACTGAATCTAATAGATAAAAATTTGTAGAAATTGAATGCTTCAGTTCAAGGAAGTGAAACTGGCGAAACAACCGTCTCATCGAAGTTTATTAAAGTTGTTGATCTCGATACTATTACTCAAGCTAAAGAGAAGATCATAGATGGATTGTTTAGTGATCTACCTTTCAGTGAACAACCGAAACCTAAAGATTTGGAATTTGGTGAGAGATCTTCTAGTGACTTTGAGTGAAAATGTCATTTTTTTAAATTGGATTTTTTACTTTTAATTTTAGAATAAAAATAATTTGAAGATTTGATAAAGTTGTTTGTCGCGATTCGTTTAAATTTATTGTTAGAAATCATGGAAGACTTTATATTGAATCTTTTCCCAAAAATTTCTTTAGTTTTTTCGGTTTTATCAACACTTAAAGAACTTTTTTAGCTTCTCTATTGATAAATACAGATTGGTTTTTAATCAGTGTGTTGGATTAAATGAAATTTATCAAACTTTTCCAGATTTTCACTCAAATTTTTCACATTTGATTTTCAACTTTTTTCAGTTCATTTTCCTGCCGGTGAAGAAAGTCAAAAATGTAGAATTTTGAATGACATCGATGATTCAAGTGTTATTGATGGAGTTTATACAAAGATTAATACATTACAACATTTCAAAGTAAACCAAATTAATTGGAAATCTTCAATTTTTAATGAAATAAATAATTTTTTAAGGTTTCTGAAGATGACACGGTTCTCTTGCGACCTCTAGCGACAAGCCCTGAAGAAGGTAAAAAAAATTCTTAAACGCTTTGGTTAATTTTCGTTACGAGACTTTGAAATAATTAAATCACTTTTTATTTAAATTCTAAAGAAAGAAAGTTGTTTTAAACATTTTTAGTTTTTTGGTTTGTTTCTAATTATAAACTGAATTATTTCTTATTTTAATAATCACTAAATATAAAAATGTAATTGTGATAAAGTAAGTTACGGTGGATACGAGAAATACTTTCTTCGTGAAAACTATCTAGCAAGTTCTCTGGAAGTTTTAAAAAGTTAGTGGTTAGTCAAATCATGCTTTGCTGCAATTAATCCGTCAAAATCTCATCTGCAATCATGAAATTTATGCAATTAAATAGTTTGTCTTTTTTTCAAATTTTCTGAGTTTGATTCATTTTAAAAATGTTGATTGCAAAAAAACGCTCAAAAAAATTCCAACTTTTTTGGAGAACTTTTCAACTTTTGAAATATTTTCTATTTTTATCGTTCATTCCGTGATTCTCTATCAAAATCAAAAGATTTTTGAAAGTTGTCAGTTAAGCAGAAAGAAGATAGATAGTCGACTTCCTTCCTTCTGCAACAGATTCTATTTCAGTATTGCAGTGACCCCCCCCCCTCAAACGTCGCGCGTTCTTCGGTGACACGGTTCAGTGACTTCGAGGTCAACAGATGTCCTATCCACTTCTCTCTAAGCAAGCAAAATACTCTTAACCGGATAAGACACTTCCTGCGCTTGGTAGGTGACGTCATAAAGCGCGACGTATCCTTGACTACCAGGTGGCATCTAATCAGTCAGCTGACTTGTGTTTGTTGCCATCTACAATTGTTTACGAGAACAGCTTCTTGCATGGTTTTGTTTACCGGCTGAACTACATCAGAGCTGTGAATCTGATGATGCAACTTACTGAGTGTTTTGTGTTTCAGCTGAGAAACTCAATGAAGTCGACTTGTTGTTAGGGAAGAAGAAGAAGCTCTACCACTTGGTGAGATTTTGTAGAAGTAACAACAAGATGAAATAAAAAGTGATTATAGGTTAGTCCAAAAGATGTCGAAGTCCCGTCTATAGGAGAACCGAATAGAAAAGAAGCTGGAAAAATGATTCAGAAGTTAATAAAAAGTCCTTTACAGGAAATGTTCCTTACAAGGATGGTTAAAGCAAAAGTACAGATGATTTTCTAATTATTTTGTGTCAAAAGCAACTTTGTGTAAATTCAGTTATCATGACAAAGTAGTAATTGAAATTTTTTATTTGATAGAGTACTCTTCAAACTTATGTGAACGAAGTCATAAAATCAATCTTGAAACCTTCCAAAATCCCAAAATCTGTTTGCTACTTCTTCAGTTTCTTAGATTCTGAAGCGGCAAGGAATAAAATCAACGACCCAGAAGTCTTGCATATTTGGAAAACGAATAGGTCCATAAATTTATTTGCTTGTCGATAATTATCATTAATAGATAATTATGATAAACTGATATTTTAATAAATATATAATTTCTAACTCATCGTTTTCGGATGTTTTCTTCTTGTGATGTTAAATAAGAATTTAAAGAATTTATTCTTAATAATCATCACAAAAACTAATCCAATTCAACAAATTTCTTTTTAGCTTACTACTTCGTTATTGGGTTAATATCTTAAAAAATCCGGAGTTTGTTTTTGACCTTCCAAAACCAACTATAGTTGATAGTTGTTTGAATGTGATAACTCAAGCATTTATGGATGGTTGTACATTCACAAACGCCAAACTCAGTAAAGTCAGTGACTTCAGTTAATCACTATTGAAGTTAAATTGATCTTTTATAGGATGCACCATCTAACAAATTGCTGTATGCTAAAGATGCGATGGAATACAAGATTATGGTGAAAGAGTAAGTGAAAAATATCTTCTAGTTTTATGATAAAGAAGTTTTAGATTTTATTTTTGATGTATTTCAGTTTCTTTCAAAACGTTTCAAATCAAGCAACAATTTCGAAAGAAGCTATGAACAGTTTTTTAAGAACTTTGCCAGAAGTGAGTTTTTAACAAATGAGATATCGATGTAAAAAAATCCTTTTTTTAGAAATTCAAAGTTGAGTTTAATAGAGATGCTGCTTTGCTTCAAATGTTTGATTTACTCAAAAGCCATTCCAAAGAAGTAAGTTTTTAGTTTTGAAATTATTTTCTTAATAATGAATTTTTAATTTTATAGATCGTTACTGCCATGAAAAATCATGAAAACCTAAAAATCAAAAACGAAATGTTCTATAAAGTAATAAAACTTCTTGATACTGAATGTGATGTTTGCTGAAATTCTACCAACTCTAATATCAATTTAACAAACACACTGTTTGTATATGGCATTTTTTACCTGACGTTTATATCATTTACACTTTCAATGACGATATATGTCATTGTTATTCTAGTTCAAATTACAGAATCACTTGATTTTCTTTACCGTCAATAAAAAGTCTAGTTTTTCTGATTCAACTTTCAAATTCATGTTTTATCAAAACGTTTTTTTTGTTGATTTTTTATTTGTATAAATTTATGAGTAATAAACATTATTATAAAAAATGTTGGTGTTTATATCTAAAGTTTTATCCGAGGTATTTTGATCTGATGAGTATATTTTCAAAGATGCAATCTTATTTTTACTAATTTCTTTTTATTAACCGCAAAATTTGATTCACCAAAAAATATAAAAAATTAAGAAAAAGTTAAACGAGAAAATTAAATAAAATATTTGGAATAAACGATTAATACTAACAACTGATTCACTAATAGATGATTCACTAATAGATGATTCACTAACAACTGATTCACTAATAGATGATTCACTAATGGACGATCCAAGCAAATAAGTAGGAATACAAGTGTAGATGGAATCATGTGAAATACGTACAAAGCATTCAAATTTTTTTCAACAAATTATCATGAAATATCATTTCCTTTTTCTCAGACTGTAACCACCAACAACCAACTCTTCCTACAACAAGATCGTTGTCATGACGACTACTACTTCGACAATTACTTACTCTATCTTCAGATATCTTCTTCACAGGATCAAGAAGAGGTTGCTGGGAAACGGGATTAATTGAATCTTCTGATGTAAAGCTCTGAACAGTTGCTAAGATACAACTTTCGTCATCAGATGACGTCTCTGATTCTCTATTAAATTGAAAAACAACTTAATTATTATCAACCAATCACTATTAACTACTTATTTAAATAATTCATGAAAGCAAATGATGACTAACTGAACATCAAAGACATCGAAGTCTTCATCTTCATCTTCATCAGCAGCTAACGCCAATCTACTAATTGTTGGGTCCAAGCAAGCTGCTGAGAGGTTCTCTGTTTCAAAGATTCAAATGTTGAGCAAATGAAGAAATTATTCAAATTTTTACCATTATTTCGAATTCCTCTTAAAAATAACGAATACGAAATCATTTCGTGAAATTGATCCTGGTTCCGTAGTTGATTTGTCTGAAATGTTGAGAAAAATGATTTTTAAAATGTTTAAAAGATAAAAGTTACATATTTACGAGTGTTTGAAGCTGACGATGAATTTGTTGGTTGTCTTCTCGTAAATCTGACAACATTTGATAATTAACTTCATCGTAATTTTTATATCTAAGAAAACAAATCAGTTATCTGCGGTAGTTTAAGAAGCAATCAACGAATTATCGATGAAAAAACTGAAAACTTACGTAATTAGCTTGTAGAGGAAAACTACAATTGCTAAACAGCAGAAAACCTTTCTACAAAACCACAAGCGAGCAAATAACTTTTCGTCGCTGGTCAGTTGTTCTTTAACAAACGAATCACTGAGATAAACAAACCAAGAATCTTCAAAGGAAAATTTTTTAGATTTCGTTTGTAGTTAGATCAAACTGACTTTGACACAAAGAAGGAATTAAAATTCTTTCAACGAAGAAACTGATGAGGATTATGCAAATGAGAGGGAGACGAGCAGATGAAGATCTCGAAGACGCAGTGAGAAGAAAGATAAAAAGAAGTGCTAACAAGTTGTAGAAAATAGAAGAACTGTTAGTGAACTCACTGAGAACAGTTGTTTGTAAATCTGTAAAATATATTTGAATAAAAAAGCTGCAAAAAATGACAAAAATCTTTCAATCAGAAGATCTTCAACAGATTTAATCGAAAATCTTTCAATCAGAAAAGATCTTCAAAAGATTTAATCGAAAATTTTAAATTGAAGATGAAAAGTTACTTGAAATTTGTGAAAAAAATTCAGTGAAGTAAATGGAATGTTGATTCATCACTTGCTGTATTTCTGTATAAGACTCTTTAAGATGTCTTTGTAAGGAGCTTTCAATCTCTAAGATCTGTTCTTGATTTTCAAGTGAAGATTTTTGCTTCTCTGCAATTTCTTGAGTTATTTTAGAACTTTCAAGTAAATTTTCAGCAACATCAGCAGAGTTTTGAACAAGATGACCAATCATTTGTTCAGTAGATTCATGCCAAATCTAAAAAAATTGCTGATTAAATATCAGTTTCAAGTAATTTAAAAACAATCACCTGACTTTGTAAATGAAAACAGATTTGTTGCGAATGAGTAAAAAATAAAGTATAAGTGTTGAAAACATAATCAGGTAGAAACTTGGTACATTCAGAGATTGAAGTTGATTTACAATCAGGAAGTTCTCGACCAGAATTCTAAAATGGTCATTTGATAAATTGGATTTTCAGAAAGTACAAATATCTCACTTGTAAATGACATTTTGTAAAAGCAAACGCAATTTTTCGTTGTTCTTCGTCATTAAGATTCCTGCACCCAGATCTTAAAACCAACAATGCTTCTGTCCAACACTAAAAGTTAAAAAAAGAAGTTTTTACACAAAAATTCCCAACTAATATATAAAAAGTAATAAAGTATAAAGTTAAATACTAGAAAATAAAATGTCAGCAAATATTACTTTTCCATAATTGATGTGTTTTGCTTGGCTTTTAATTACTTCTAAATGTTTGATAGCTTCATTGGAATATTTATTATTTTCACTTATTTCTAAATCATAAGCATTTAGAAGAAGAAAGAAAATAGGAAGAAATAAAAAATATAATTTTGTAGAAACATATTTAAAACTTGTTTTTATCATTTTAATTTATCAATTTTAAATTGAAAATTCTTTAAAATAAGACATTTATTTTTATTTGATTGTCTGCAGAAAAAAATTATATTTTTTAAATATTTTATGAGAAATACAAAACTAGAAAAATAATTATTATCAAATTTATTTAAAATTTTGTAATTTTTCAGAAATTATAATTAATAAATTTTCATCTTCTTATATTATTTATTTATTTAAACTTCACTTTTAACTGCTTTATTAATGATATGGACTGAATAAAATTTAATAAAAATAATAAAATATAATTTTTTTGTAAAGCAATAAAACTAATTAGAAATATATTAATAATAAAAGTAAATATACAAAAATAACTCAAATTACTGGAAGATTTAACTTCTAAAAAATGAACTAAAATTAATTTTAAATTTAATTTTCTTTTTTATATTGAAAAATAGTCACAATAACCTAGTAAAAATTAGGAAAAAAAATTTATTAATATTAATTTATTTTTATTACATTTTACTTCCTAGACATGAAAACGTGTGCAATCATGCGTAACAAACATTTAAAAATACCTCTGAAACCAACAGTGATTTATAGCAACTTTTTTAAATATTACTAATATAAAAATAAATTACAAATTATAGTTAACCATTTAATTATCCGATTTTGTTTTATTAAAAATTATATTTTTATTTTTTCAAAACTGTATTAGTGTTTTAAGTTGGTAGTTTAATAAAATGAAGTAATTATTAAGCTAAAAATACTTTTAAATATTGTAAGTTTAATAATAGATAAAAATAATTATCAAAATTTATTAACAAAATTGACGATACTTTGGAAATTAATGTAGAAACGATTTTTAAGTAAAATTTAATTCAAACTAAATATCTACGTAGTAATCAAGTCTTGAATTTTATACATCAAAAATAGTTTACAAAATCATACGCCTTTTGTAAAAATACTTTTGGATAAGAAATTATTCATAACAAAAATTAAAAATTTCTTCATTCTATAGAAACTTTTTTTGACTTCTATGATTTGATTATTTTTAACAAAACTCTCAATTAGGTTTTTCTAGATTTGGTATTTAATGAACTAAAACCTATTTCTAAGTTACTAATATGTTAATATTAAACTAAAGTTTCTTTTATTATTTTTTAAAACTCTGGTTTACTTTTAATTTAAAATCGTTTGTCTAATAATATTTTTTTGTTAGATAATTGTTTAGATAGTTTTGTAAAACTAAAAAAACAATCTCAAGTATTTTATATTAAACTTAACTAAAACATTTTCTCAAGCTTATAATTATTATATTTGAAATAAACTGAGTAATTATATGACTTGTCAAAATTTCATAAAAATCTGGTTATTGAAAAAATTTTGTAATTTTAAGTTGAAACAACATCTCTTGGATAAACTACAAAGGTTTTGTTGAAATATTTGAAGTATATATCGTTGCAAGAAATACATTTATTATAAAACAAATTTCAATTATTTAAAAAAAGCAATTTGACTCTAAACCTTTTATATCACTAATTACGATATTGAAGGTTTTTCAAAAGATGTTTTTTTAAGATAAATAACATTCTTACGTCACTATAAAATGCATTTTAGATATTTCTTTCAATAAATTTGTTGAAAGTGGAAAGTTAGGATCTTCTAATTTTGTCGAGATTATGTACAGTGGAGTTTTAAATCAATTTTATCCAGTCTCATATAGAAAAGGTTGTAACGACATTTTGATTAAAAATGGTCTTACAACTAAAGATTTATCTGCAAGCAAATGTCTCAATAAACAACTTGCATTTAGTGATAAAAAATTAAAGCAAAAAAGAGACAACAAATTCTGTATTGAAGCTACGAACTCAAAATCTATAAATTGTGAAAAAAAAATAGATTTTAAAATAGATTCTTTGAGTTTAGATGAAGAAATAAATCTTAAAACAGATGAAGATAAAACTTCAATTGAGACTTTTTCAAGTTGTTCAGGAGATTTAAGTTTTTGTAATGAGAGTGTAGGAGACATACCACGTTCAGAGCAATTCATACTAACACCTATCTACTCTTCAGAATCTACATTTAGACAGATAGAAAGTAAAGATGTAGCAACTCAACATAACAGTTCTGAATTAACTGAAACAAGCTACAAGAAAACAGGAAATAAATTCAATTTTTTTCTATGTTTTGGTTGCAGAAAACCAACTTCAGAATAAAATTACTGTTGACTGTAAAAATAAATGATTTTTTCGAAAGTTTATAAAGTTTCTTTCATATATTCTGAAACCTTTCATAAATTTCATAAAAATTTTTTGATCAACGTTTATCAGCTAAGAAAATATATTTTTCATGAATCACAACATAAGAAATAAACTAGAAAGGAAAATTTAATAATCACAAAATAAATGGTTAATCAACAAGAATAGATTTAAAATAAAAATTAATATTTTGAAGAAAACATTTTACATAATCAAAAAAATAAATATTAAAACAGCTGATTTGTTGAAACAAAAAAGCAAGTTAATATTTATGAAGTGGAAGGAATATCTTGTAGTTTTGCTTCTTTTTCAGCTTGCCACTTTTCATCACTTTCAACAATCAACTGTTTGATTGCTTTCGTAGCAGTTCCAGCTTCTACAAGAATATATCTTTCCACAGCAACAACTTTGATACTTTCAGCCGAATCTTCACTTAAATCCAACATTTTATCAGCATCACCAAACTTGAAAGTGATTAACTCAGGAAAGGAACGACGTGAAGTGATTCTAGCGATACAACGCAACAAACGAGGTGGTAGAGTTCGAACCCAAGTATGTTTAGGAGTTAAACCACCTCGACGACGACGAGGTTTTACTTCCAGAAGACATCTCATTTCAGTAGCAGTTACATACAAGTAAGCAGTTTCAAGTAAACCATCAACTTGTACAGCTTTACATTCGAAACAATGTTTCATTTCTGAGTTAGAAGTCCAAGTGCTAAGCTTGGCAATCTCATCACCTGTGATTGGTCTTCCTCTAGTACTCGTTACTACTCCTTCATCATCTGCATAATTAGCTTCATCTTCGTCGTCAATACAGAAAACAGATTGGACGTTTTCGTTACTTTCTTTTTTACTAGATGAAGAATTACTTGAAGATCTTTCATTGGATGTCCATTCTTCATCAGTATTTTCAATGAATTTTGTGATCTTATCTTTCCAATTAAGTGATTTTTGAAAGAAATTCCCAGCCATTTTTTTCACTAAACTCTCCATTCTTCCTTTACTATCATCTGCTACATCTGAAATTCGTTGAAATACAAATCTTTGAAAGAAAATTGAAAAACAAGAGGTACCTGAAGAGATTTTTTCACGAGTTGTCTCCACCTTGTTTCCAACAATCCATTCAGATATATTAATTCCTACATCTTCTAGATAAGTGAACAACGAAGCATAACCTCCTCTAACCACACTGATGTAAGTTTTACGTTTCTGTAACAAGTTAGCAACAACCATATACATATACTGGTCTTTCTCCTTGTCACCACTACCTAAAAATCAATATTTAGTTGATACTTGAAAGCAAAAAAAGAGATTATTTACCAATGAAGCAAAGATGTTCACCACCTGCTGTTGAACAAGCTTGAATTGCTTGTTCCTGAGCAGCAAATAACGCTGTTAGAGCCTCATCAAATTCTGTTCTTTCACGAAGCATAAGTGTAGCATCAAGATGAAACGCTGTCAGTAAATGTCCTTGATTATATCTGTGAAGAGAAAAACAAATTTGTAAAATGAGATGTTGCACAAAATATTGAATAATTAACTGTTCAGCAGGTCGACAGTCAACTAAAAAGTATCGAATCTTTGAGACTTCATCTTCATCATCTTCACAGTTAGGTTGACTTGATAGCAGCAACTCTGGTATTGAGATCTGTAACAAGTTTCATATTTTACAAATTTGTTGAGATATAAAACTTTATAATAAAACAGAAGTTGTTTTGAAGCAACCAACCATCTGCTTTCTAGTAGTAAATATATAAATGAACTTTGAACAAGACTTTAATGTCAACAACAATTTATTATTTAATGAAAAAATCCTCATCACAAAAGAGCTTACTTTCAAACAAAAGGATTCTTGAAGATCAGAAGCGATTGATGCGGTTTTTGTGGCACTGCTCACCATAGCTCCATTATAGAAGCAAGCTGCTAGGTCTCGTCTGAATGAAGATGGGGTCCTGTCACTGTAGTAGGAAGCGAGTTGACAGAAGTCGTCTACATCTTCTTTAGATAGAACTGAAGGAGCAGATGAGAGAACCTGAACCGTAGTTTCAACATCGGGAATTTCCCCGCCAGTGATAACCTGTCAGGAAATGAATTTTTAAGATTTGATATTTGAAAGTGAAGATTCAAGAGACCTGTTCTTTGGCGTTCACCAAGATAACAAGACTGAGAAAAAGTATGAAAAAAGGGTCTGATTTCTGGAAATAAATGTCCCATAATGCACTTGTTACTTCTTGATCACAAACAGCTGAGAACAAACTAGAAAACCAAGTCCTAGTGAACATCTCTGGAGTGATTTTACAAGTATCTAAGAAGTTACAGAGTTCAGGGTCGTGATAAAGAAGAAGCAACCTCAGAAGATTGTAAGGAGCGTTTGTAACAGATTGAGAAAGATCAGAACGAGGGATATATCTTGATTGGATTGCATAAAAGCAATTATAAAGAGTTGTCTGATCGATATTGAGGATTGCAAATGATTTTAAGATATGCATCCATTGATAAGAAGACTTGTATTTGATGGCTCGTGATTTACAATAAAATGTAACAACGGCTTTGATATCATCTAGAATTTGTTGTTTGTTTAATTCTTCATCTTTTATATCATCTATCATCTGTTGACAATCTGAATTAATATCAGCTTGATCTTCTAAATCTAATTTGCTGTCCCATGATAACATTGAGTTACTTCTGTTGGTGATATTCAAACATAATTTCCAAACTTTTGCTCTATTAACCAAATAAATTAAAAGTTTATCAAAAATGTTCAATTTATGTTTATATATAAATGATATAGATATGATGTAGATATGATAAAACAACTTTCTTGATCACCTCAAAAAGTTAAATCATATTTCTAACTTTTTAAGAAAATATAAATAATAATATTTATTTTATAAATTTTTTATTTATTTTAAATATAAATCTGAAATAAGAAATGAACAAACCTAAACCGTTTTGGAATAACTCGACATTTACAAATAAATTTTATTATTCCATGATCAACAAAATCTTCATTCAGAGCAGATGATAGTTCCTCGTACCAAAGTACATCACTTTCTGATCCTTCATTAGCTCCTTCATCATTGGATGCTGATAAATGATCAAAATCATCAGTAGATAAATCAGAGATGTCAGTTTTGGAAATATAAACAGTATCTGAGTCCATTTTAAAATAAGTGATCTAAACTATAAATAAAATCAAAAAATATAATTCTAAACAAGAAATATTTCTCAGCTAATTTCTAATAAACTAATTTAAAAAATTTTCTAATCAAATAAATCATAACTTTATATCATAACATAAATAAAATCTTATTTAATAACAATATAAAGTTTTATTTTTAGTAATTTAACATTTGAATGTATTCAAAATTTTAAATAAAAAATTTTAACTTTAAAAATATTAGAAATAAAATAGAAAAATATTTGGAATTTAGAAATCATCTTGATAATAGTGATGTGGAACTAAATAAAACAATTTTATGTATTATGGTGGCGAAACTAAAGTGGCTTAATAAACTATTGGCTCAGATATTTTGTAAGCAAATAATATTGGTTTTAATTGTACCAATCGCTATGGGTTGTTACAACAGAATTTAAAATAATTGTAAATCAAACAACTTTTTAACAATTATTTACAGCAATCGATTTTCTATCCTTATAAAAGCTTATAAAAAGTTGACGTGTTATGATGATTTTACTAAAAACTGTTTTTAATTTTTATCACCTTATTAATTTCAGTTTGTGAAAGCCAAGATAGAATTATTCATCGTTTTCTAAACTACTGAAAGCAATTAATCCAATTTTGTTAAAAATAAAATTACTTTTTTAAATATTATTTTTTTGCAAAAGTTAAAACCTAATTTTAAAAAACCATTTAAGTTATATGCTTTTATTTTTACAATCTCTAAAAAATATTTGAGTTATGGTTTTCCAACTAAAGACTTAAAATATTATAATGTTTGGATGTTTAGGTCATTTTAAAAGTTATAAAACTAAATTTTGTCTTAAAACGCAAAGCAGATAAGACATATTATAAAAGCTCTTAAAATCTGCATATGAACTAAAAGCAAAATATCATTTCCATTTCGCTAAAATTATGAAATCTAAAGATTTAGAACTATAGTGTTAAATGGTTTCAGTCTTTTAATCAACAACAGTAAGAATTTATTTATTTTAACAAACAATTCTTGCAGTAAATAAGTTTTATAATCTTTTTAAATTTAACGATTAAGATTTATTTGCTATTTTCTTAAAGCTTTAAAAACAATTTAGTTCATGTTTCAGCTGCTTCTTTCAATAAAAGTAAACCAAATTTGAGTCTATCTCTTCTGATTCCATCACTACATCAACATCTATCGCATCTTTTAAAATTTTGTTTAAATCTCTAACAAGTAATATGAAACACTGCAGATTCCTCACTTTCCTATTTTATATATATTATCTACAGTATTTGTATTCTTTCTCTATTAATTTTAATTTGTGATTCCTAAGACCTTTCAATTACCTCTTCGCTTAAGAGCTGTTGAATTTGTAACTCGCAGCCACGCGTTGAATAAATAAAATATTTATTGAACGTTTCTTTTAAAACTAACTGAGTGAAAACATCAGGTAAACAACAATTTATTTTAACAACAAAGAAGGCAATTTAAATAAACAAAAAAAGTGTTGAAGTAAAAAGTTACGATTATCAAAAGTATGGCAGCAAAAGCAGTACGAAAAAAAAAACATATTTTGAAAAAAAAACGAACAACTAAAAGTTATTTTGAGATAAATATTTTGGACAAATGTAAAAATATCGATTGCTAATATAGAAAAAGTTTGTAAACAACAAATTTAAGAGGTTTGAAGACCACATATCAAGTGTTTGGGCAAGTAATAGCATCACTACGAACAATCGTCAACAAAATCGGTTTAAACTTGTCGAGAAAGTTACATAATTGTTGTCGAGGTATGTTTTGATGATACATTATATCTTCTAAATGATAATTTCCATCCAAATATTTAAAAAGTTTACAAAACAGTTTGATATCTTCTAGATCGACAGCAGACCACACAGGTTCTAAGACACGTTGACACGAAACAGGAAGAAAAGAAGGGTCAGTGAATGTTTGGTCGACAGAAATACTCAAAAAATCAGAACGTACATCTTCCAAATTAACATCAGCTTCAAGAGTTGGAAAAAATACGATATATGTGTGGAGTTGGTAAAGAAAACGATGCCGTAAAAGCCAAACAATAATTTTTGCTAAATCATCGCGATTATTTAAAGTTGGATCTTTAAACTTAAAAAGGTTTCCGATTGATGTTGGAGTTGAAAAGTAATGAAGTATTTTAATCAAACTAACTTTGAAAAAGCGATTAAATTCTTTAGTTCTCGGTGATTTCGGTTTCAAATCAGCAGTTGGAGCTAACATGTAGACGTTAGTTTCACACAAAGGATAAATAATACAAGCTTTTCCCCAAGCTACTAAATGACGTGAAATATCATTTATATGATTAATTGGTATGTTTGTGTCAACAGATATTTGTTGAAGTGATTTCATTGGACTACAAGCTTGCAGAAATAAGATAATAGAAGTCGAACAACTTGCATTTAGTGAACTTTTTACTTGAGGTGTATCATAGACTAACAATCCATGATAAGGTTTCATACTCTTCATGACACGTAAAGCATGTGACATCGTCATCGCTTCTCGATTAAAAGAAGTATTTACTGAAGTGTGGACTTTGTGATAGAGACAGAAACTAACTCTCATATTATCATTGATAAAAACTTCGACAATTCCAGTATTTCGAAGCGAAGTAAAAATATCTTGAAGTGATTTTGCAAAAGAACATTTGCTCAAAATTGTTCTATGAATTTCTTCACAATCTAAAGAGTCATTGTCATGAATACCAATCATCAAATCAATCTGTTGAGACACATAACTAGATCTAATCTCTTCTACACGAAGACTTCGGCCAATTTTAGCGGCTAAATGATTATAAGATCGAACCATTGCGCGATCTGCAGCTGTTTTTAAAACAAACACGATGTTGTAGCAGATAGCATCTTCATTTTTCAACATTGAACCACCTTCATCGCTATCTTCACTACTACATGATTGATGAACATATTCAGTGAGTTTCTTATAATCCAAATTGACAGTGAAGCCAACGAAACGAAGACCATTAATTTTGACATCTTGGAAAGTTTCTGTTTCATCATATGTATTTGGAATTGAAATATGCGAAAGAGTTGAATCTGAAAGTTTATTGAGTTGTTCTATTTCATCTTGAGTTTCTTTTTCATCTTCATCATTCAAAGCAGACAACTTCTTTTTACAATAATGAGGAAATTTAAAAAGAAGTTTATTATTAACTCGACTTCCACAAAAGGAAAAAAATATAGACAGCAAACTCCAAGGTTCATCATGAGACATCATCAGTTGGTTCTAGTTGTTCAAATATCTACAAATTTCCTAATATTATTACAGTGCAGTTAATCAGACATGACTAAACTGAAACAATTTAATAAAAAATCACAAAATAAAGTTTTTATGGAGAAAATTATGTTTGAAACAAATTCAGAACACCAATATTATTATAAAACAAATTATTAAAAGTAAATAATTTATAATATTACCTATAAAGTAAGCTAAGTTATTAAAATTATGGCTACAGATAATATTTATGTAAATAATTTTCTTTTTAATGAAATTAAAATCAACAGATGATGAAAATTAGTTTATAGAAAGTTAATATTTTGAACAAAATATTTATAATAAAAAAAAAAAAAAAGTATTTTTGAATAGAATAGATATTATGTGCAAAATTAAAATATTAATAAAATTTAAAAGCAAACTTGTTTTAATTAATAAAAAAATTACTAACTCTAATATAATTAGTCACAATTTAAAAATAATTTAAAAGAATAAAACTTTCCACAAAACCAAACCGAATGACATGAAATGAACTCACAGAATTTGATCTAAGTCATATATAATGAAGACTTCTATATAAAAAATCCCCTGTTTCGAAACTATATATAAATATATATAAAATATTAAATTTAAGAAAACTGCTGATTGAAAAAACATTTTAACCAAGATATCATTTTTATTATTTTCACTTACAGATAATTAAGATAAGTATTTATAAAAATATTAAACAGATAATTATGTCGTCATCTAATTTTATAAATATTTTTGGAATCCAATATTTTATAATCTTTTAAAAATAAATTTTTTAATTAATTTATATAAACTTCGGAAATTATATATTTTACTTCAATTGCTTTTGGACTGGAAGATAGATATTTTTTAGTTTTAAAAAATACCGGAATAAAGTTTAGTTTTGAATCAAATATGAACGAAATTACGTTCAAATAAACCACTAAGCATCTAAAACTGCTGCATATTTAAAAAGTAAAATATTTTTGTTGTTATACAAGATAACTTACTTCATTTTTTAGATTGTGTTTTTGGGTGTAACATTTGTATTTACTTTTAATTCAATTATCAGAAGAAGCTGTAATAATACGTGTAGTAGTTCTACAATATTCTTATCAGGCAGAAAAGTTGATGAAACAAAAACCAATTTGACAAAAGCTTATTAACATTTAACTAATTTACTCAATCAATAAAAGTTCTGATAACTATCTAAATATTTTAATAATTAATTTAATTGTTTCTGTCTTACGTGGAACTTGTTGAAAAATTCTTAAATTCTTTTAAACCTTGAATTTCTTAAACAATTTATCTGAAGTTATTTTTAAACTTTTATTTTTTAACCATGTTTTAATTTCTAACAATTTAAACTTCTATTTCATTATATAAAAATGACAAAATATATTACCAAAAGTAAAAAATAAAAGAAAACCATCATTTAATTATTTATTTATTACAATAAATGTGAAGGAGGGTGCCTGAAGAGAGCACCTCTCGCTAACACACATTCTCTCAAATGTATTTAAAACTTTATGAGCTTTATGAGCTACAATCTTGTTCCTAATAATTTTTTATAGCAAAATAGTTAAAATATTTATCTGTTTTATTCAACAAATGGCTGCAAATGACAAATTATACAGCTTATATAACAAACACCAAACAATATGAACATAAAAAATATGAAAACGTCTTAAGTACCACAATTTTCATAATTGAAAGAATAAAAAAACTGCAGAGGTATAAATAAAAAGATTTGAAATAAGTGAAGAAGCTGGTAGTGTTATATATCTCCTGTTAACTTATTGTTAAAGAATATTTTAAAGGAGTTAGATTTTGATGTATTGATAGAGTCAGGAACAATATTCTAAACTGTAGTTATCCTGTTTAAAAGGCTGCTACTTTAAAAAAGTTGTTGAGTCAGTTAGTTTTATATGAAGTTAAGATGGTTGAAACCATTAATAATTTTTCGATCAATTATCTGATAGTATAAAAGATGAAATATTACTAATCTAACAGATTTAATTTTAGTGAACTTAAAAATATAAAAAATCTATAACTCTTAATATACAACTTATCTATTTGTAGCTAAGTTTATTTTTGTAATTAAGTATTTTTAAAGCATTGTTATTAAAGATTTATTGCGAATAAACAATCCTTAAATAAATCAAAACATTTTAATAAAAAAATTAAATGAAACATTAAAATAATTCAAACTTTTTGAATAATCTCAACAATGTTATTTATCAAATGAATTATTTATTGATTTCAACTTTTATGAACTGAAATAAACTTATCAAAAAACAAAAAAATATTTTGCCACAAATTTTACAAACAATTTTTTTTTTATTTTTAGAAAAATATTACAACTGGTTAATAATGTAGTTAGCTTATATTTTCTTAATAAATATCAAACAGAAACTTAATTATTATATCTTTAAAATTGTTAATTAATTTATGATTTAACCTACCAATTGAAAAACATAAAAAGTTTTTTTAACCACCAAATTTCACTTAAATTAAACTAAGAATTTAAAAATTCTTTTTTCACAAATTTATTATTTAAGTTTGTTTCGTTTTTTTAGATTATATGTTGCATATGCACATTTATACATTTAGCAAATCTAAAATACTCTCTGCTAAGCCAGACAAACCTCGTGTTTGGTGGTCGAGAGTTCTTAGAATTCTTATTGACATGCAGCAAAATATTTAAATTGATAATAACATTTATATTCGACTCCAATATGGTTTCACGCTTTCTACTATAATGCAATTTCGACAATTAAATATAAACTTGATAAAATCACTTTAAGTAAGCTACTAACTAAACATTTATCCTATATAATCTTTCTAGGGTTATAAATTGTGTTACTTAATTTGTTTATTTATTAAACACATTTTTTTTACAGCTAAAACAAATAGAACTTAAGAATTTCAGCTTAATTACAAATGTTTGTTGTTCAATATAATATGAAATACTTTTAGATCAAAAGCTGTTGTAGATGTTGAAATGTGCATACAATCATTTGAAATATCATGATTGAACTTGTAACACTATATTTTCCAAGTATCAATGCAAGGAACCAAAATTATAAAAAAGTTTATGCAAAATATCTAAGACTAGAAAATTGCTTTTTGGTAAAAAAAAAAGCTTTTTTATGAGTTTTACGTTTCAATAGTTTTTTGAATATGTAATCATCTTAAAATAAATCAAACTTACACAAAAATATCATGACTTAGTCAAGTTATTAATACTCTTTTCAATTTTAACGATGTTTAATAATATTGTAAAATAAGAAACAAATAATTTATCTAAATCTTTATTAACGAAATTTTCTTTAAAATAAAAAACTTTCACAAAAATTCAATATTCAGCTTTTTATTATTTATTTATTTTAAATTACAATTTGTAGTTAAATGACCTATAAATTGGAAAAATCAACTTTTGTCGAAATATTTTATTCATATCACAAATCCGTCTTTAACATCCTGAATTCTTATATTTTTTAACATAAAAACTTAAACTAGATAAATGATTTTTTCGACGACATCAACAACTTTTCATTTCAGTATTTTTTTAGCTAACTACATTTTACAAATTTTTATACAGAATGAAATTTTTTGTAAAATTGTCGAATAATTTAAGGTCTAGATTTTTTATTTTCACAAAATTTTGTAGAATTTAGTTTATCTAATCAGCTTCTATTAACAAATAGACTTTAACCGTTTTCTTCAAACTTAAAAAAAAAATAACAAAAAGTTAATATTTGAATCTTTATGAAGATTTTTAGAAAATAAAAAACCAAATTATATATTTTATGTTTTTCGCAGATTACAAAAAAATTCAAATTTTTTAAATCTTGTAAATTTTTTTGTTTACTTTCAAACATTTGATAAAAAATCATATTTTTATCTTCTATAAGAATAGATGTTGCTAATTAAGATGATTTAAATTATGAAAATGATCTAAACAATTACATCATTCACACTCAAGTTAGAATCTATTTAAAAAGATGTATTTGGTAAGATTACGATTTATCTATAGAGGATTTTAAAAGTTGAAATTGTTTTTCTGATAAAAACTGACTAACTAAAAAAGTATAAAAAAGCTCATTTGGGAAAAGTTTGGTTTTTAATCAATACTTTATTTTGCAGAAAGTCAAAACTATTGAAGATTTCATTTTTAAAAAACTTTTATCCAACAATCACTTTCTGCAAATAGATATATTATGGTTTTATTAGCCATAATTAATTTAATTAAAAGAATACGTGACCAAAAAAATCATCATTAACCAGCGTCTAATTTCATAATCTTCAATTACAAACTATTTAGTACAAAAAAGTTCTTCAGTTTTTTTTTTAATAAAATATTTCTGAACTTTTACAAGAAACTTTGAAGGCTGATAACATTCTTGTATCTTTTATATGATTCATACAAGTGACTTCATCTTCAGTTTAGAATAGAAGTTTTATTTGCTTTTCAAAGTTATTCTTCTGAAGATATTCATAATTTTTACGCTGATTTGATAAAGTTGTTTTTGAAACTATTAGAAAAAGAGCTAATGTTGTTTGGAGTGATAAGTCTATCTAACATTCAAGTCAGTTTCATTTGCAGCAGATATCGAGGAAATGTAAATAAAAAACCACAAAACGTTTCGATTAAATCGTTTTATTTCGAATAGAGAGAGAAAAAAGAAGAAGAAACGCCACCTGTGCTGGTCTTCATATACAACTCTTACAAGCAAATTAGTAGTTGATAAAAACCAACAACACACTGAAAAAATATTATCAAAAAAAAAACTCACAAAAAAATAAACACAAAAATGTCATGAGATGTAAGTGTACTTGCCTATTTAAATATCTGATTAAAACTACTACTGGATACAGTGAAAAACAATCGACAGGAGTTGATGATGTGATATGGATTTAAAACTAATTAAATATGAAAGTATTTACTTGGATACATTAGAAGGCAAGTACATTTCGTCTCTTGATAAAGAAACCAGTCTATTCAGACCACTAAAGCAAACCAAATTGCACCTATATAATCATAAATGAACAACAAAAAATGTATTTCTAGATTAAAAGATTGTAGTAATTAGATGATATATGAGAAATTCAGATTAGTTTGCAGTACCAGAAAGTGAACTGATTCGATTCAAACGAGACGATGCTTCGTTATTTAGAGGTAGTGAAGACGACTCAGAAGCAATCAAAGAAACTTGATGAGAGTTCGTCGATTGAGAAGTGATAAATGAAAAAACGCGAAATAGAAGTTTAGCGGTGGAAATTGTGAATGAAAAATCCGAGGAAGTCGATTGTAAAAATATCAAAAAAACTTTCGATTGATTCGAATATCTGATTAAATGATCCAAAAAACTCTTTCAAGTTTTCTTGGTAAAAACATCGATGGCAGAATGTTAAAAAAAAAACTTTTTTACGATAAACAGAAACCAGAAGAAAGAGAGATGCTGACATGATCACAATATCAGTTGTTCCATCACGATTCAAAATGAAAAACGCGCGGCGCGCAAACGCGATTTTTCTACGGATGAATGATCATGACTGGATTGAAGATCATTTAGTTGATAAGGGGCCGACCTGATGGAAATCTTTGGTGCATTTGTTGCTGTTGTTGTTGTTGTCGATTCAATACAACTTGCTGTTGCTCCCAAGTCGCTGATGCCGAAGGTGAGATCGCCCCAAAGTTATCGAATTGTTGGGACACAGCTGGCCCTCCTTGTTGTTGTTGGACAGGATAGTTTGGTGGACAGTTGAAAGTACCGCCATTATGTGGGGCACCTCCAGTGCTGACAGACAGCGGACCAACTTGACGAAGACCAGATTGATGTCCAAAGTTACTGGTCACTACCGAAGGACCGACTGGTCGTTGGTTCGGGACATGTTGGTACCTGAGGATAAAGACCATTTAATGACATTGATTTGGTGACCACTAAATGACAGACCTGCCAGCCATGTTGCCATGAGTGTTGTTAGTTGGTGGACTTCGAATGGTTTGCATTAAAACTTGTTCTTGTGGACCATTATCAGGGACAACTGGGTTGTTGGACACAGGATAATAGGACAGAGTCTGTGATGGTTTTTCACTCGGCAAGATATTGGTCAAATCGAATGGAGAATACATTCGTTGCCCTTGAAAATTACCAGGCCCTGGGTTGTTGTTGATGCCATGGTGACCAAAGTTATTAGTCCCTGGACGCAAGTCCATCATTTGCTGACCATTTGGGTTGTTGTGGCCAAGCATGTTTGGTTGTTGCATTGATGGTGAGATACAAACAGCGCCAGGTTGAGATGGTGAACGCGATAAACAGACGTTACCATGGTTACTGTAATCACCGCGCTGGTAAGGGACCATCATACTACGACTTGGTCCATGTGATGGTCGTTGTTGTAGATTGTGGTCGTAACCACCTGGACCATTTGGTAAGATTGGTTGTTGCATACTACCTGGTCGAATCAACATATTGTTGTTGTTAAGGTGTTGACCCGGGTTGTTGCTAGGCATTTGTGTCCCAACTACTTGTGGGGCATCGATTGGATTGTGGGTCAGTGGTGGTGGTTCCTGGGACATGATAGATGGTCCAACATGGGACAGAGGATGTGGTGAGATTGTGGGTCCGTCCTTGACCTGGAATAATTCACTTTTTATCAACAAATCGATTTTTATATTTGTTACTTACTCTCGAAACAGAACCAAACCGCTGACCGACCATAGCAGGATTCGGCATCTGGGACCAATCAGCTGAAGGACCATTAGGACCAGCTGAAGATGGTGTACTGGGCGGCAACATTGAGCCCTGGTCCATAGGCATGTTTTGAGGTGGTTGTTGCATGTTGTTTGTTGATTGAAGAAATTGTCCCTGAGTTGAGTTGATGGACGAGGTTGGTTGTCCTTGAACCCCTGACCCACCCATGGCTGGTGATTTGCCAAGTGGTGACCGTTGAATGGTGTTGACTGGGTTATGAGGTGACATGGCAGGCATATGATTGGGTTGTGGCCCTGTGGGACACATATCATTGGTGTTAAAGGTCGCTGTTTGCATGACAGACGTCACAGGTCCTTGCATTCGACCTGAAAAGAAAATATTAGAAGAAGATGAAGACCAGGACAAGAACTGACTTGTCTGAAAATTCATTGGTGATTTTGCGATAGTATTGGACTGGTTCATGTCAGGTCTGGGTCGATTCATCATGTCCATGACCAGATTATCATTGATTGGTTGCTGTCCACTTGTCATGTCAGGATTGATTGGTGGACCCATGACACCATCGTTGTATGCTGGCATGCTGCCCGGCATCTTCTGGTGTTGACCAGGGACATTGTAACCATGATGCATTCCACTAACTGGTCCACGAATAGAACCAATAGATGGTTGAAATCGGCCAGGCATTGAGTTGTCTGGTCCCATTTGTGGTTGTCCAGGCATTCCTCCTGGACCACTTATAATCATACCAGGTTGTTGTGAGCCCAGCGGGGCATGAGTTGGTGACAGGTCATGACTCATACGAATAGGATGGGACATTTGGTTGGGATTCCCGAACCCCCACTCTGGTGACGTCATACGAGGACCAGTAATCGAGTCTGATTGGTCAAAGACGCTCTGACCGAGATTATGAAGGACACCATCAGGTCGGTACATGCTCGCCTGATTCTTTAACTTCTCCGAGAAAGGAAAAGTCGCTGATTGGTGTCCCATGTCATGTTGCATGCGGACCATTGGTCCACGAGTTGGCATAGTTGAGTTGATATATTGACCAGGATGTGGTTGAGGATAGGTCATCCGGGACACGACCGGCATGCGTTGTTGGATACCTCGATGCATGCCACCCACGTGACCCACATCACCCATGGACTGTTTGGTGTGGGACAGACCTCGTGGTTTGTTACCAATCATGTCCATCGAACCACCTGTCCGGTTACTCATGGACGCGGCGACGCTCATCGGTATCTTGTCGCGCGCGTTATGATGTAAAGCCACGTTGCCACCATCAACTGACATATTAGACCAACGATTTTGATGAATTTGCTGGTTGTTGTAGGGCGGTGGTGGGTCGATGGTATCCATGGAAACCGGAGCTTTATCCATCATTTGAATGTTAGTAGCGGCGCGTTTACGATTCTTAAGATCGTTGTAGATCTGTTGGAAGTGGACCACATGTCAAGTTACCACCTCTGATGAGTTAGTGGACACACTTACCGTGATTTGTGGGGTCAGATGTTGTTCAGAGACCCCTTTTAAAGGGAGGTTTCTGGTTCGAAACGCTTCTTGCATCGCTGATGTCAATTCATAGCGATTATCACCACTTTGAGCGTTGCTGAAACTAGGCCACTGATTCGGAAGCTTCGGTTGCTGGTTGTTGCCTAGAAACCAAACAGATGACGAAACGTCGAAACAGTGGACATCAACCACTCACCAGGACCATTAGGTTCCTTCTTAGACCTACCACCAGTGATCATATCTTTGATTTCCTTCAATTTATTAAACTTGGCGGTAAGTTCATCATTCTTGTTGTGCTGGTCATCAACTCTATTGGAGCCAGGATCATTCTGAGATCGAAAAAGATCAATAAATGATGAAGAGATGAAGACACGAGATGACTAACTCGATAATTAGATGCTGGAGATGCATGTGAAGCCATTGACATGTCTGAATTGTTGCCTTTCTGGTGTCCTACACATGGGTCAATGCTGCCCAGTTGCTTGGACATGCCCTGCGGATATCCGGCCGGTAGTGGACACCGGAAGTTATTTTCCATTTTATTATTGGAGTTGTTATGAGCTGATCCAGTAGATGGTAGATGATTATTGATCATCATTTGATGACCATTATAATTCATACCAAAAGATTTAATCAAATTTGGAGTGATTCGGAAATTTCCTTTCGAATGGAAAGCACTCATCATATTACCAGCTTTCTGATGAACCATCAATCTCGAAGCTTCATTAGCCATACCAGTCGAGAAGACAAACTGATTGAGCTGAAAGAGGAAGAGGTAGAGAGGAATTTGAAGGCGCGAGACACAAACCTGTGTATCAACTGAAGTGTAATTTGATCGACTTTTCACTTCATTCACAGTTGCTGGGATATTCGGTTTTTTTTCTGCAAGTGTTTCGTGATTAGTGGAAAGTGTTTCGAAGAGAGTTAATGATTGGATAGCGATGGTGACGCGCGCGTCGGAGATATTTAATAATTAAAATATTCGATTAGAAACACTCACGATCGTCTTTTGATTTCGTCTTTCTTCTTTTCTTCGATTCTAAGAAAATAAAAGATTTTAGAAAGATGAAACAGGAAGATGATGAAGACCAGATGAAGATGAAGACACACCTTTCTTGGGATCTCCATCCTTCGAGTCAACTGAATGACCTCTTTTACGGAGACCTCTTGGATTTGAAGGGTCTTCCGCGTTCATCACTCGCTTATCTGACGTCATCACACCGGGCGACATCGACGACGCTTGAGCGTGATTACGAGCGCCGTTTAGTGGTGACGCGATACTCGATGCTACATCATTTAGATGACTCGCAGTGAGCATGTTCCGACCACCAGGGGTCCCGCCCTGTGAGTACTCGGGGATAGAAGCGACTGTATGTTGAAGACCAGACATCGGGTTGACGGGCGGTGGTTTGGTGCCCATCATCTGGTTTGGGACATGGGACGATATCCGTTGGTTCATGGCATCATCACACATCTGTTGTTGTCCAGGCATAGACGATGGTCGCCGAATGACGGTCATTTGGTTGTCATGGGACATCAACGATTGTTGCATGGAATTATTGTAGGGCGTATTTTGAGGGGCCATATGTTGTTGAGGACTGATGAAACTGCCCTGGACAGGCTGTCCCATACGTACATTGGACATTCTAGATTCTCCAAAACTCATCCGCTGCTGTTGCTGTCCATGCATTAGGTCATAATCGTAATTAGTTGGTCCAGGACCATGTGGTTGAGGATTGTTGATCATCCGGGCTTGAGAAGGGGACCGGATATAACCAGAAAAGCGATGCTGGTCGTAACCGGTCATTCTACTTGAGGTGGTTGGCATACGAGGTGCTTGTTGAGTTTGACGTGGTAGTGACGTCACAGTTGGTTTCGGGTCCCCGGACAACATGTCACCGACCGGAGAAGGCGTGACACTCGAGGACGTGGTCATGGACACTGAGTTGGCCACGTTAGTAGCAAATGAACCAGTACTTTGGACACTATGATGATTAGAGGCCATTCTAGCTAACCTGCGAAACAAGGAAATAAAAATGAAGAAAATAGATGAGGCGAAGATAGTAACAAGCACGAAAATAAGCAAGCACGAAAATAAGCAAGCACGAAAATAAGCAAGCACGAAAACAAGCACGAAAATAAGCAAGCACGAAAATAAGCACAAAAACAAGCACGAAAACAAACAAGCACAAAAACAAGCACGAAAACAAACAAGCACGAAAATAAGCAAGCACGAAAATAAGCAAGCACGAAAATAGTGTCGGTCGCGAGTATTGAAGGTTTCAGTGATTTTGATTCTAATTTCTGTCAAAGAAGTCTGCTGCTGCTGGCTGCATCGAAATTAACTCACTGACCTCATATCTGGTGTCCCAAGCTGTCCTTTAATGTGGTCCTGACTGAGTTTCTAAATCATTTGCTCAAAACTAGAAGATGCAGTGATGAATTTCGATATTATCTAATTTCTGAACAAATTCAATAAAAAGTTGAAACAAATTCATCTTGTCGAAATTCAGCTTGTCAAAATTCAGTTTGTCGAAATTCATCTTGTCAAAATTCAGTTTGTCAAAATTCATCTTGTCGAAATTCATCTTGTCGAAATTCAGCTTGTCGAAATTCAGTTTGTCAAAATTCAGCTTGTCGAAATTCAGCTTGTCGAAATTCAGCTTGTCAAAATTCATCTTGTCAAAATTCATCTTGTCGAAATTCAGTTTGTCGAAATTCATCTTGTCGAAATTCATCTTGTCGAAATTCAGCTTGTCGAAATTCAGCTTGTTGATAAAACATCTGATTTCTAACAACTATGATCAGATTATCGCCAAAAGCAATTAGAACAAGTTGAATTAGGGGCAGGGTAGATAAAAGTTCTAACAAAACAGCTACAGTCGCCACTGATTGAGTTCAGGAAAGAGAGAAGTTTTCGCGTGAGATGTAATGACGTCAAACAAGTTAAGCGTGAAAAATCTCGAATAGCACGATACGATGACAAGTCGAGGAAAAAAGTTTAGTGGTGGTGGGGGGGGGGATGAAATCGTATCCGATCTTGTCGAAGCCGACTAACAAGATGTGAAATTAAACAATAAAACAAGCGAGCTGCTTTTGTTGAAGTCTGAATATCAATAATTTATGTAACGAACGACAAAGACAGCGATGCTAGTACCCAGTAGAGAACACTGAACGTTTGTTGATGACTTTTTCTATATCATCGAAATCTGCTGGTTTATTATTTAAAAAGTTCTACGATAAAAGAAGGAATCGAAGCAAGATTTCAACAAAAACTTTATGAATGAAACAAGTTAACAAAATATTAAAGAAATCGTCGACTTGCTGTGATAGTGTCTAGTAATCGATAACCTGAAAATCATCTTCTAAGTTAGTCTTAAGCTAAGAAGAAAAGAGACTTCATATGTTAGTTGGTCTGATGTTATGAATAATGTAAGAGTTATAAGAAAGAAGCAAGTTAAAAGTTAGTTGATGTAACAGAGGCTTTGTTACTTTCATATAAATCTGCTTGCTACTTTATCTTGACTAACACCTTTTTATGACCTCTTTCTACATTTTATAGAGATGAATGTAGAAAAAATATTAAAGATATCTCGAGAGAACTCTGGGTAGAAAATAGAAGTTTTTGATTTCAGTAAATAATATTTTTACAAAAAGAAGATGAAGAAATAACTTTTAAAAAAAGATTTGATTAATTTCAATCTGTAAACAACAACTGATCTACTAGTGAGTTATCAAATCTATAAAAGAACTAGAAGGTACACAGATTTCAAGATACAACAAGTGAACAAACACAATAGTCAAGTTGGTATAAGTCACACTAACAAAGGCCCTCAATACAGCTTTAGTTCTTATCAAGTAATAGTAAACGCGACATAAGCTAGCTACCCGCGAGCAATCCATTCATATGGCAGGTAATTGAAGCGTGTGTATTTGCTTGCTAAATTCATTATGACGTTGTTAACTCATTTAAAATAACAGCGAAAAATACTCGGTGAGAATTGACAAAAAGTTGTCTCAAGCTAGTGGTAGCTGGTAAGAAGACTGAGGTATCCGACGTAATTTCTTATATCTACTAAGTTCATGATAAGGTTAACTGCGTCCAGAAAAGTTAAAGAAGGAAAGCGTATAGGGAATCGAAAAGATTTCACCTTAATACCTTGCAACTACCGGCTGCTCTGTCAATCAAACTTTGTCGTTTTATCGCTCATGTAGCTCAGCAGGTTTTGATTAAAATCTCATTTTGATAGCGTTAGCTGGTAGTCTAGATAAAAAGTTTTGCTTCTAATCTACAAACCACGATTTAAAGCTAAATAGATTTAATAAAACTTCGAAAATGAAACTGTCTGTCTGACGCTTTGAAAAATACTAGATATATCATCATCGGTGTCAATCTATAAATGAGCATCATATAATTCAGTCACTTTGCTAGTTATAGCTAATTACGTTTAGTTTCATCAGATAATTGTCACAACATATCTACTGAACAAACAGCAAGCTGTTGACTTCTACTAAGTCACGCCGCGCGACTTCAAGCCAAGTGAACTGGACAATTTTCCAACAGATCGTAGATGACTAGTAAGATGTCTTTACAGTTGAAGATGCTGAGTTAGTGATGAAGAAATAAGAAGAGCAAAAAGGGATTTTTGAAGAAGTTGGGAACAAAAACGTTGTGATCGTGAGTAGTAAGTGAAAAGTGTTCCATGTACTTCATGCAGTTTGTTCATGGAGATATTCTGAAGCTTATTTCAGCTATGAGACTTTTAGAAAAACACCCATTATCAAATAAACTTTATCGAGGTTTGTGGGAAATATAAAAAGATGTTCGATTCAATGACTACATTGATCAAATTCCCTTTTCAATATTTTGAGGATAATCTTTATGAAGTTAAGGTGCAAGTTAAGTGGTCCATTTGGTTGGTATTGAGTGGGTATACCTTTCGTCATCAGCCTGAATTTCATTCAACCAATCATCAACACCTCTTCCTGTTAGCTCAGGAAGTGGCGGTAAGGGGTTTGGAACAGAGGGAGTTCTATATTTAATCAATCTAGGTAAAATGAAATAGTTAACGTTGGCAACATCAAATTATAATCGAACATGAATAGCAAGCAGCAAGTTACTACAAAAGAAGCATTCCATCTTACTTGTTGGCATCTGTAACTCCAAGTATCTCGGTGAGGCAGGACTTTGCACTGCTCTGGAAACTGTTGTTATCAGTTATAGATGGACTTTGAAAGAAAGGTGATGTCATGAGTTCGTTGTTGAATTCATTAGTGAGAGTTGAAGCAGTTTGAACGACTTCATTAGATACTGATGCCATTGTAGTTAAAGCCTAAAAGAGTAATGTATGTTTAGAGGATTCAATTCGACGTCTAGATGCAAATCTTTATATAAAAGATGTTTTAATTATAAATTCAGTTAGTAAGAAGAATCTGTTTCAAAGATGCAAGAGACTTACTGAGTTTGAATTACTTGATGTTGTTGAATTACTAGAAACAAAACTTCCAGAGACAATTCCAAGTTGTGAGATCACGTTAGAAGTACTTGAAGTTGGAGGTACATCAGAAGGAATTGATGAAGAATCAACTGTACTGTTTATCAAAGTATTTCCATCTGTTAGTGGTTCAGTTAAATCATCCAGAATCAAACTATTATTGACGGAGTTCTGTTGATGGACAGGATTGTGATTATCCATCCGTAAGATGTTCAGAACATCTTCAGCTGATACAAGAGGAGTATCTTCTTCTCCATGAACAAAAGGTGGAAGACCTTCTACAAGATCACCAAGAGTATCATTCTGAGTTTCAAGGTTTTCGATATTCATTGGTAAGTCTTCGTCCGTGAGTTGAAATTTGATCATATCATCATTACCAGCATCAGTCTCAGCAAATGGGTCGTTTGTACTTGGAGTTGAACTACTTGCCACGGTTTTTGGTCCACTACTGGCCAGGGTGTTGTTCTTCAAAGTCACTTGATCGCTTACATCGCTGAGATCAGAGACTGACGAGTTACGACTTGCTGCTGCTGCGGAGGTGGTTGTCGGATTACTTTCCAAACTGAATTGCTTGTTGGTTTTAGATTTGGTTCGTGATTGGGTTTCATTCGCTGTACTAAGTGGTGGTACTGATAATGGAGAAGCTGGTCCATTTGGGTCATTTATAGGGGACAGATGGTCACCAATGGTCCCAACAGACCGTGGTGTTCTTGGTACGGCTGGACTGTTACAGTTTCGACGAGACATTCCTTCATTGCTACTTAAATGACGATGTTGTTGAGAATCCATGATTGGTGTTGCTGCTTCGTGATTGGTTACAGAAGTGTAGTTTGAAAAGCGACCTGATCTAGAACTGCTTGAAGATCCAAGAGATATTGATGAAGATTGACTTCGTGATGCTGGAGAACTTTTAGTTTGTTCATTTGCAGATAAGGTGGCGACTGTTGAACCATGAATTCCACCTGAATTATCTAATCTGATATTTTGTTGCTGTTGAACTGCTTGAGAGGGTTGGACAGATTTGGGATGTTGTTGAGGGTGTTCCCGTTGAACCCTCATCACATTAGCCGCGGAGGTTTGATTATCGTAGTGTCTGTAGAAATAGAAATTGATTAAAAGTTGAAATTATTACAAAAATATTTACAAGTTAATATTAGCAAGAAGCTTTTACTTGATGTTCAGCAAACATTCAATCAATTTAATTATTATTTAATTATCAACATTTCTGTAAGATATTTCAAATTATTTAAATCCTAATAAAATGAAATCGAATATAGGTGATAAACACGTGCTTCTAAATCATATATATAATTCATGAGAATTTCTTTTTCAATAGAATTCAAGCTACCAGTAGCCGTCATATGATTCGAGTTAAGGTGGGTTTGACCTTAACTAAATCAATGTAGGCTCCCGCCAAAAATTCTATTTGATTCAACAAAAGTTTGTAGAATTAAAATAATTTCTGCTGTCTAATTCTCATCAAGTCTTACAGATTAAAAAATAAATATTTTGATTAAAGTAAAAACATGAAATAAGCAAACTAACAATTGACTTGATGCTGCAAACAACAGAAAATAGTTTTGAAGAAATAATAAATAAAAAATAACGAGAAAGTTTGAAGCGAAAAAATGACAAAGAATTTGATAGAAACTGACAAATTCAAAAACTGAAGAAGTTCACAGTTTCAAAGTTAATAGCAAAAAAAACATAATTTCGAATCTTGAAATGAAATAAGTTCTTGTCACTGAAGTAACAGAACAAAGACTCTTACAGGTAGAAGAAGATGAAATAACGAAGATAGACACAAAGCAAAGAATCGTCCCACTCAAAAAAGTATGAGCAAAAAGAGATGGAAGAGTAAAGAACAGTAGAAGAAAACAAATTTGTAAGGGTGGTTTGGTAGAGAACAGCAAACAACGTTCAAACAGGCGATACTTACTTACTTACTTTTCCTATTTTTATTGTTTTACTCATGAGCAGAATGAGACACGCATTAAAGTGTATCTGTATAGAGCGTTTACAAATAAGAAACACAACTACTCTTGCACACAAACTACAACCACCAGCCTCATATTCAGTTTCTTTAACTCTACATGCCGCCTACCACCAAAAATGCGACGATAAAGAAAATTTCCTCATACAAAAAAGCTCTAACAACTTTTTCTGTTTCCTTAAATACAGCGCCATGTTTCGAAAAGAAACCACAAACCTCCTGTCTCAACCACGTTCAATTCTACATTTACTTGACAGCGAAGTTATTAAATATCGTGAAATACATCAACTAATCATATCTGCTGCTACTGCTGCTGCATACGACGTTTGTTTTCTCGAAGAAGGCTGCTACTACCTAGCAACTGTAAACACGAACAGATATTCTTTCATTCTTTGAGTTTCAGGTGATTGAAGTGATTTTTGAGGACTGAGTGACGTGTCTACGACTAAATAATCATCTGAAATCAAGTACTAGTATGAAAAAGAAATAAACAAATGCAATAATTTGGTGTTGTCATGACAACGGCATCGAGAATGTTTGCGAATTAAAGAGTTTGAAGAAAACTTCTCCTCGTTTTTTCCTTTCTTTTTTTTATCGCTTTTTTTTGGTGCGAATAAAAAAGTTGTTTATTTGTTTTGATGGTAAATATAAGAGTAAAAGGCAAACACAACCTCCAAAGTTGTTGTTTGTCTACAACGTCCCTAGCCAACTTGTTTCCAACAAATAACTTTTGCTATTTTTCAAATACTCGATTTTCAGAAAACAGGTTAGCAACGAACTGATTCACTTCAAATCGTCGAAGTCGCGCGCGACATCTGGACACAGAGGTCTGGACATTGAGACCAGGACACTGAGACCAGGACACTGAGTGGTGGACACTGAGGCTTGGACACTGAGGCTAGGACACTGAGGCCTGGACACTGAGGCCTGGATACTGAGACCTGGACACTGAGTGGTGGACACTGAGTGGTGGACACTGAGTGGTGGACACTGAGGCTAGGACACTGAGGCCTGGACACTGAGACCTGGACACTGAGGCCTGGACACACAGATCTGGACACTGAGGCCTGGACACACAGATCTGGACACTGAGACCTGGACGCTGAGGCCAAGAGACTGAGACCTGGACACTGAGACCAGGACACTGTGACCAGGACACTGAGGCTAGAACACAAAGTCCTGGACACTGAGACCTAGACACTGAGGCCTGGACACTGAGGTCTGGACACAAAGTCCTGAACACTGAGACCTGGACATTGAGACCAGGACACTGAGACCTGGACATTGAGACCTGGACATTTAGTCCTGGACACTGAGGCCTGGACACTGAGACCAAGAGACTGAGACCTGGACACTGAGGTCTGGACACTGAGACCTGGACACTGAGGCCTGGACACACAGACCTAGGATTGGGAGTGACTACATGACATGAAGATCTCTAAATGGATCTAAGATCAATTAACAGAAGATCATCTTGAGATCATCAGGATAATCTGGACACTGAGCCCTGGACACAGAGAACTGGACACTGAGACCTGGACATTTAGCCCTGGACACTGAGACCTGGGATTGGGAGTGACTACATGACATGAAGATCTCTAAATGGATCTAAGATCAATTAACAGAAGATCATCTTGAGATCATCAGGATCATCTTGAGATGAAACATTAGAAAATATTTGTTATTCACCGAGATTCATGAAGAGCTGGGGTTGGTTTCAGTTGATCTCTGTTGCTAGTTGGATGTCGAGATACGTGATCAGTTGATGGAGTAGGATTGCTTGTAGAAGAAGTATCGTTCTTGTCTACACTTGAAGAGAAGTTAGAGTTGGTTGAAGAGCCTGTCAAGTAAATAGTGTTAGAAGAAGATTTGATGAAAATCTTAAAAAATAAGCTTGTCGAAGGTAATTGAAAATTACCATTTTTTGGTTCCTCGTTGGTATCTAAGTTTGCTGCTGGTGCTGGTGGTTGTTGTTGGAAGATAGGGCTACCAAATGGAGAAGCACTCTGTCGTCCATTAGTTGCTGAAGAGCTGACAGACACAGAAGTGACTGTGGTTGGAGATGAAGTGTTGGTCATCTTCATTTTATTGTTAGATGCACCATTAGTACTTGCTGATGTTAGAGGGATTGTGGGTGAACTACTCTGTGAACGTCTTGAAGGTTCCATTAAAATCTTTAAATGAAAATGATTGGTTAAAACTAGCCACTAGTCGATCGTTCACGGAGTTAATCGCAAAATAGAAGCACACGAGCGAACGAGCGAGTGAAAAAGTTGCTATTGGGTGAATACATAGATACTAACATCAATTATTAATGACTAATTCCTATCCTTTTATCGATTGCTCACTTTTTATATTCTCAGATTCTATTTGCAAATCAAAATAGCCAGCAGCAAATTGGGAGTTTGAAACAGTAATCATTGTACACGTGCTTTTTCGTCAATGTTTAACCATCATCAACTACTTTTATGCAAACTGACAATACTCAATCAACAAACACAGATGATTAAGTAGAATTGGTGACGAACTAGTTTCATTGTTACAAATATTTAAAACTGATGTCAATAAATATCGTTTCTTTTATGATTTTAAAATGGATTGTTTTTATAAAATGTCTTAAAATTAAATGAAATTAACAAATATTTTCTTACCTGAAGTTTATAGTTTTCCAAATTTAAATTATTTTCTCATAATAACCAAAACAAAACCGAATAAAATGTTTGCTTTACTTTTAACCAAAGTAGCAAGATAATATTTAAAGATTAGATGTTATTTAAGATAGTTTCAAATGATGTAAGATGTTAAAGAGACTTGATAAGATGATGTAGAGTTTCCAAATAAAACAAATTTGTCAGTTAAAGTTAGTTTAAAAGCCTTAAATCGTCTGTAAAAGCAAATCACGTGGTTATAAAACTAGTAAATATCATTTAACAACAATTTAGAAGTCTAACAAAATACTTAAAATATAAAAAGTGAAATAAATAAAAGGTTACAAAGGTGTAATTGTTGATGGATTTCTTTAACAGTATCTGAAAACCTAAAAATATAGTTTTTAATCATTCTACATAGGTGTTGATTGAGGAGGTTGTTGATAAAATCGACAGATATATCTGAAAAACACAAATTTGTTATTTGATAGATGAGACGATGTACAAGTTGAAAAGGTTAGATGAGTTGTGGAAAATGTATTTAATGATCTTTACAAAGATTTGCTCTTAAAGATTTGGTGCTTGCTTCTTTGTAAACAACAACAAGCAGAAACAACAGCAACAACAAGTAGAAGCAACAACAAGCAGAAACAACAACAACAACAAGTAGAAGCAACAACAAGCAGAAACAACAACAACAACAAGCAGAAACAACAACAACAAGCAGAAACAAGCGAAGTGGATATTTCATCGCTACGAAGTTTGCTGCGCAGAAAATCGTTCAACGAAAGCGAGAAGCTTCTTTTTCTCCATCAATACTTCGCTTAATATGCATAGAAAACAGTAAGAGGTTTTTGGAGGATGAAAATAGATAAGGGGAAAAATTGATGGATAAAAGAGAAAGAAGCTAGCAGACACCAACAACAACTAAATGTTTGGTGCAAATTGGTTGCAGTATGTCAGGTAAATATTCACAAAAACAACTAAAGGTATCAACCACAATAGATGTTGGTTTAGATGATGTTGATATGCATGGTTGCTTTCGTTTAGTTTAACATTAGTACATATAAGCGAATTATGTCACTAACAAGCAGACTTCAACAACTAGTTGATAAGTTCCCAACTTTCACTAGAAATTTGGTTCACAATTTATCTGATGTAAATATTTACACAACGTGAAAAAGGTAACCCCACAACCAACCAAGCAACCAAGCTTTTTGTTTTCTACTATTTACTTGTTAATGATTAATCTCAACAAGTTCCCATTCCACAAGATCTAGAAAGAAGATGTGGCGATAAGTAGATATTTGTGCTTCAGAACAACTTGTTGAAGTTTGATTGACGTTGTCAACTGACAAACCGCGCGCTACCGCTTCTAGATACTCTAGCGTCGAACGTAAAGCTTCATCGCACCGCGGTCGACAGATCCTTAAACTATTATTAGCTTGAATAGAAAGAGCTAAACAGAGAGTTAGAAGAAGTTGTTTGGTTTCTCTTTCTTATTTTTTTTTTGCAGTAACCAACTTTTTCCACTTTCGCCTTTACAACAGCGTCAACTACTGATGCGCGCGAGTGCGTGTGTATGACGCGACAAGAGCAACCGGTGGCTCGTGTGCAATGGTGCGTGACTGCAGCGCGAAGGTGAGAAGTAGCCACAGTGAGTGAAAGAGGAGTAAAGAGGAGATGTGGGCCGGCACAACCACCTACATCTTCTGTAAGATCAGCCACTGCTCCACACCACCGCCACCGATGATGGAGTTTTACACGGAACTTTCTCGTCGTAAACACCACTTAGATGGCTGGTTGGTTGCAGATGGTCGCTGGTTGCTGATGGCTGGTTGCTGATGGTTGTAGATGGTCACTAGTTGGTTGTTGATGGTTGGTCACTGCAGATGGTCGCTGGTTGGTTGCTGATGGCTGGTTGCTGCTGGTTGAATTAAACACCAAACAAGTTGTCACCTTCTCATCATCTTTACATTTTCAATTCATTCAAAATAGCGATCTGAACCACGATGTTACTGGACCAATAGATATGGACACTGGACTAATAGACCTGGACACTGGAACAATCAAACGACGACCAACAGACCTGGACCCTGGACCAATCAAACGACGACCAATAGATATGGAGAGTGGACTAATCAAACGGCGACCAATAAACCTGGACAGTGGACCAATCAAACGGCGACCAACAGATATGGACAGTGGACCAATCAAACGGCGACCAACAGATATGGACAGTGGACAACATTTAGGGACTGGTGGTCTTATATGTGAAGATAGAAGTGAGATGGCGTTTTCTCGTTACCAGTGGTTTCCGTTCAATTCGAAAACAAATATTCGACGATGTCCGGGTCTTTGACAAGTTGCCCTGACGAGGTTGCCCTGACACAAGAGATCAGCTGGTTGTCGGGTGAAGATGTGGAAGCGAAAAAGATGTAGCAGCAGATATAAAAGTTTGCTGAAAATATCGCCCGAAGCAAGACGAGACGCGATAATATGAAGCTAGTAAATAAATGGTGAGAAGCATAAATAGATTTGTTTGGTTGATAAGAGGAAATGGAACAAACAAGAAATTAAAAACCATTCAAGTGACGAACATCACTTTTCACTACAAATTGCGCCCACTAGCGGATGGAATATTTGAGTTTGAAGAATTGGGTTTGCTTGTTAATTAATCATTTCAATAAATCAATGAAATGATCAGAAAAGTCTTCAAATAGAATTTTAAAAGATTTCAGAGGCTTGAAGGGGATGGTAATAAACAAAGTTGAGATGAAATTTACGTTTTAAACATCTCTCTACTCATATACACGGCGCCACCACATTTGTATCGACAAAAAGAGAAAGTACATGTACAAAAAGAAAGAAAGAGATAGTGGTGGAGGGGTGGGAAGCCTGAAGCGAATGCGAAAAGTAGGAGCTGAGAAGTGAGGAGTTATTTCCTTCTCCTGCCTGCTTGCTTGCCTGCTTGCTTGTATGTTTGCTTACGACTAAATCGATAAACTTATAATCGATCGGGCCAACTTTCATCTCATTGGATACTGCTTCTAAATCATTTATATTTTCACGCATATATCAAATTATAAAGTTTTCTGAACCAGCTGATTAAGGGTAGAGGGTGTCTTCAACAAACAAACAAACAACAAATTGAATATCACAGATCGGGGAGACATTGATGATCAGAATTACATCAAGAAGCAAAGATGAAGTATCAGGAGGTGGTGAAGGAACTAGCTATCAACAGAGAAACAAACAAATAAATTTTGAGGAACTGAAAAAGTCGAAGCAACAGTTATTGAAGAAACCAAAACAACAAAAACAGGTTAGTGTGTGGCTGGGAGCTAGCAGTTAATTAGTCTGATGAAGATGACGAAATAGTGAGTGGTGTATGAAAAGATAGGATTTATTCTTCTAATAAAAACACTTAAATTATTCATCATAATCTAATAGAAAAACAAAAAGTTCTAATATCGTTTCAAGGGTTTACTTTGTGTCAGAAAAGAGAAGTTATTGCTCATTCAACTACTGTTTGTGATTAAGAGCAAAAAAGTTTGATTATTGAGTTCACTACGATGTCCTATACAACAATAGATAGATGACAACTGCTGCTACTTAACAGAACGCAACCAGTAAGTTAGCAGTTTGTTGTCGTTGCTTCACAACGAGATGGTGGTGTCGTGACAACTTGATTTTCTCAGTTAAATATGTAAACTAGATAAACAAATTAGCTAGCAGCACGTGCTACATATTTGAACATCTACAGTTTCCATCAAACCATTTTCTAGAGTGAAGTTACAATCGAAGATGTTGTTTCGAATTGAAATGAACAAAATGGGTTTGTAACAAGTTGGGTTTGTAACAAGTTGGGTTTGTAACAAGTTGGGTTTGCAACAAGTTGGGTTTGTAACAAGTTGGGTTTGCAACAAAATGGGTTTGTAACAAAATGGGTTTGTAACAAGTTGGGTTTGTAACAAGTTGGGTTTGTAACAAAATGGGCTTGTAACAATTTGGGTTTGTAACAAGTTGGGTTTGTAACAAGTTGGGTTTGTAACAAAATGGGTTTGTAACAAGTTGGGTTTGCAACAAGTTGGGTTTGCAACAAGTTGGGTTTGCAACAAGTTGGGTTTGTAACAAGTTGGGTTTGTAACAAAATGGGTTTGTAACAAAATGGGTTTGCAACAAGTTGGGTTTGTAACAAGTTGGGTTTGTAACAAGTTGGGTTTGTAACAAGTTGGGTTTGTAACAAGTTGGGTTTGTAACAAGTTGGGTTTGTAACAAAATGGGCTTGTAACAAAATGGGTTTGTAACAAAATGGGTTTGTAACAAAATGGGTTTGTAACAAAATGGGTTTGTAACAATTTGGGCTTGTAACAAGTTGGGCTTGTAACAAGTTGGGTTTGTAACAAGTTGGGTTTGTAACAAAATGGGTTTGCAACAAGTTGGGTTTGTAACAAAATGGGTTTGTAACAAGTTGGGTTTGTAACAAAATGGGTTTGTAACAAGTTGGGTTTGTTGGTGATAGAAGTTGATGATGATGTTGAAGATGGTGTGAAGAAAATATCAATTATTGAAGACAAAAGTGTGATGATTTACCTGTGATGGAAGCAACCAGGACTTGTGAATTGGAAGGACATGAAGTTTTGATGCAATTATGTGAGTAGAGGTACAAGAAGTTATCTCAGTTGTAAGAGGAGTGAGGTGGTTGTGGTGAAAGACTGTCAAATTTTCGTCAAGCCGAAAAACAAATGAATACCAAGTTGCAGCACACACACAAACACATGATTGAATAAAAAACGCGCGCTTCAAATTCACTTCGCAACACACAGAGTAAAAAAGAAGGGAAAAAAAACACACACTCAAGCGCGCGCGGTTTGTCACGCTTCACTGAACAACACGACAATAGTCTTTTTGGCGAATGACATAACTTCTGTTCAGTGATTCATAACGAACGAACGAAGTCTTCTCTTACTCTGGTACTCAAACAAGCCGAGCGCGATGAGTCATCGACGTTTATTACTGGTAACTTCGCAGCTTCGGACCTTCCACGCGTATATAAACAACAATTCCTGATAAAAACATTTGATGTTTTCTCCACCATCTCGATATGATGTTGAAGGAAATCAGTTGTAGCTTCCTTTTCTACCTCCTGAATATCTGTTGAAGATATTTGTAATAAAAGTGAAGTATTTTGTCGATGAAAAAAAAGTTTGTTTAAAAATATTGTTGAGTAAATAAATTGTTGAAATTTAAATATTAATATTTTCATAAAAATAAATAAATTTGTTGAAAATGAAATTTGAGTTTTTTAATCAAGTTCTTTTTGTCGTGATTGACAGTTGAGTTTGATTACTGGATTTAGTGAAAGTTCTTCAATGCAAATAACTTGTTGCAAACATATCAAGTTTCTTGGTTGCTACATTAAACATCTAAAGCTAGTGGCATAGTGTCACAGTACCGGTTGTCCTGGCCAGGCATGTCAAGCGGCGAGGTCAGCTGGGTGCATCAGTAACAAACTGCTAGCTGGAAGTAAGGAGTTGGTGAAAACTGATACCTTGATTGTGTTGACATAAGCACTTCGAATCCATTTCTGTTAAATAAACGATTCTAAATGCAAACTCAGCAATTTTCTACAATGTTTATAAGATATGTATCATAAAAAGTTTTTTATCATTCAGCAGATTTACATCAAACAAAAAATTGTGAAACCACTGCTGCTGCTACTGATGAGGTTTGAGAAAACGTAAGAAGGGTTGAGTTAGTGACGCCCTTATGACGTCATGGGAACTGGCGACAAGTAGATGAAAGGGTCTTTCGGAGAGATGAAGCCGATGACAGATCGAGTAGTTTAAATGGGCTGATTTGCGTGCTGTATAGAGATGCTTCAAGTGGACTTTTGATTCTCAATAATTAAGTAAAAATATTTGGCAAGGATTACGTGAAAATGAGAAGCATGGTGGCTAGTGAGTAAGTCAGTAGAGATACTACTTGCGTATCGCTTTCAATTACCGGTTTGAGCGTACATCAGTTTATAGCTTGGTTAGTTGGTTGGTTGGCTTGTCAATGAATCAAATAAACCAGCTTTGAACCAGCCACGTGATCATCAAGCTATAAGAATATTTTACTTTTAATTATCAAGAAATTAAAGTTGGTTTTCGAAATTTTGAAAAAAAGGGTGTTTTATTAAAAGAAAGTGAACTTATTAGTTAAATATCGATATTATCAGCGTTAGTTACTATTTTATTTATTTAGATTACTTAAACAATTTAAATGTTTATAAAATATAAAATAAATAAGAATAAACAAATTTAATTGTTTACAGAAAGATACTAAAATAGAAATATTAGATTTTTCATTATGCTGGTTACACAGAAAAGACAAATTATATGAAAGTTTTAATTGAAGTAAGAAAAAGTCAATGACAAAGATGCAAGGAAATTTGAAATATTTTCTAAATCGTTTCAAACTGTTGATTTTGATGAGAATATTATTTTTGCTGATCAGATTGTAGATATGAATAATAACGATTTATTTGTGATTAATCTTAATTTCAGCTGAATAATAAGTTTAAAAGGAAGTAGGTTTGATATTTACAATAATTAATCTGCTATCAAAAGATCTTTATCACTAATTATAATTATTTATAATTAATTTTTTATTACCATTTACAAATGATTTATTGTTTGGTTTATGTGTTGGTCTATAAATGAAATTTATTTATCATAAAATAAACAGAATGAAAAATGATAAGAAATGGTGTTTTATATCTTCCTAAATCTTTGAATAAAATATTTTAAATTGGAAATTGTTGAAGTAGTTTAACATGAAGAGGAAACCAAACAAGAAAGTGAAAAGGTGAGACAAGGACACAATTTTCAAACAGATTTCCAACAAATAAATAAAAGTAACAGAACAGCAGAAATGATCAAAGAAAAGAGACATGTCAGCACTATAAGATGTAGCATGCTGGCTCTTATGCATTTATTACTTTATAAGCAAGGTGGTAATTTGAAAAGTTGATGGAGTGAAGAGGATGCTCGAGTTAAACGAGTGTATTGTCGTAGTCTCTTCACGTCATCATATAACTTACAGTAGATAAGCTGCTTTTGAAATGTTGTGTATTCTCACAAATGACACCGACTCGCTCTCTAACCATATAAAGACATGTTTGAAGTTGCAGGTTTCCTCTCAATCCTGTCACACTCTATGACTAATCACAAAACGATTCTAATGTTAATTGAAAACAGAAAGTTGAAGAAAAATGATCAAACGATTGAAGATGTAAGCTAGAAAAAGCTCTCAATAACAGAGTAATAAACTCTCTTGTGAGGTCTCAAAGGGCTAGGAAACCAAACACAGCAAAAAATTGAGACAAATTAATTTGGTAGATAATTTATAATGTCCAGATTTTACATGGATTCGAATTATAAGAAATTAGAGGTAAACCCAAGTGAGTAGATTTCAAATAAAACAACAGATTTCAAAGAAATATCAGTAAGGTCAAATAAAGAAGATATTTTGGATCAAAAATGTGAGGAAATGTGATTTTTTTCAACTAATTAAGTAGAAATATCAGTAAAAAAACCAACAAACCTTTTTGCTTGATCCCCGTTTTTGTAGATTCTGGTTTCGATTCTTATCTGTCATTTCAAATAAGCAAGATATTAGATAAAATTGCTGATAAAATAATCTGCAATTTCAAATCTTTTATAGCAAAAAAACAATATAAATAATCAAGTCGCGTTTTATACATTCAAATCAACAGTTTGGAATTTAATTTTGAAAGAAAATAGGATGTTCAATAACAAGGTCACATACTTGATCAACTTTGTTTTGAAAAATAAATAAGTTGACTGAAGCAACCATATTTGGCAGTTTTAATAATTATTATTGGTGAATTATATGATTAATGGATTTAATTAATTTATATATTAATAAAATATATCATTATAATGAAAGAATGATGATATATCAACATTACAAGTGATTCTAATCATCAATAATCAGATAACTAATCATCAGATAACAACTGATAGGAAATTATAAAAAAAAAATTGGCAAAAATCGTTTTCTAATATTTATTATATTTTAATTAATTAATGATATTTAGAAATAATAAAAATATATAAATAAGATGCCCACCATGACAATCTAACCAGCTTTATAAATTTATAATTTTTTTTACAGGTTTGGATATTAAAACAATTTTTAAACTTTCTAATACATATATAAAAAAATTTTATAAATTAACTTTATCTCAGCAACATCAAGTTACAATCGCATTAAAGATCAACTATAAGAATATAAAAACTCACCAAGAAATTGCTTCATCAAGATGGTGATTGGAAAAGAAGTGATCCATTGAAAGAAATATTCGATGAGTAGTCAGTAAGCAAGATCAGTGACAAGTGAAAAGGATTGAAAATACTTGAATAAATTGCCTATGAAAAAAATCCAGTGTTTCAAAATATTTCATGAAAATTCTCAAAAATAATAAACCCATAATTTATCGGAAAAAATTTCTTCTATTTTACTTGTATGAATAAATAAAATATTAAAATAATTAATTAATAAAATTATTTATTATATAATATTAATTATAGATAAGTTGTGGTTCAAACCTCTTAAGAAGTTAGATTTCAGAAAATTTGCCGATTATTTATTAAAGGCATCTTAAAATTTTTATAATAACTAGAGATCAGATTGTATTAAAAAAATCTTATATATAAACTAAGTTATCTTATATATAAACTAAGAGAATAATATATATGAAAGAGTCACTATTGTATTATATTTATCGGTAGTCTTCACAACACAATACTCCTGAAACTTCAACATAAGAAAAACTACAAAAAGGTAAAATTTATTTATCTACATAATAATTATTTCATCTTAATTATAAAAACTTTTATTAAAACTGTAAGATGAATCGCTTCAAATAAAAGCTCTGCCTCTAAGTAATGGTGGGCAGAATCCGAAATAAGAACTTATTTTTATATCAAGCTATTTAAATATTATTTTAAAATAGAATTGATAATATTCCATCTATTTCTTTGTCATCACTAAAATTAACTATGAAGCTAATTATACTTATTTTAACTTTATATTAATTTAACGAAATCAGCATTCCGATGAAGCCATTGATGAAATGAAATATTAAGGCAATAAGGAAATAAAAGAAGGACCAATCACTAGGCCACACCTTTAAAGATATTTTTAAAGATCGAAGCAGATTCCACACAAATTTCAATTAATAAATCAAACTGCAAGAATCTGATGGAAAAACCAGTTTACATGAAGATTTATAAAAGAAGCAGAAGTATTTGAAAACTTGGTAAAAAAGATTTTAATCTAAAGAAGATTCATTAGAATTATATGAAGAAGACACCACTGCCAAAAAGTGAAGATCAACCATGATTGAAGGAAATGACTTTTAATGAACTGTTTGAAACTTTAATTAATCAAATTAGAATGATATAAACCATGAAAAGTCAGATTCAAATTGAAACAACATGATCATATTCAAAGGAAGGATATTTACAAATTCAACTAAAGACTAATTAAGAACTTTACAAGGATCAGATGAAAAGCGTTTTGACATTTTCAATAAAAGCGCTAATTTTCAACAACTTTGGAATTGATCTTAGCACAAAAGGAACTCCTTTATTTAGCATAAGATCGATTTATTAATATTTCTAAAATTTATAATAATTTGCCGTAAATATAACTTTTAAAGAATTTTTTTAAATGTAATAAGTATATAGCTAATATCTGGCAACTTATATTGTTGCAGAGCTTAGATAATATAGAAAATAGTTGGACTTCTAAATAGTTTATCAAAATATTCTAATATTTTACTTAAGATAAATTCAGTAGACTTCTAAATTCTACATTTCTGAAGGCAGATATTTACTGCCTTGATGCAAAAGTCATTTAAAACTGAGATAAAAACCGTTTCAATAAACACTTCTATTAATTAATATATATTTTTTATATATATTAACTTTTTCTTTCCAATCACAGGTTAAGGTTTTTTGATTTAATTTAATTAATAGAAATGCAAATGAATTATGGATACTGAAAGAAACCTTTAATAAATACAACTGATGCAATCTAGTAAGTGAATTTTTACTTTTAACTATCTTTTGATTACAATTTATAGATCACAAATTTATCTTAATCACATAATTCAGTTTTTGAGTTTTACAACAATAAACGACATTTCAAATCTACAAGAATTGCCTCACATAAATGAGTGCCCCAAAAACCGATAAGTCTTACTGCCTTAAAAACGATTAATTTTAAGCAATTCACTTCTAGCACAAAAAAACTTAGATAAAATATTCTTAAAGACAAAATAAAGAAATATTTTAAACAAAAAATCCTCTACAGAATTTAGAAATTAATATCGTTGTAAGTCTTGTTCTAAATCAAGACAATAGAGTCATAGCTTTTATATTATGCTTTGACTCTATGCCATAAATTAGAACGATGAATCAAATAATAGAACCAACAGAATGAATTATTCTTATGATGTTCAAACCTTTTATATTGTAATAATCTATAAAAAGAAGACACTAAAAGGAAATTGCCTCATCTGAATGTCCATTTTTAACTTTGTTTTAGCTTGAAATATCAATTTATTTCTAATATAGATTTCTTAAAACATTTATATATTAAAAAATTATTTTAAAATTTTGATTGGAATAGAAATACTTTAAAATTTTAATAATAAAGTATAAAGCTACTTTAAGTATCTTTTTATGGAACAGAAAATCTTTCAAAGTTTAAACAATTCTTTTAGCCTCTAAAAATAGGCAAATACTTCTGCTTCTTTAGAATTTTAAAAACTCTTTGACTATCTATAGATATTACTACTTTATATTCTTAATATAAGTAATATATATCATACAAGACATTGAAGACACAACACAAAAATTTACAATCATAATATGTATTTTCATCGGTATTTGTTAAATCTCTATAAAGATTAATAGAACTTCTTTTATTATAATAAAATTGTATCATAAATTGTGAAAGATCTTACTTTAGGAAAGATTTTTCCAGCCTTGAAACAGTTTTCATTTAAATAATCCATGTATTCAATCATAATTAAATCTATCACAAACATCATACCTTATAGTTATTTTATAAACATGCTAGAATTAGTAGAGAGATATTTAATAGTTTAAATAGAACTACTAATTGTTATAAGCACTAATTATTACATAAAAAGCATTTTACACAATTATTATAAAATACAACCGATAACTTAAAAATACCGTTAATTATTTCATATCTCAGATATTTTAAATTATGGCAAAGCTGCTAATTAATTGATTGTGTTTGCCTTATTAAAAAGTAATATTATAATTAGTCTAAAATAGTTTTTAAATCATTTGATAGATACTATATTTAATGCCTTAATTTTAAATCTTAAGAAATCTCATTTATCAGAACTTGTTATCTGAAATTTACGATATCAGAGTTTCATCATAAATTATATTATCTTTAAAATTAAAGAATCTTTATAATATTAAAAACTATTCTATTTTAGCTATAATAAAATTGATTTCATCTATTTAAAAACTGGTAATATATCCCATAAAATAATATCGTTATTTACTGTCTATGCAGCCTAATATATAAATATATTTGACTATCAATATATAAAAACCATTATTAATTAAATTTAGGCAGCTATTTTTATAAGCTTGGAAATTGACCGATACTTAATCAAGCTTGCTTGCTTAATATCAATTATGTAATTATTTTATTTATCTATAAGGTTAAGTTCAAAAAAGAATAAATTATCGTTATTTTTTAGGCTAATAGAATAAAATAGTTTGCCTTCTTCCAAATACACTTGAATAGAAATTATCATATTCTAATCAAGTAAAAATGAATTAACTAATATTTATATATATATCTATTAGATAGAAAATGTTTAAAAATATATCTTTTATTAATTAAATGTAATAGTATTACTTATGCAAGTAATTACTTAATAGTATCTTAATTCATAGCTTTAAATGAACTTTTTATTTATTTCTTACAAGAAATAGTATTGTTTTTAAATATCAAACAAAAAACAATACACCTTAAGTACCGTAATTTATTGGATATATTATTATTATGAAGCTATTAACGATATATAACTGGCAGAAAACAGCTTAATTTGTTATTATAACACCAGCAAACTTTGAAACTTTAATTAATCAAAAAAATGTACAAGTATCTAACAGAATGTTAATGTTTAAAATAAAATAACAGAAAATAAACTGTTTAATATTTTATATACAGTATTTGCAAGAAGTGATGGCACATAAGCAATATTTATATAACTATAGAATCAACACAATTAAAATATTTTTTCTTTATTAAATAAATTATTTTCTATAAAACTAAGGTAAAAATATTCTTGAAAATAGTAAGTTTTAATGTTTACGTTTTAAAAAGTTATCATAACAATTGTTATAAGCGACTAGTAAAATAAAAATCTTTTATATAAACAAAGTTGTAAACATGAGGTAAATGTTCAAAGGTAATCAGAATTTTACTATTAAAACACTTTTATATAATGAGAAAATGAACTTTATTGCTTTTCAGAATCACAACAATACATGCTACTGGACGGGTTTCAAAAACAAACGTCCAGCTTATAATATTAGCCGGAAAACTAAAAGGTAATTAAGAAGGTATTTTTATATTCAATATCTTACATAAAATTAAAATATACAAAAAATCTTTAAGTTGTATACACAAATATGTCAAAAAAATTTACCAGTAACAACTGGCACTGAAAATAAAGCAAAACGTCTAATTGTGGTGTTACAATATTTTGTAAAAAAGACAAAAAAATAAAAAAGACAATTTTGCCAAATTTCAGGTTCTAGGCCATAGTCAAATCACCACCCAGTATAGGCCTAAAATTTTAATTTACCACTAATTACAAAAATAAATCGCATGATAACTTGCAAAATATTCCATTTATATTAAAAATAATAAAAATTTAAATATTTGGAAATTATGGGCATCACAAAATTTCCATTTATAAGTCACCTTACCATTATATTACACTCATTAAAGACATTTATTACCAAAACCAACAACAAAAATATAATAAATTAATATTACTTAATTCAATATAACAAAATAAATGTTGAACACTTTTTATTTGTTTGTTCCATTATTGAAAAATATAATGTGTTTGTATCATCAATTTATATACAACTTACTGTCATTTATAATACACATATTTTACTTCAAGCTTGAAAAATGTGTTTATTAATAAAAGTAACTATAATACATATAACTTATTATGAGATTCTCAAATTTGTATTTCACTGATATTTTAACCAGACATTTCATTTTTGAGTTTAAGATAAAGACTATTTTTAAGTTAGTTATAAAATATGAATATAACCCACAAAATAGTTTATGAAATTATAACTTGAAATCACAAATGCACTTTAGAAAATTGGTTTTGTTATCTTATTATTTCCAAGTTTAATTTCATTTTAAATTAAAATAAATTTCATACTAAGTTATACAACATAAAAACTGCATTTTGGGATTTATTATTTATATGAAAGATATACTGTTATTAGTAAGTAAAATATGTGTAATATTTCTTTCTAATAATGCTCTGTCTTTGTGATGATTTATATTTTATAATTAATTTTTTAGATCTATGTGGTGTTGTATAAATATATTCATTTTTACTTAAATGCTTATGACTTCTTTTTTTAATTCAATTTCAAAAAACACTGGTATTTTTTAACAAGGTTTAGATTAATATTAGTCTTATCAAAGCTCTTTTAATGGATTCCTTAAAATGTGATATATTTACTATATCATTTTATTTGTAAAACTTTGTACAAATAATTGAAAAAATATTTTTGGGTAAAATAAACCAAACCTGTTAAATTTTTTCAATTTTAATGAGATTCATGACACTAAAATTGAAATATGATAACTGAATGTTAGGTGCTTTTCAATTTCTTCTTCATCAGTATTTTATATACTAGTCCTATCTACCAAGTTTTGTAAATCTTTTCTTAGAAAAATTAGATTAAATATTTAGTTTATAAACTAAACTTTTGTTTTTACTTTCTAATTTTCTAATTTAGGTAATGGTGTTTTGGCTGTAAATATTCAGTTTTTTTAGCATAATTTGGTTTACTTACTTTAAGTTAAATGGTAGATGCATGTTTTAAGATGTAATTAAGATGCATATTTATCATGACGTCGTATAATGGATGTTAACTTCAATTTTTTTGTGATTTTACAGAATATCTACCTGATAGCGGCAAACTGAAGCCTTCTCTTCAGCAATTTAAGATCCTTTTCAGTAATTTCACATTTTAAAAATGCAAGTTGCAAACGATCCTTTAAATAATTAAACTAATCTTTTCGTGGTAGTTAAAGGTGTTAAGAACTTGTTTGAAATTTAGAAAGTGTTTCGTAATTTTTCAATTTTAAATAAAAATGATGTTTTTCAATGATTTCATTTGAAAACTTTGACTTTTAATGTTTATTTAAATTAACGATTTATTTAAAAGTACTAAAAAATATTTAAGTAACAGAATACCTTTGAGCGTTTTTATTCGTTTAATCGTACTAAAATCTAAAATCTAAATTCGAATATTCTTTGTTTCTTTATCTATTTTAACTGAAGTTTAAAGTCATATGAACTAGACCTTTTTTTAAATTCTTTTACCATTCTGTATTACGACAGTTAGCTTTAGATTTTTATTGAAGGAAATTATTTTAATTGAAATTATGTCTAAGAAATTTATATTAAGAAAAGTTATGAGCAAAAGTTGTTGATTTTTATCCAATTAAACATAAAATGATTAAGACAATTAATTTTTTTGGTGTAGGGTTTCCTAGTAAAAATATATTCTAGTTAAAGAGAAAAAAAAAAAAAAAACTTTGATAAATATTTTGTTAATTTTTACTTATAATGTTAAAAGGCACGAATTATTGCCTAGCTGCTTTATTAAATCTAAATTCAGATAGAAGTGATGCAGAATTTTTTTGAATTCCTTTTAACTTTCTAAAGACGAATTATATTCATCACAAAAGTTGTAATGCACTACTAATTTTCAGTTAATAAAACCATCTGTTGTTTAAATGTTTCGGTTTTAAACTTAAAGTTTAGATCTTTACTTGAAATTTTAAAAGTAAGTGATCTTTTATAAAAAATATTGCTTTCTCTAGGATATATCTATATTTATGTGTTTTTTTAAAATAATTTTGTAACTTGTATTTTCTTTTAGCGTTGATTATGGTTTTATGGTCCATAAATCTTAGCATGAATCGTTGTGTGTATAGTCATTTTTTACATCACACTATCTAAATAGCTGCTCGAGGTAAGACTAGAAGTAGAATTTACAAAACTTTTATCTCTATAACTCACGTGTTTAATTAAATGTTTTTAATTTTATTTTTGTCTTTAAAGTTTTAATTATTCAATGCTTTTTGCAGTTGTTTTATTGATGTTTATACTTATTGTAAATACGTAGTATTTTACAGCTTACTAAGCAGTATTTTGTTTAAATCTAAATTTTAGCATTTAGTCTGCAATTTCTTATCTTAAATTTTTTAATTGCTGCAATTTTGTAAAATTAATTGAAATTGAAAACCCTTTAATAAAATAGTTTTTGAATATTAGTTTTTAAAAGTTTGTTAACAAGACTTAATAATTGCAATTAATGTTACCAGTTTGTTTGTTATATTTTCTCATATATCAATTTAATTTTGTTGTTATTATTGATCTTTAAAAATAAAAACTTTTTTATGTTTTTTTTTTAGAAATTTTGGCTTCATTATGGATAAAGATATTCTGTTTAATGCTCTTAGTTTAAGTGGAATTACTGAAGATGAAACCATCCAAGAAACCACTTCTAAAGACTCTGATGTATTCATGAAGAAATTGAATTCAGTTCCATCACAGGTTTGATTCAATTTCTGAAACTTATCGTTTGAAATTCTGCTGTATTTTGTTTTTATCTAATTATTTTAAGATATTTAAAAGAAGTCTTTTTAAAGGTGATAAGAACCAATAACTCTATTCCACCTGAAGGAATAAAAGTTTTGAAAATAGATAAAATGTCTGCTGATAAAAGTAAGATATCAATTTTATATTATAATTATTTATTATAAAATTTGATACAAACACTTTTTCTTATAGTATTATTGAAATATTGTTGATATTATATCATGGTAGTATCTCAAGCTTCATATAATCAACATTCAATTAGATTATTTTGAATATTAATAGAAGCTGATATCTTTTCTGTGAAGTAATTCTACATTAATCATTTATTATTAATTAAGTTCTAATATTATTATTTTAATAATTGTTTTTTCAACATTTTCAGTTATATTCATCAAAACAACGAAATCTCCACAAGCATCAACGCATTCTTGCTCCAGTTTAAAATTAAAAAATACTCCTGTGCAAGTCATTAAAACTCCTGGTACCCATATTTTCCCCAACAAAGTCATTCCTTCGTTAAAAGTTATTAAAACTATTCCATCTAATATCAACAAATCTCCAATTATTGCAAAAAGTAATTTTGTAGCTGGCAACACTGCTTCCATTGTTCGAGTTAACGGAATTCGCCAACCAATCAAAAACATAGTTCCAGCTTCAACTATCAAAGATACTTTAGATGATCCAACTAAATTTGTGAAAGTCAAACACAACGGGGTCTCTAAGTTCATTTCTACAAGTCATGTTCAGTCTATAAATAAAAGGCCAAACGGGATTTCTATTCCTGTCAAATTCTATGATTCAAAGAACCCTATTACTGTTTCTAAACCAATTGGATCAGTTTTACCAAATGGTAGATTGTTTTCAGTTGTACCAAATAGTACAGGATTAAATAACAATCGTCGACGAATACAAACTCCTTTAAATAAAAACTCACTTGTTTCTATTAATTCAAGATCTATAATTAAAGGGAACTTTCCTATACAAAGATTGAATCCTGGTGAGTTGCTTTGATATTTGTTGTGAAAATTATGAATGATTTGAAAATTTTCAGCTTATCAAGTTCAGCTGAAATCGGGAAAGTCGAACGGCTCTTTAGTAAGTACTTCTTGAAATATTTCTTTTCTATCTTCTTGATATTTCACTACAAATTTGCTGGTGGTAGTTAAGAGTATTTTTTAGCTTTCTAGTGGTTATGTAAATCTGAATTCAAAGAAGATAACTAAAGAAAATTGCAAATCAGTAAACAGACAGAGCAAGGTATTTGTTGGACTCTATCCACAATTATATTTCCAATTTTGACTGCTTCATCTCATCATGTTGATTTATTGAAAGAATTTCTTCAAAGCAAACTTCATTTCATTTCTAGAAACGCAAAAAAGATGAACCAACAAAACCCAAGTTACTTCCTAGTCAAGAAGATGAAGATCACGAAGACCTGCAACATGTCTTCACCTACGAACAGTACATCCCAAATAAATGTAACTTACTTCTCAATCACTTCATCTTATTCTTCATCTTCTACTTCTTAGTAACAATCGGTAAAAATCACCCTGACAATGTAGTCGAAGCAAGCTCTATGGCTAGTATAGATCCACCTGATATCAATCATTGTATAATCATTCCAATGGAAAGTATTGAAACAGGGAAACTATCCGCTCTTCAGTTAGAATCTATCCATTATGCTTGTCAAAAACATGAAACGTTCTTGCCGAGTGGTGAACGTGCCGGGTTTCTGATTGGTTTGTTCATCTTCATCGCTTTTCTGTTTAATCCAACTTCGCGCTCAGGTGATGGTGCCGGAGTCGGTAAAGGTCGGACTATCTCCGGAATAATTTATGAAAATTATCTTCGAGGTCGAAAAAGAGCTTTATGGTGAGATGAAGATATTTTTGATGTGATGTTTATTCATTTCTTTATAGGTTCAGCGTTTCAAATGATTTGAAAATAGATGCAGAGCGCGATCTGCGCGATATCGGAGCAAAAGTCAAAGTGTTCGCTCTCACCAAGGTTCATATCTTCATCTTTCTAGCATCAGTGTGTCCCTGTCTCCATCATTTTTCTTTCAACTTTTTTATTTGTAGTTTAAATATGGGAAGATCACACACAAGATGAATGGAGCAGTAAAAAAAGGGGTCATCTTTGCGACTTATTCATCTCTCATTAGTGAGAGTAAAGATAAAAAGAATAGAGGCAAATATGCAACAAGGCTAGATCAGTTGTTACATTGGTGTGGAGAAGGATTTGACGGAGTTGTAAGTCCTTCAAAATCTCTTCATCTTCATCTACATCTTTCAAAATCTTACAGATTATCTTCGATGAATCTCACAAAGCTAAAAACCTTCAACCTTCGGGTTTGGGACGAACTACAAAGACAGCAGCTACAGTTCTTAAACTGCAAAAGTTACTTCCTAATGCTAGGTACTTTCCCTCATATGCAAATCAACAGCTGATATTTTATCGTCACTAGAGTCGTATACGCGAGCGCTACCGGTGCTTCGGAACCACGTCATATGGCGTACATGTCTCGAATCGGTCTGTGGGGACCAGGCAGTTCCTTCAACGACTTCGCTTGCTTTGTTCAGGTTCACAACCTCCTTTTCTTGTTGATCATCTAATTGCTGGTTGCTAGGCAATGGATAAACGAGGGATCGGTTCCATGGAGTTGGTTGCCATGGATATGAAGTTACGAGGAAGTTATATCGCGCGTCAATTGAGTTTTGGTGGAGTTTCATTTGGAACTGAATATATTCGCTTACAACCGGATTTTATTGAACTTTACGATAAATGTGCTGAACTGGTTGGTTGCTGACCACTTGTCCTAGGCAATTGTCCAACTGGTCTGCTTGTCAACAGTGGCAACTTGCTCGCGCGTACTTCTTTCAAGCTGCTGCTCTTGTTGAAGCTGAATTGAACATGAAAAAGTCCATGTGGTCCCAATTCTGGGGTTCACAACAACGTTTCTTCAAATATATTGCCATGTCAGCCAAGGTGACCATCTCTCGTGTCCACAAACTGGTCCACATCGTCTATTTGTTGGTAGGTTGACCGGACAGTTGAATTATGTAACCAGGCTTTGAAGGACAACAAATGTGTGGTGATTGGAATCCAAACAACTGGAGACGCTCGAATTCAAGATGAATTAGATAAATGTAACGGAGAGCTCGATGATTTTGTGTCCACAACCAGGTACTAGTGGACCATGTCATCTCAGTTCGTGACCACTTCTGTCCGCAGGTCCTTATTCGACAAATTAGTCATCAATCACTTTCCAGCACCAGATCGCGACCATATTACGTCATTATTTGGTGAAGATTTCTACAAAAGCTCTTCGCATGCAACAAGTGAAGATGCCATCGACGATTCAAACAGCGATGATGAGGTGTGGTCACGTGACAGCGTTTTCGCGTTCGCTGATGATGACGTTGATGTCGTTTCAGTCGATTGATAAAAATTTCATGAATGAGAATTACGACAGCGAAGATTCTGAACGTTCTTTCGGTGACGTCATGAAGAAGTGTAACTTCTATAGCGGTAATGACGTCATCATCAATCGACTACTTGACATCTCGATGTTGACAGATAGTGATAGTGAGTGTGAATCACCGGTAAAGAAGAGGAAGAAGCGATCAAGTTCTCGCGAAAACGAATCAGAAGAAGAAGAGATGAAGAAAGAACCACTAACAGCAGCTGAACGGCGTCAACAGAAAAAATCAAATATTTTGAGTAATCTCGAGAATGTTTCCGGTACAAATGAGGTCCATTTACTTGTGGACAGGCAGTTCAGGTCTATTTTCAGGTACCCCTACCAGTAAACTACCTGGGGCAGGACCAATTGAAAAGGCACAGGCCATGAAACGTGACCTGCTGGCAAAGATTGACTCGCTGGGTCGATGTCTGCCCAACAATGTCCTTGATGAACTAATAGACCGGCTAGGAGGTCCAAGTAAAGTGGCAGAGGTTCGTATTTTCATCTACTGGTCCTCATCTAATCATATGTGGACCAGTTGACTGGTCGCAAAGGCCGGATTGTGTCCACTGGTGATGATGGAGTCCAGTACGAAAAAAGATCTGAGAATCTTGTTCCTGTTGATATGATCAATTTAACAGAAAAAGAGGTTTGTGTCTTCATCGCGTTTTCGTCGTTCCTAGTCACGCTTCACTGATTTCACAGCGATTCATGAACGGCGAGAAGAATATCGCGATTATTAGTGAAGCAGCTAGTTCCGGTATTTCGCTTCACGCTGATCGTCGCTCGTCCAATCACAAGCAACGTGTCCACATCACCCTAGAGTTGCCCTGGAGTGCTGATAAAGCCATCCAACAATTTGGTTTGTCCCACAACCACCTCTAACTGACCACTGACCGCCAACTTGTCCAGGTCGAACACATCGTTCTAACCAGGTCACTCCACCTCAATATGTCTTCATGATCACTGATCTTGCCGGAGAGCAGCGATTTGCAGCTGTGGTTGCTAAGCGACTGGAAAGCTTAGTGAGTGGTCCGTGTTGTTGCCCTGCAACTAATTGTATTTGGTCCAGGGCGCTCTGACCCATGGTGACCGAAGGGCTGGTACCGTGTGCAACTTCAACAAGTTCAATTTTGACAACAAATATGGCCGCAAAGCTCTCGAAATCATAATGAAAGTAATCGCGAAACAAGAGAAGTCGATCGTGCCCTTGCCCCGCGTCCAAAACTTCCTTGAACGTAGCCCCTGTCCTGGTACATCTGGTCCTCTTCTCATCTCGTCTTTTTATAGGAATTCGTAAATCGTGTATAGGAGTTGGACTGATGACCATTGAAAAAGGACAAAAAGCTTATCAATTGGACAAAGGTTTGGGACTGGACCAGTATTTGTGGGTCACTTGTAACCAATTTATACTTTTGAAGAGTACAACAACATCTACAAGTTTATGAACCGTATTCTTGGTATGGTAGTCGAGTTGCAGAATGCCATTTTCACTTTCTTCGCTGATACTTTAACCGCTGTCATACAAGACGCTAAAACCAGCGGTCAATTCGACCAGGGCATAGTTGGTTTGTTTCCGCTCCCCTGTCTCAAAAGTCTCGATAGTAAAAGGTTTGTTTCAAAGATATCAGTTGTGAGGAAAGTCTTGTGGACCATCTTGACAAGAATGAATTTGAATTGAATAATACTTGTCGTGTGTTTCTACATAAGGTGAAAATAGATCGTGGTTATAAATGGGAGCTCGCTGTTGGTTTAGAAGAAAAGTCATACGGAGAAAACAGTGGTTACTACATTAGTAAAGAAGTAAGTGTGTCCTTATTTGTGGTCCAATTCATCAAACACTCGTCCATAGACTGACCCGGACAATAAACCAAGCGCTATATTAGCTTTGGGCGAGAGGAATGTAACGATGTTTGCCGAGTTCACTATTTATCGACCAAGCATCGGCAAGCAATTTCGCCGTGTTCATCTGGACAGTCTCCAAGAGAAATATGAAAAGTGTAGTCGAGATACAGCTGAGAAATGGTGGAAAGAACAATATGAAGCTTCAAGTAAAATGTGTCTTCATCGATACAGGTAAGATCTTCTATATTTGATGATTATTCTCGACTATGATCTTCATCAGTACTGGAGAATGTCCTCGTGAAGACTCAATGAGATGTCAGATTGGATTAAGATCTCGTGTTTATCATATTCTTTCCGGATCTGTTTTGTCAGTTTGGAAAGTTGTTGAGAAATTACTACAAGACAAACTAGGGCCGAAACACAAGCTACAAGTTGTTCGTTTGAAGACATCAACAGGAGGAAAGATTGTTGGTGAGTTAGTTAATGAAGAACTTCAAATAGTTTCTAATCCGACATCAACAGGACTTCTTATCCCTCATGAGTGTGTCTTTGATCTCGTGAGCAAATTGAGACAATCGAATTCTAATGTGTTATCTGCTGATATGCCTTTACAAACTCATCATTATGAAGATGTATTTGATGATGACATCACAAATATTGAAGAAGTTGAAGACATTGATCCAGATAAAGTTGAATCAAGTGTTTTAACTCCTAGGAACTTATTTTCTTGAACCTTCATGTCGTGCGGTTTTTCTTTCTCAATTCTTCTTGACCAGTTTTCTTTTTTTGGTTTGTTTCTGAAATCAAACATTTCCAAATCTTTTTCCAGTTTGCAAATATCTTGTAAACTGATAAAAGTCTCTGTTTCTTCTTCATGTTAATTTGGAACTGGTTTTGCTGCTATGAAAAGGAAGGTAAATTCACAGAAACAAATCTATCACTGCCATAAAGTGTTCATCATGTAACTTGTTGCCCTGTTACTTGATAATGTGGTTGTTGTTCATGATGAAGATTAAATATAGTTTGTTTTATTTACCCAAATCCAAGCTTAAGTTTATTTCAACATTTAGTTGCTTCTTAATCGGGAGAGTTTAGAAAACAAAACTTTGGTTCTGATTCGAGTTATTCAGATGATGTATTTGTGAGTTGAATCTTCTGTAGTAAGTTGTAAACATCTGCGAAACATAATTATCTGAACAAAAGTCAGTTTTCTAAACTATTTTTAATGATAATGTTAACTCTTGTCAAATACTTGGAAACTATTTCAAGAAAAGCGTTTTTATAATTCAATTTTAACTAATATTAAGCGGTTTCAACCAATTTTAAACTATTTTCTTTAATGATACAAAATAGTTCAAATGATTTTAATAATTCATTAAAATAAAGTTCTAAATTACTGCTAGAAGCAGAAGTCGGTCAAAACGAAAAAAATGTTTAATGAGAACCATAAAAAGTCAATTTCTGTCTTTACTAAACGTTTTTGTCATCAACATATTGATTTTAATTTCATTTGACGTTTTCAAACCATATTAATGAGTTAGGTAAGAAGTTATTATAAAACTATTAAAGAAAATTTTTATGACTTCTTTGAAATCAAATCAGCTGCTAAGAAAATGTGCAAAAAAGTTACATTGCTCTCAAGAAAAAGGAGATTTTATTAATTGAAAGAACCATCAATACTTAACTGTTTAATAAAACTTATCGAATCAGCAAATAACCTACGTTTCTGCAGAATGATTCAAATGAGATTTTAGTAGAAATTTGCTGACAATAAAAAACTGACTGCAACAGCATCAAAACAGATTTCCTTGTCTTGTGAAAGACATCAAAAACAAGTGGTTTCAGTTTATTTCAAATGTAAAGGATATCTGTTCTAATAATTTGATTTTGATCAATTTTTAGAAATTTCAAGGAATACTTTGTGATATTTTCAAATAATTTATTCACTGTTGAAACTGAACAACATTAAGTGTAATAAGCGACAGAAAATAACTTATCAGCAAAAGATGATTCAAATACTTGCGAGTCAATGACTGAATAGATTTATTATGAGAATCGAGTCATCTCATCAAGATCCAGTTTTGAAAACTAAAACATCAAAAAGTTAATTTATCTTTAGAATTTATAAAACTTTAATTCTATTAATGCTTTAATTTGATTTTGTCTCAATTTTAAGAACACTTTTAGATTGATGATAGCTTCATCTGGTTCTTCATTCATGTACTTTTGTTGCTACAACTTAAAGCTTCTTCTAATCTTCATATTTTTTACAATTACATAATCATTAAATTCAGAAATCACTAACCAGGTAACTAAGGCTTACAAAAGTACAATGATGAAAGTGAATCACAAACTGTTACTTTAAGCTAAAAGAGATGAACATATTTCAATAAAGATTTGATTGGTTTACGATGTAGTTAAACATTACTAGAACAAAGATTAGAAAAAGCTTCAAATGATTAATTCATTTTTAATAGTTATAAATAATACTGGAAATTTATTTAAAATTTATAAAAAGATATATCAAATAATTACAAGTAATGTAGAAAGCTTACTGACGAATGTGGTTTTATTGTTGCTTAGTTTTAAATACTACCTAAAAATTTATTTTAATTTTTTCAATCTAAAGTAATTTGGATCTACAACAGATAAATTGATTATTTACTGACTGGTTTACTATTTGTGGTAATTTTACTTGTAAAGTATTTCTGTTTTTAATTTTAAGTGATATTTAGATCAACTGAAACAACATAATTGAATATTTAAAGAGATAATAATGAAATATTTTTTTGAAATTATAAATAAAAAGTATTTCTACTAATATAAAAACTGATTACATAAAACGTAACAGAACAAATGTTATAAAATGCATTAAACAGTTATATAAACACGATTTGCAAAAACTTTCAGTAATTTCTAAAATAAAACTTATTTAATTCTTTAAAATTTTTTTATAGACATAATCTTAATAAAAGAAAATAGTTTGAAATTAAACAATAGCTAAAAAATGTATTCAATTTCAACCAAGAATATTCCAATTATAGATTTACAAATATAGAAATTGTGTAAATTATTTCAACATTTTTTAGTTTTAATACTTCTGTAGAAAATTATATAAAATTAATATCAGATTAAAACTGGATTGAAAAATGTAACTTCAAAGTCAAAAGACTTTGTCAAAGTTATGTTGAATATCATTTCGTAAATGTTTAATTATACACAATTAAAATTTAATAAACTAAATCAAGAAAGAACATTTATTAGTTTAAAAAATTCTCGTTAAAGCTAGAAGCGTTTTACCATATTTATTTATTTATTTATTTATCAATAGTTTATTTATTTATTTATTTCAATAAATGCGAAGGAGGGTGCCTGAAGAGAGTACTTCTCGCTAACACACATTCTCACAAATAACATCTATTAAGTCAGAAATATAGAAAGCAAAAGATGTAACACATGGCATTTCAGTAGTCCTCAAAGTATATAATAGTGAACAATTACATGGAAGGAAAAAAATCACAGTTTAGAAATGATAATGTTGGCAATAGGATAACAGTTCAACTTCTGCTTGAACAACGCGAGTGGTTCTGATATGACAATGTCTGATGGCAGCTGATTCCAAGTACTAATTGTATGGTATGAGAAAAAATTTGCTCTGACCAATGTACTAGGTGATATGGGCTTATTAAGATGTAATGTGTGTCGTCTGAGTTGATATAACTTGAGGGAAGGACTAATAGAAAGAAATCATCAAACTGAATGTCAATTAAATTGTAGATATATCTTGAAAGAAATATTTATATTTTGTTAAAAACTAATATGATTTAATTTGTTTTAAAATCTAAACATGATAACCTTTAATATAAGAATGATAAAGAATTGAAAAACTTAAATTATTTGTGGATTTATTTAGTTTGTTGAAAGATTATTCACAATATTGGCTGAATGTAATGACATCTACTGTTAAACCAACTAAACAAGCGTCTGTCTCATTTTATTTTAATTTTTGAAAATTAATGATTTTTATAAAAAGATTTTTTCAAAACTTTAGCAATTTATTTTTTAGTCTTTGAAATATACTTTAAGTAAAAATCTATCGGTTTAAACTAAACCTGATAATAACTATGCGACAAATAAATATTTATTCCTCAAATAAAAAGTTTTCTTGAGAAATAAACAATGTTCAAGGTGATAAACCATTAAGAAAGAGAAATTTTGAAGATTGGAAAATCTACAATAAAAAATTTTCATTTAAATTTGAATCCTAATAAGTTTAAATTATTCATTAATTTTTTTAATTTTTTATTATAAAGAAATTGTTTTTTTCTAACTGAACATAAATCTCAATTATTTTCAAAGATTAGTAAAAAAATGAATTATCTGTAGCTAATTTTAAGTTGCTAAATAAATTGTTTATAAAATTATTTCAAATTACAGAATTACTTTTTTCTTCTAATGACAAGTTAAAAAACACAATTGTTTAAAAATCTGTTTAATTTTACATCAACTGTATTAATATAAAACAAAAAAAATCATATTAACAAGTTTCTCTTATAAACATGTTTTGATTAAACTTTATTGTGAAATCTACTTAATTTTTAAAAATTCAATTGTTAATTTTCAGTCTTTACATGATGATGATCTAAAAATAAAAAAAAATTAAAAAATTAAACATAATCTTGAGAAACTTTTTGTAAATTCATAGGAGGGTGATTACACGAGTAAGAAACTGAATAATTCTGGAGCTGATCTGGTGTGTTAGGCGACAAGCACCATGTCAACAATGTAGTGATCATATAAAGAACTCCAACCACAAATCCAACGTAAACTGCGGCCCCAATTCCGTATTTGAAGTTATTATCAGCTGTTATTGGATTATAGTAATCAGAAACAACTTCAGACGTTTCCCAAATTACTGACGTCAGCACCATACAACCTGTAGTAAAAAACAATTGTTGAAATTTGAATAAATGTTTTTGTTAATCTTTTCAAAGCTTATTTGTTCCAAAGAAATTAGAGAAGGATTATCTAATCAGGTGACTGAGTCAGGTTTGAAAGTAGAGATAGAATCAATTTAAACGAGGAAAGGTAAAAGATGGAAATAGTTTATAGCAGTAAGAGTTTGGAAGCTTATAAATTAGAAAATGAAACTCAGCAAACTACTAGAACAAGTTTTTAGTAAAATTTTAAATGTAAATGTCACTAACCTGAAGCAAACAGCAAGACACAATTGGTAAAAGCAAGCTTTCGTTGTTTTTGAACATGGATGCTGTTGAGAGAATTTGAAAGGATTTGAACGATCAGAGCAACAATTGTGAGACAGATAGAAGTACAAAGTAAAATCCGAATTGCAAATAATTCAGCTGAAAAAAAAGTTTTTAAATTTAATTTTAAGTAAAGTTTGTTCAATTGACTTTTCAGAAAGTAAACTGAAATTAATTCTTTAATTTTCTTTTTTATGATTTTTTAGATTTCACATTAAAGACAAATATATAAATTTGTAAAACTTTTTGAAGTTTTCAACTTAAACCTCAAAATATTTTTGTTTTTATCAATTTTGACAACATTAAATCTTTTTTGTTTACAAAATTTTTCTAAAAATAAAAACAACGACTTTAAATTAAACTTTGTTGATAAATTTGTCGATTATTTCATTTTATTGTAAATTTATTTAAATGATTTCTAATTGGCTAAAAATTGAATTAAATAAAAAACGATTTATTTAACGAAACTGATATTTTTTCAATTTGTTTAACCGCTACAAATAAAACTACAAATGAAACAAAAACGTAAATATTATTTTTCAAATGCAGATTAAGGGAACAAGTAAAAAATTTATTAGACATCAACATACAGTGTGGGTCTACTTGTGTTGATTAAACTATTTTCTAAAACTTAGAACTTAAAATTCTAAAAAATAATTTTTGAAACAAATCAAATTACTCACGATTTGTTTTTAGATCTGAATAACTGAAGTAATTGCATTGATAAGATTCTGGTGAAGTTTGGAGACAATGTTCCCAAAGTCCATAATACATGATCGCATTATTGAGAAGATTACTGCTTTCTTGAGTAGTAACTTTCCATTGATCCCAAATTGTGATAGTCAATGTTAGAGTGGCGCAAATAATAATTAGTCCGGGAAGAAGTAAATTATTTAAAGACATTCTACAAATAAATCCTGAATTTAAGTATTGGTTAGATCATATTTTTATTCGTAAAATAATTGCTGAAATATTCTGTGAAATTGTAACAAGTAAAAACCTTTGTTGTTTTTTTTTATATTTGATAATTTCTGTAGATAATTTTCTTGCTACAAACATCAAATTGTTTTTAAAACTTAACTTTAGATTTTCAACTTTTTTAAACCAAAATATTTTGAATAATAAAAAAGCAAAACTAAATATTATTATGGTTAGTAGATTTTAGATTTTAATTTAAATAATTGAAATCTGATAACTTATGGGGGTTTTAACCCAGATAACTTAATCTAGCTTTCGACTTATCATTCAAAACTAAACCGCTCGACAACTTTAATAACATCCAGTGAAAAGCTTTTTTAAAAGGGTTACCAAAGGGTAACTTGCTGCTAACCTGTAATCTGCAGTTATGCGTTCAATAAAATAATCTAATTTGGTTTTTCCTAACTAATTAAAATTATATTGAAAGTGTGAATAAGTCACAAAATGGTTAGTATGCTTTCAAAAGTTCACAAATTTTATTTCATTTAATAAACTCTACAATCTAACTTTTAAAATTTAATTTTAATTACTTTTTTAATTGATAAAACTTTTTTGTTAAATAAATTTTGAAAATCGTAAAATCCTTATTATCCTGGTTAAGTAGTAAAACCTAATAAACACTAATTAGTTATATTAACTAAGTTACTATTTAGTTATTAAAGTAAAGATAGTTAATGCTAGTAACTAATAAGAAATAGGATTAAAACAACTTAAAATAAGATTATTGAAGTTTAAAGAACTTATAAAAAGTAAAACTTATTATTTTAAATAATTTTACTTTCTAAACATTTGCTTAAATAACTCTTAAAGTTTTTATAATTTAATAAATAAAAGTCTAACTTGATAAAAAGCTTTCTTTGAAATAAAAAGTTATATCAAAACTTGAGTAGAAATTGAAGAACTAACTTTTCAAAACTTCTTTAATAATAAACTCATTAATGTATTTATGCTTCTAAATATTGAACAAAACAGTTACTCAATAATAAAACATGTTTTTGCGTTTTGTTTTGCAAACCTTAATAAGGCATAACTTGATGATATCTTAAATTTAGACTATTTCTTTTTAAAATACTAAACTAAAAGTTACATGAATGAATTTTCAAGTTCTTCAAAACGCAAATAAAACTTTCAGATAACAAGATATCATATCTATCCAAAGCTTGTAAATCTTTTTTAACATAAAGTAAATAAATATTCTGTAATTCCCTTGGTTTCAAGTTAATCATTTTGAATAAAAAGTTTTAATAGAAGTAAATAAAGGTCAAAGTTTGAAATAGAAAATAAGAATAATAACAGTTTCGACAGTGAAGTTTACTCTTTATAAATATAAAAACTTTGATATTTTCCTATTTAAATCATATCTTTGAAGAACTTAAGCAATTTTGAAAGCTCCAAATAAAGTTCAAGTAAGAACAAACTTTTTGAATTGTGAGAAATGTTAGATTATACATTTATTTCCAATTTATATCTATATTTCCAGAAAAACAGTTTATTAGGTTATGATTATATTTTAAACAAATTTATTTTATAAAGTTCACCAAAAACCTTCACAATAAAAATAATCACTTTTTAACGGAGCAATTTTCAATTTCTTAATAATGTTGAAGGTTTAATGGATCATTATTTTGATTTTTGAAAGACATTTCCAATCAGCTGACTGAATATTTATGAAACAAGTTTTCAATTTAAATTGTTTTTAATTTATAATAATTTTAACGTACATTATACTGAAAGTTAATAAAAGCAACTTACTCTAGTATTTATAAAAGATGTTTTCCAAATAAATGTCTCTTAAAACTCTTCAATTTCTCTAAACTTATCAAAATTAAAAACAATTTTCAAATAAAGCTTAAATTGAAGCATTTTAATTGACAAAAATTGTATTCTACAAGTTGAGTATTTGGTTATAAAAGTTTTACGAAATTTCAAATAAAATATATTTGTTGGTAAATTCGTTGCTGAATAGATAGTTGATTGTAAAAACTTTTTTAAATAATTCAAAGTAAACCTAAAGGTTAATAGTACTAAGTTAGTCTTTTTTAAATAATTCAAAGTAAACCTAAAGGTTAATAGTACTAAGTTAGTCATTATGTGGTTTGATTACGATAAAGTTTTTTTTTATTATTGTTTACGCTTTATAATATTTTCATTTTAATTCTATAAACTCAGTGACATAAAACATAATTTAAACTTTTAAACAAAGCTTCAAATTAGTAAAAAAAGTTTTCCGATAAAAAAATTACATTTTTTTGAGACAATTATGGCTTATTTAATATGAGGAAGAAGCTTTATGTCAAAGGTAAATAAAGTACATAAAATCCATATTAGTGATTGTAAGCATTAGGTAGGGGGAATTTATATGAAAGTGGGCAGATATCTAATTGACAACGTTATTTACTACGGTTTGTTTTTTAAAACTTTTTAATGTAAACTTTGGACCAATAAGTGTTTTTAGAAGCTTAAGGTTTTTAACAAATTATTTTTACTGTAATTGCTTTTAATTCAATATTTTAAGTGAATTGTTTAAATTTAATAAAAATGTTAAACAGCTCTCTTTGAAGTTTAGATAAAAGATATTTTTGGTAGTTTAGTTGGTTTTTTTTTTTGCTGGAATTAAACTTTTGAATTTTATGTTATGCCAGAAATGCAGTTTTAATTTTGATAATTAGAATTTGAAAGTTCTGGAAAGTTTGAACTTTTTATAGTTTTTAGCAAATTGAATATTTAATATATTTCTAATAAAATGTCTGCTGATTCAAATCAATAAAATTATCAACGATTTTTTTGGTTTATCTTTAAAATAATCATTTTCAGAAAATATTTTATAATTCTATACTTTATAAAACTTTCTTTAGTTTATTAATTTATTGTTCGTTACTTAAATTTATGATTAATAAAGTTTTTATATCAGATATTAATTATTAAATCTTTTATTATATTAAAAGTTTTTTTAAAAATTTTATCTTATTTTTTAATGGTTATGATTTAACTAAATATTTAGAATTTTCTATATATAGAACAATACTAGTAAAGAAAATATATCAATTGCTTATTTGAAGTATAAGAATTTGAAGTTAAAATATCAACTGTTTAATCAATAACTTATATTGTTTAGATTTCTAAAATTTATTTAAAATTCATTTTTAGAAAGTTTATATTAAATAAAATTGGTTTGTTAATATAAAACAAATATTGAAAATTGGTTTTTATAAATCAAATTCTTGAAACTATTTGAAATTTTTATCTTAAATGCATATTTGGAAAAAACTTTTTATTTTTCTAAAGACGGTTTTTCTTCAAGTTTTATTTTATAAGGTAATCAATAATTATTTATATAAATTATTTAGCTGTTAACTTGATTTTTGAGTATTTATATATTATATTTTTTTTATATTATTAATAATTAAGTATAAAATATTAAAAAGTTGAAAATATTAATTGCTAATTTCTATTCAATCATTAAACAAGAATTTATTTAATATTTTAAATCGACTTTTTCCTGATAATTTCTATTTTTTTAATTTATAGAATTTCAACCATGGATAGAACAGGGTTTGAATATCATGAGGATGAAGCTATATATGATGAATGGGGCTTCCATGAAACAGCTGATGTTGAAATTGACTTTCTATTACCAACTGGAATCTATATTCAACTAAATGTTCCTCGGACTTCAACAATAGAGCAAGTCAAACAGGTCTTAGCAATGATCTTAACTTTTATAAAAATATATTTCTTAATATTTGAAATCTTAAATACCTTTTCAAAGTTGTTAGATTTTGTAAAAGTAAATTGTCTTCTGAATATTAAAAATAATTGATTATGTTTTTAAGTAAATATTAATTTTATATAAATTATTTTTTGAGTTATTCAAAAAAAACTTGGAAATAGAATGTGAGCATTTAGTTTATTAATCAAGTGATATATCCTAATTATTATAACTAATATATAAAATTTTTGCTTTGATAATTTAAAAGTTTATTTTATTATAATAAATATCAGTTTTATACTTTTGCAATAATTGTTACAAATATTACATCTAATTCTTTTATTTGTTCAACTTTATAAATTGAAAATATAAGTTTAAATGATGTTTACAGATATTATGGGTAGAAGCAGTCCATCAACCATTATTCAACCAACTGGTTCAACCATCAAGTTATATTTTTAACTATATAAGTATGACTGGAACAATTGAAATGATAGTGGATGAATCAAAACATCTAAGTGAAGTAAACGATACTTTTATTGATGTTTCCTGTTTTATATCTAGTTTCTAATATTATACAAACCATATATTGTTATAAAAATTTTTAAACAATTTTTTAAGTCATGTTTAGACGTTACATGTATTGTTGGAATATTTTGTTAAAAATTTTAGGTAAACAAAACTAAAATAGCTTTAAATATGAAACTGAAATGGTATGATGCATTAAATAAGATTTTAATTGATAATTTCTAAACATAAATTTCTTTAGTTTTCAAAGTTTTTTATTTACTAAATGACTTACTAAATTTTAAGTAAAGTTTTTGATTTATTTGATATTAGTTTGAAAGTCTTCTAAATATTACTTTAAAACTTTCAGTATGATTTATTTGAGTCTTCACCGCTTATGACATTAGTCAAATCTAAAGTAGATATAGGAACTCAAAAAGTAGTAGCTGAAATACAGAAGCTTTCTTGTTTGAAAAGTGAGTTAATAAAACTTTTCTTTAGAAATTGTTTCAAATTTGAATATTTTTGTAGATGAAGAAGACTTCAATTTTGATCTTGAATATGAAACATTTAGACGTGACTTAAAAGTTGATGCAGAGAATTATTCAAAATTAAGAGATGAACTACACTGGAAGGTATTTGATGAAGTTTTTGAAATAATTTTGAAGCTCAATAAAATCAGTTGTAGAATTTTCATGATTCATTTATTTCATGAATCATCTGAACGAAGTTAACTGATAATTTTTATGAAATTTTCAAATCTGATAATTAATCAAGATTTTTAAATCCTAGCAATATCTCGAAGAACAATATCCACCTTCGTTGATGACTTTCTTCAACGATCAACTGTTTGTTCTCAAACATTACGGTTGCATCTACATCCATCACAAGAACATCTCTGTATGTGTCTTCCTACTCTCATATTTGCTCCTTAACCTTTTTATTTTGAAGTCGGATATTTTGATGGAAGTTAGCCCAACATGGAGTACTATCGACTTTACTCGTGAAGTTGTCGAGCTTCTTTATCGTAAAATCAAATTACCTTCAACTAATCCAGATGATTATGTCCTAAGAAGTCGAGATAAAGAGTATATTGTTGGTGATCATATGCTTCACCATTTCAAAGTAAGTTTTTTGTGGAATTGTTGTTTAAATCCTCATAAAAAGTCAAGTTCTTATACAAGAAGATGATTCAGTTTTTGATTCATAAATCTGATTATTTAGAATCTTTTAAAATCACCAATTTCTTCCACAGACGATACGAAGCACTTTCATCAGGAAGAGAGATAATGGAATGGGATCAGATCCAAAGATTCAACTTCCATCTCTAACTCTCCTCCACATCGGAGACATCCGATCTTTACTCCCACAAAACTCTCACAGTTTTTTCACCACTAAAGTTAGTTGATGTTGAAAATTTGAAATTTTCAAAAAATTTGAATTTTTAAAAGGAAAATCAACCTCCACCATTGCCTGAGAAGTCTGGAAGAAATACTCGAAACATTTGGCAAGTTGATACAATGTTTAATATTCAGGTTTTGAGAGCTTCAAATGTTCAAACTTTTGATAAAGATCTGAAACAAGATAAAAAAGAAGTTAGTTTATCAACAATTTGTTTCAAATCTTTCATGAGATTTATTTTCAGTTATTTGTTCACGTTGGTGTTGTTCATGGTTCAGAACTTCTATGTCGACATTCTTATACAAAAGAACCTAAATATAAAGATGCAGGTAATTGATCTCTATTCGATCTTTCTCAATTAACTTTTCTGATTGACGAATTTCTGCTTCTTCATCTTTTCATCGTTGTCAGCAGCAACTGAAAATTATTTTGATCCACAGGAAACGAATATGTTTGGGATGAGACCTTAAGCTTCGATTTAAGGATGCTAGATTTGCCAAGATCTGCAAAACTTTGTGTCACTCTCTACTCAATCGCGAAAAGCACAATGAAGAAAATTAACAAGGTAACCTCCCCTAAAAGCCCCCAGCCTCCCCTAAAACCTCCCCGGTGACTCCTAAAAGCTCCCAGTTACTCCTAAAAGCTCCCAGCAATCCCTAAAACCTCCCAGCAATCCCTAAAACCTCCCAGCGACCCCTAAAACCTCCCAGCAATCCCTAAAACCTCCCAGCGACCCCTAAAACCTCCCAGCGACCCCTAAAACCTCCCAGCGACCCCTAAAACCTCCCAGCGACCCCTAAAACCTCCCCGGTGACCCCTAAAAGCCCCCAGCGACCCCTAAAAGCTCCCCGGCGATCCCTAAAAGCTCCCAGCGATCCCTAAAAGCTCCCAGCAACCCCTAAAAGCTCCCTACGACCCCTAAAAGCTCCCGGGCAATCCCTAAATGATCTTCTTCATCAGGAAAACTTGACGCGATCACGAACTGGATCAGGAAACGCGATTGGTTGGGTCAACACCTCACTCTTTGACTTCAGAGGAGTTTTGAAGACTGGAGAGGTTCTGATGATTTCTTTGAAACATTTTCTTCAATTTTTCATCTTCAGCTCCGACTTCGTTGTTGGGATGCAGAAGATAAAGTGATGGATAAAACAGGATTAAATCTTGTGGGTCCGATCTTTCAAAATCCCAACGAGGAAACTGCTCCTGTTGTAATCCTTCGATTGATGGAGTTTCCAGCAATCATCACATACCCTTCAGAAGCTCAGGTTTAGATGATCTTTCAAATGATCTTTCAGATGATGAAGATCTTTTACAGGTGATGGAAGAAGCAGCGAGTCAAGCGTTGACGGAACAAACGATGTTTGCAACTTCATCAAAAACTCATTTGTTACAATTGAAACAAATCATTGAAAAAGATAGCTTCACGGAGTTAACTCCGGATGAAACATCACTTCTCTGGTACATCTTCATCATCAAAGACATCTTCAATTGATCTTCAATTATTTCAGGAAACTTCGATTCGATTGTCGAGATAATCATCCAGAAGCTCTCGCTAAAGTCCTATCTGCTGTCAAGTGGAACTCCTATCGTCATGTTGCTATGGTAACCCGCTACTAACCGCTTCTCGCTTCTGATTGGTTGTTGTTGATAGGCTCAAGCCTTGCTTAGTTCGTGGCCACTAATCAAACCGAACCGGGCGATTGGTTTGTTAAATATTCACTTCGCAGACATCAAAGTCCGTCAGTTTGCTGTTCGTTGCTTGATGGAATCCAGGTAACTACATCTTCACTACATCTTCTGCATCTCTTCATGATTTAAAGATCGATTCAAAGATCAAAAGAGTTTTTGAAATCTTCACTACATCTTCTACATCTCTTCATGATCTAAAGATCGATTCAAAGATCAAAAGAGTTTTTGAAATCTTCACTACATCTTCTGCATCTCTTCATGATCTAAAGATCGATTCAAAGATCAAAAGAGTTTTTGAAATCTTCACTACATCTTCTGCATCTCTTCATGATCTAAAGATCGATTCAAAGATCAAAAGAGTTTTTGAAATCTTCATCACATCTTCTATTTTCTGAAAACTTCTTTCAATTTCTAAAAACTTTTTTGGAAATATTTTTTTACCTGTTTTTTTGCTGCTTGTGTAAATTGACAGAATTTCTTTCTTGAACTGCTTGCGTCATTTCGAATTCTTCCTTGTCGTTGTTACATCATGTGACGTCATTTCCGCAACTTGCTTACTTGTTTCTATCAACTAAACAACACCAAGAAATTCATCTTTATCTTGAATCAGTGAATTTTTATTGTTTTTCCAGTGACACTGATCTACAACAGTATCTTCTGCAACTTGTTCAAGCTCTTAAATTTGAGATGTATATTGATAACAGCTTGGCTCGTTTCATTCTTCATAGAGCTTGGAGAAATAGAAAAATTGGTCATTATTTTTTCTGGAACTTGAAGTGAGATATTTTGAATTCAGTAAATCTGAAAAACTAATTTGCATAATTGAACTATTTTAGATCTGAATTGACGAATAAATCTTCTGCTGTTATGTCGGTTTACTTTTCGGTTCTAATTGAAGGTTATTTGTACGGAAATATTCCTCATCTTCATCAGTTGTTTAGACAAAGTGAAGCATTTGTTAAAATGAGATTGATGAATGAACGAGTCAGTAGCATTCCATTTATAATTTCAAATTTTCATTTTTATCAATTATTAGGTGAAAGCTGATAATATTGGGATTAGAGACATCAGAACAAAAGGAAGAAAAATCTTACAAGATACTGCTCTACAACCTTCATTTTCAGACGCTTTGTCAAATGTTGAATGTCCTCTAGATCCAAATATCAATTTAAACGAGCTTGAGTGAGTTTTGAAAACTTTAAAAATGTTTCTTCATCTACTTCTTACAATTTCAGTATCCTGTCTTGTAAAGTGATGAACAGTAAGATGAGACCTCTCTGGCTCGTATTTAAGAAGAACGAAAACGGTGTACTGAGCATCATTTACAAGAACGGAGATGGTTGCTTCTTCATCTTGAACCTTTGAAAGATTACTCAATTGATCTATTTGTAGATCTTCGCCAAGATATGTTGATGCTTCAAATCATTTCAATTATGGATACTCTGTGGAAATCTGAAGGCTTGGACTTGAAGATGATGCCATATGGTTGCTTAGCAACTAGCAGTAATTCTGGATTAATCGAAGTTGAAATGATTCGATATTTTTGTGATTTCTAAAATAATCTGAATAAATTTCCAGGTTGTCTCTCCGGCCAACACTATCGCTAATATTCAGAAAACAAGGAAAGGAAAGATGGCTGCTTTCAGGCATCAGACTCTTTTTGAGTGGATTGAACAGAAAGCAAATGACCAACAAATTCCGTGAGTTACAAATTGAGTCTTTGATGATAAGATCAAATCGAAGATGAGAGGATTAGGAAAAGTTTAAAATTAATAAGTTTTGAAAAAGTTTTGAAGTTTCAAATATCATCAGAAGTTTAAAGTTTCAGCTTTCGTGTTTTGTAATAAAACTCCAACTAGCTCCTCGTCAAAACCTAATTACTGTTGTTGGTTCTCAAAGTTGTTTACATCTCACTAAATCTTTACAAGACTTCAAGAAAAGTGGATCTAACATCAATTGAATCAATCTTTTGCAGATTAGATGAGGCAATTGAGAACTTTACTTGCTCTTGCGCTGGTTATTGTGTTGCTACTTATGTTCTTGGAGTCGGAGATAGACATTCGGATAATATCATGGTGACAGAAAAAGGACAAGTAAGCAGCAAGTGATTTTTAAACTTTTAATTTCTAAAATTATTTTTTGTCTTTCAGTTATTTCATATCGATTTTGGACATATTTTAGGAAACTTTAAATCGAAATTAGGAATTAAAAGAGAGAGGGTCCCGTTTGTTCTTGCTCATGACTTCGTTCATGTCATTAATAAAGGAAAAACAAACGAGAAAAAAGAATTCGAGATGTTTCGAAAAGTAAAAAGTTTTTAAAAACCAACCGCTAGATGGCGCTAACGAGTCGATATTTTTCAGTTATGTGATAGAGCTTTTCTAATCCTCCGTAAACGAGGACACTTTATCATTACCCTGTTTGCTCTGATGCTGCATTCAGGATTACCTGAGCTAACCTCTCGGGTAAGACCAACAAATTTGTAAATGAGATGAAATTAAAACTTTTTCGTTTTTAATTTTTAGGCTGATCTTCATTATCTCAGAGACTCACTAGCTCTTCATCTAACTGATGAAAAAGCAACTCAGCAATTCCGTAGCAAATTTAATAAAGCTCTAGCGGATGCATGGTCAACTTCACTAAATTGGTTTTTTCATAATGTGGCTTGTGATAACAAATAATTTTAAAAATTAACTTTTTATGCTGAATTAGAAACCCCAAAGATATTTTCATTTACCCCGAAGATTTGTTGCCCTATTCGAGTTATAAGATCATTAATTAGTGTTTGGACATTTTTGTAATTATCTTTTATCTAAATGAACATTGTTCCATTTTATTCAGCATTTCAATTTAAGTAACATCACCAAACACATAAACTTTTTTTAGTACAGTATTTAGCTTTTTCAACAACTTTCTATTTGATGATGCCTTTTAAACCGCAGCCTTTTTATCAATTGTAAATACATTTTCCTAATTTTTTTCTCATCTAATTCTGTTGTTCGTGTTTTAAGTGCAATGTATCGATCACTCATTCGCTGGATTAGTAGAAATTCTTATCATTTTATTAAACTGAAATTCGTTTAAGAGACAAATTTTTACATTTAATAAGCAGCTAGTCAGCAGTTTTTGATCAAGTATTTGAACATCTGTACCACGAATCGATTCTTCAAATTAATCGATAAAATTTTCTACAACAAAATTGAACTATCTTCTAAATACACAAATCACAATGTTATTAGAAGAGTAATATTTGAGAATTTGTGGGAATTGTAGAAAGTTATGATTTGCAATTACTGAGTGCCAATTGAAGAAAAATAAAAGTTTTTTTTAGATAAATTCAATCAATCGTCAATGGAATTTCAGAATAATTAGAAATATGAAAAGTTTGGTCATTTCGAGAAATACAAGAAGATAATTGCAACGAAAAAGCTCTAAAGATTAAGTTGATAACAATGAAAATGTCTGAATTAGTCAAAGGAACCAAACTATTGTTGAAATTGAAGTGTTGTTGAATTACATTCAATAAGTTTGGTTTTAAACAAATATTGTCAGAACGGTTGCATATTAAATAAAATAAATTTTAGAATTAAAAAGAATGTTAGTTGAATTACTATTCACTAGTTGATAATTAAGTAAAGAAGCTTTGAAGATCAGATCTGGTAACGTAGACCAGCTGCAGAAATGTTGTCACCTCCACCAGCAGTTTGAAAAACTTTTGTACAAACTAAATTAGGAGCCACACATAACAAAATCTCATCATCTTCAAGTGATTCTGTCCAACAAGACACTGGATTCTCATTTGAGAAGTTGATTCTATTAGCGTTTTCTGAATCTATCGAAGTTGAAAAGGATTCATCCATCAACATTTTAGAAGTAGCTACATCAACTTCTTCATTCCCACAAATGTATCTGTTGGCAGTGAGCGAGGCATGAGCTGCAGCTTGCTCTGTGTTCTTCCAAAGTGAATTAACTCGAGTTAAGATGGCTTGAAAAGCAAGAGTATGAACGTGTATGCGAGATCCTGGCTTTTCTAACCCTCTTGGAACTTTTATTTTGATTAATTCGTTATATAAAGAACGCATTGAGTCTAGGACAAAAGCGACTCGCGGATAAGCTTCAGAAACCATGGTGATGTTACCAAATTTCAAAAAACTGATCAAATTTGGAAGTTCTTGTTCATTCATACCTAAAGAATCAGAATGCGGTAGAACAAACTTCACAACGTCTTCAAGAAGTGAAGATTCGACAAAAGAAGCCATCTCAAAATGAACCAATTTTTTGGTTTCAGATCTGATATCAAATAACAGATCACTAAGAAGAGAAAGTCTTTCTTCTCGTTCACCTGGTCTGTAAAAAAAAAACACAAAAATGTTAAATAATCAAAGTTATCAGAGATTATCTCAATTTAATTTTTAGTTAACTCACTTGAATCTGTAATTATCCATCACTTGTAAACCTCCAACAACATACAAGTCAGAGTCATGATCTTTATACCTTTTCATAAAAGTCTCTAGTGAAGATATAGTTGGATTATATTTATCAGCAATAGCAATATATCGATTAGCTCTTGGTGCTGTATGTGGGCCCCATTTTTGACCAGATTTATATTCTAATATCAGATGAATGTCACTTTTGTCAACTAAAGATCCGGCAAGTTTTATATCTTTGTGTAAAGTGTCAATGAAATCTGTAGCACCAGTAGAAGCAAGTAATACATCAGCACCTTCAAGGGCTAATCGATTAGCAATTACAGGAGCATTTCCACCAACTACTAAACGATTCGAAGGTATTCTTTTAGCTGTATCAACCATTTCAAGGAATAGAGTATCATTAGTAACATATCTTTCACCAGCAGCTCCATGAGTGAAATAATATGAAAAACCTTCAATTAAATCTTCAATATTATCAATAGAGTCATGATGTTTGACTTTTGTTAAAGGTTTAACTTTCATTTCATCAAAAAACGTGACTGCATCAACAAGTATATCCATACAACCACCAAATCCGACAGCAACTTTCAATTTTGATTCTTTGTCAACCTAAATTAACAATTTATTAATTTGAAAAATAGAAATAATTTCATAACTGTTCTTTAAAAGAAATGCTACAATACTTAAAAAATATTAAAACAAACAAAATGTTAATACAAACTTTTTGTTCAGCTTTTTCAAGTGAAGCCTTTATTACATCAAAGTCCATAGTTTGAATATTTAATTTACTTTTGAAATAAATTGCAATAAAGACAACAGTTATGGAGAAAACAAATAGTTTCGACAACTTGTCCAGCAACATACTTAAATGTAAACCTAAAACACCAACCACTATTATAACAGAACCACGTTATTGATTTGTAAATATAATTTCTAGGAAAAAAACTGAAAATTTCAGTGATTTAAAACAAAAATAAAACTTTAATTATAATTTAAAAATTGCTCTTTTCTTACTAATTGTAAAAAATTAAGTTTATTTTAAATCAAGACAATCAGCAAATTTAATTTTAAATTATCTAAGTAGAATAGAACTTCTTAACCAGCAGCTTTTTATATTTAATGTTTACACCAAAAATTGAAATAGATTGTAAATAAATATAGATTTTACAATATACAAAAATGTTTACAATAAATAAAATATAACCTAAATAATTTCTAAATGAAAGTTTCATAAAGTTTATTGGAGTGTTGATTATATTTAGTTAACTTTAAAAAATATTGTAGAAACTCAATAAACTGAAGAAGTTTATAGAAATAATATTTACAAATAATTACCAAATTCACTTTTAAACATTAATACCAGAAAATATCAAATTCTAGGAATTACCAAAACCTCTAATAAAATAAAAATCATTTTCAGCAAAGTATTAACTAAATATCTTTAAAAATGTTTTGTTAAAATAAAGAATTGTACTTTTGCAAATACGTAGAACTCAATAATATTTGCACCATTTTGGATTTATAATTTTTGTTTTTAAATTTGTTATGAGATGTTGAAACGTAAACATAATTAATCTGTTACAGCTTACATTAAACTCAACATTTTTTTTAAGAAAAAGTTTACAAAAATGAAAAAAGTTAGTAGGTAAGCAACAATATAATAAATTTTAAATAAGAAGATTGCATAACTCACAACTTAAGTTCTTGTTAAAGATAAATCAAATCTTTAGATTAAGATTAGAATCTATTAATCACTAATAGTGACTTTAATTGACATGATTGTATCACCTGAAGTTTATTGAAAAAAGTTTAAATAAACTATTATTATTAATAAACTTACATAATTTGTTTATTTTCATGAACTTTAAAATGTGCAAATACAGCTTACTAATCAAATGCAAGAGTTGTAAGAATCAATTTGTGTTATAAGTAAAAGTGGAAAAAATGTGTAACGAAAATTGAACTTTAAACAAATAAGTTTTTAGATAAGAGTTTGTTAGCGAATGAAAATCTGAAATATATCAATAATTAAGGAAATAAATTTATGATTTTATTAAATTAAGTTGAAACAACTCGACCTTAATTAAATGCAAATTAAATTGTTATCTTCAAGTAAAAAACTATAAAATTTCAACAACATAACTAGATCCATTTAAGTATTTTACGGAAATAAATTACTAAAAGCGACAAGATGGACGATTGCTTGAGTCGGAATAACTATTTAATTACAAAATGGTTGAGTCAATTATGTTATTGAATCATGCACATGTGGGTCCAAATACCACTTCACCGCCGAAGATATGCCGAGACGCGCAGTAAGTATCTTCCCTAAAAATTGTCAAATAGTTACACCTTCGATTGCTTCGAAAAAAGCAAATACTTTGAGAAGGAAACCTTTATTTGTTCACGTCGATATTACTACTCCATGTCACTGGACAGTGTCACCGAAAAACAGATCTATAGAGCGGAAATAGGCGAGCGCGCGCGCTACTCACCACTGTAATCGCAGTCCATAGTAAGGAAGTCAGCTTTCTTCTGTGTGAATGTCAACTTCCTTCTATCTACAACATCAGCTTCGGAAGTTCACTCAAAGTTACTAGAAGTTCAAGTTTCAGGCAGTGAAAAAAGGAAAAAGAAGTTTGCTAAATATTAATAAATATTTGATTCTTTGAAAAATAAGTATTTTCATTCATAAAAAATCATTGAAAATTATTGTTTTTTTCCTATGCTTATAGACAAATTAAAAGTTTTAATAAGCTTATGTGACCTTAAAATGCCATTTAAAACGATATTATTTATATTTTGATAGAATTTTGAGATTGTTATTGATTTGCATTTTAGATCAATGCATAAGAACAACTGCTCGCTTACAAAACATAAAAACTTAAATTTTACGTTTATACTTTTGTGTATGTTTTAAAAACTTTTCTATCTCTTCTTTTGAAAATTCTTTGAAACTTGTTTCTGTATTTTATTTTCTAATACTTTACAGTAACTTATTGTAAAATGAATAAAATTTGATTTGCAAAAACCAAAAAAAGCCAAATCTGGCGAAATTTGTTCCACATTTTGTTGCTGTTGTTGTAAATTAGGAATTATTAATGAAATGTTTTGTAAATGAAATATTGTTTAAATATTCAAATATTTTGTATTAATAGAAAGATATTCAATCAATTCTAACAAACATTTTGTGAAACTCAAAGTAATCTTCAAGGTCATGTCTTCTGATAGAGTAACAATTTCTATAACTCTAGTTGAAACAAATCTACTTAAAATAAATTTATTATGTATTTATTATTATTATTTATTATGAAACAATTTGAAAGCATTAAAAAAATTCCCTTAAAATAAGATTTCATAAAAATTTTAAGTTCAATATTTTTTCATCTACAAATTATTGTAAGATTCTGTAATTTTGAAAATAATTTTTCTAAATTCTCAGTTTTATTTTAGTTTATCAGATTTTGGAAGAAATGTCAGAATAATAACAATTTGATTCTGAAACCGTCTAGATAGATAAGAAGCAGATTTACTATCGACAAATAAACTTTATTTTATTCATACTAAAAGTATATAGATGAGAATTTTTATTCTTTAAAGTTAGATTACAAATAGAAATCTCTGTAGTTAAAATAATTTTTCAAAATGATTGATAAAAATTGTCAAAAGTTTGTCAAATTTATAAGAAATTCTATAAAAGGTATCATCATATGATCATTACAATTAGTTTTTATCAAACTAGTGTAGAGTTTTAGAGATAAGTTATTTATTTATCATTTTTATTCTGTGATTCAATTTGGTTTTTTCCAACTTCTTAAAGTTTTGTTAAAAATATAATTCAAGTAATTTCTGTAAAAGTGAATTTTCATTTTACTTTTGGTTGTTAAGTTGTATTTATTTATATTTTTGTATCTAGATTAGTTTGTGTTAAACTGTTATACTTAAGAACTTTTCTTTTCATATAATTTGTCATTTGCAGCCATACTTTAGATAAAAATCAAATTTTATTTACTTTAAATTTCTGTTTATAATTTATATTTAAATAGAAATTTTTAAATACAAAAATGGAAATAAAAAACGTAAGTAATTATTTATAAATATTATTTATAAGCAAAGTGATTTTTAACATTTGATTTTATTATTTAATTTTTTGGTGTTTATTTTTCAATTTTTTTTTTAGGATGTCGAATGGTTGATTGATTGTGAGTTACCATCAATTTTGAAGATTGTTCGTTCAAAATTTTCTTATATTTTTCATGAAGCACGCTCAAAAAATTCTGTTTGTTTTAAGATCTTGTGTGTTTCATCTTCTAGGTAATAATCAATTTCATAAAGTTTTATTTTTCATTTAAATTTCTTATAATAGTTTCAAAAAAATAACTTTACTGTAAATATAAATATTAATTAAATCATAATTTTTTTATTTCGAGTTGTTTCAATGCACTTTTAGTCATTTAGTTTAATATTTTTACTTTTAAAAGTGGTTCTGAATCATTAAATGGAAGAGCAACTTTTAATTTTGATACAATTTCTTCACTTGAACTTTTGTTGAAATCATCAAAATCACAACCACCAATAAAAGCATCTTTCAGACCTGAGAGACAGTGGAAACTTCAGCAGGTTACAATTTACTTAATTATTTAGTTTGAAGTTAAAATTTAATTTTGATTGTAATTCTTATCAACACAATTTGAAAACTTTTTTGAAGTCTTATTTGTTTCTATTCTAAATGAAGAAGTAACTTCAGTGAAAGATAAATGATTTTAATTTAAATGATTTCAGATAAAAACAAATAAATAAAAACTTGTAATTCTACTGAAATTATTTTTTAATTAATTTATTTATTACAATAAACGCGAAGGAGGGTGCCTGAAGAGAGTACCTCCCGCTAACACACATTCTCACAAATAATATAATTAAGTTGTAAATATAGAAAACTATAGATGTTACACAGATGATATTTCAGAAATTCCCTTATAACATTAATTTCATTATAACATTAAACAATTACATAAAATGTAAATGATATAAAAAAGAGAATGCTTGAGAAGCACACGAGCCTAATAAATCCTTTGATGAAATATTGGTTCAAGGAATTTGCAGCTGGTTTACGAGAAAAAGTTATAAGTTCAGACTTTGTGGGCTGGATTCTGAGCTGCCAATTCGTAGACCAGTTTTTTACAGTGTGTAGTGCAGTTTGAAGTTTTGAAGGATTACAAGATAATAGCTTGATATCATCTGCATACACAAACACACTAACATCATCTACTGCTACTAGTCTTCTGATGAAGATACAAGTCTAGGAGAAAATAATATAAATATATCTCTTGTAAACTTTACAAAGATAATTGTACAGAGATTTGATGGAAGGGTTCACTTTAGTTTGCTTATACGAGGTCATTATATAGAAAGCTTTTGAAATACTGTAAATATTTAGTCAGATATGTTTTTTTATTGATTCTATAAAAAAAGTACAAAAGTAAATTACTGATGTAATCAGAAGAGTTGAAAATAGAAATTTAATTTACATCTGATAGAAATTTATAGTTAAAATCCTATTTGCAACATTTGTTATAAGATTGGAAATTGTAATTACAGGCTTGTGTTGATAAAGAAAGTTTTTTAGAAATGAACTTTAATTTCTGTAGATTGGAACTTCCACCATACTTTCATCTAGATAAGTTTTTATCTACTCAAGATTTTCTGCTTCAAATAAAACCAAAAAATTTTGAATCAAATTCTCCGAGTTGATGGTGACTCAGCTTTTAGTAGAGAATCTTTCATCTTATTAAATAGAATTTCAATTATTTTAATCTAAAACTTGAAATAGGAAATTATTAGTAGAATAATTATTTATTTAGTGATTTAAACTTTAGATTAAAGTAAATATATCAGTTCAGACTTTATTTGTTTTAATTTTGTGTCATCTATTTACTTAATAAATGAAAATCGGATTTTTTAATCATTTTAATAAATTTTTCAGATTCAAGATTCTTATAACAGCATAAAAGAAGCCAATCAAATTCTGAAAATTATTCAGAAAAAAAATCTTTCAGTTGATGCTTTGCTTGAACATCTGAATGAAATAATTGTTCAATTATGTTTATGTCAACGTCTACTTATATCACCAAAAAAATTACCATTAACTGCTCTTGTAAACAGTTCTCTTTCTGTAAGTATTTCAAATGTAATCTTTTCATCATTAATATATTTCACTTTTTAAGTTGATTTAATCAAAATTACTATTTAGTAACTCAACTTTGTCAATATTTTCTAATAATTTATTGGCTAACTTACAGATGAAACTATTTTCTCAAGTTATTTTTCTTTTTAAATCATACTGAGACAACAAACTTAGTTTTTGAAGTCAATAAACTGTTGGTTTGCTTTATACAATCAAAATTAAATCAGCTAACATCTAACTTTTAAACCAGTTTTCACAATCATCTTAAGATCTATTTATCTTTTGTTGATAGTAAATCTTAAATTTGTAATTTTTTAGAAAATGTTTTTTCCCCCTCTACCTGGAGATACACTGATAAACATCTTTTTATTAGAAGATCGTTTAGTTGTAGTCACATATATAGTTCAACAAGCTCATACAAATGCATCTCTCAATGCAAATAAAGGAGGTAGATTTCATACAATCAAATCTTGTCGAGAAAAGTTACTTTTTTATGAAGTAGGCTCTATTTTGTAAGTTTTTCTCATTTCTTTGACAAATCAATAATTTTTTTCTGAATTGAGATTTAGTTTTTACATAAAACACGTCAGCTAACTTCACTATGTCTTTTTGCTGTTTAATTTATCAAAAGATTGAAGTTTTTTAGCTTATTTGATTTAACTAACAACTTTATGTTGTCATCAATAATTAATATTGATTTGCATTAAACCAATCAATTTATAGAATATTGTTTACATGCTTTCAATATAAAAATTGATATTTCTATCAGAGAACACGTTGGAACTCTGTATGAAGTTGCATCTTTTCACAGAGCTGATATGAAAATGAATTTAGCTTCAAAACTCCTGGAGACAGCAAACTTTTCTCAGAAGATATTTCAAGAATTTTTTGACAAAGTAATTTGTTTGAAGATTTTTAAATCTTTTAAAAATATTTAAATTTTATTATTTATTTCAGTTGAAATATTTACATGAAAAATTGGTTTAAGTTGATTATTTGAATGTATATATGAAGCACGTGGAACCTACAAAACCATTTTCTTACACGATTTCACTTTTCAAAGTATTCTTTATTTTTATGATTCTTTCTTCTCGAGTTGAAGCATTTCAACACAACTGAAATATTACAACAAACTTTCCACCAAATTTGAAATTTATCATTGAAAATATCAGTTGTTGTTTTACTCGTCGTAAAAATATATTTCCAAATGTCACAAAAAAGCAGCTTGTAACCATCTATGACAAGCACCGAACTCAGAGAATGAAACATCAACAAATATGTCACTTAAGTTTTGAAGCTGAGGTAATAGGACAATTATTTAACGAAAATCAAATTTATTCATGACCTAATATAAAACAATTTGTAAGATTCGATTTTACCGCATATGTAAAATTGTCTGGTAGATTTGGTTATTAGTAAAGCACAATGAAAACTGTCAGTGGTTTTCTGTTCAGATTGGACACAAAGAAATATTCAGTAAATAAGAAAGAATAGTATTGAAAGAAATCAGGAAAAACTAATAATTGAAAAAACACGAAATTGAAAGTTCTTGTATATATTGATGAGGACATTGTAAAGATGTACTTAAAAGTTACAGAAATATTTGTTTTATAGTTAGCTGAATACTGAGTAGAAATTAATAGATATGACAAACGGCTGTTATATGGCTTGCATATATTAGAAAACCACCACAACACATGTGGTTTTGCAAAACCATGAAATTTATTGTACAGCTAAGCACACAATCAAACCAAATTGTCCTGATGTTTGATAAATCAACTTTATTTCTAAAACAACTAGAAGGCCTCGATGTATTCGATGGTAGAAACTACTACAAGTTTGAAAATAGCTAATTTGAAAGGTAAAAATCGACTGAAGCAGTTTACAAACAACTTCTCAGCTGTTAGAATAAAAACAAAAAGTGATGGGTGGTTTGCTGAAATTTTTAAAAGATAATTGAAATAAGAAATCAATTTTAGATCAAAAAGTGATTAATTACCTGAAACAAGTTTTAATAAATTAAACATCATAACACAAAGAGTCATGACAGAAGTGAAAACAGTTTTGTATCAGAACTAAAACAGGTCAATTACTACAATACCAACAGTGCGTTACACATAACAAAAAAGGGTTTGTAAATAAAGATCACAAGAGTAAGAAGCAACATGTGCGTTCCCATGGTCGGTTCTTGACTTGCAGATCGAATCTCTCGAACCTGGTCATCACCGACAGTGTGATTCTTTGCATAGGCAGTTGTAATTACTCGTAGTGAATGTTAGATTTATCATATGTCTGATGAAATGCTGCAAAAGTACAAATAAATAAGTGATGTTGGAAAAAACATCTTCAAAATACCTTTGTGTAGTAGTCGCGCTGCTGCAAGTAAATCGAAGTCTCCTGGGTCGTTCCATTTGTTAGTAACTTTTCCATTAACCAAACGCTGACTGTATTTAGGGTTTGGTGATCTGATAGTCACAGAGTTCAATTTGGGTTTGATGGTTTTTTGCTGCTTGGTTTTTTCCGTTGATAATAAGTTTTCAACGCAATCATATGAAGAGCTCTCATCAACGAAAAACGAAAGTTTGGATCTGAATTCGAGGTTGTTACTGATTTGAAAACTAGTAGAGTTTTTAGCCTCGCCAAAGTTGGTAACTGAACATTCGCTTGTTGATGTTGATTGAGAGGTCGTAGATGTTGATTGAGAAGTCGTTGATGTTGATTGAGAAGCCGTAGATGTTGATTGAGAGGTCGTAGATGTTGATTGAGAAGTCGTAGATGTTGATTGAGAAGCCGTAGATGTTGATTGAGAGGTCGTAGATGTATTTCTAGTTTGTAAATCTTTGTTGGCTGTTGTAGAAGATAATCGAGGCGCAACTGACTCCGTTATCAGACAAGAAACTGAAGAAGGTAGATTTTCAGCCTCAACTTGATTAGCTTCAGGCAATTCATTTGTTTCAATTATAGATAAATTCAATTCTTCATTTGCAAGTTCTTTGCACAATTCAAACATCGTATCACCACCACATTCCTCAGACTTCATATTTTTACTAGATGGTTCTACTTTAGAGCTTTCGTCATTACAAGTAGCACCAGTAGCAGTTGGTTGAGAGGTTTTACATTCAGTTGATGGTGAATGTTGATATAAATCAGATTGAACTGCTACAAAGTTAGATAAATCATTAGGACTTGTAGCACTGCTGTAATATTGAAGGTTGATTCCACAGCTTGATGAAGCGGTACTATGTCCGTCTTCACCACTGCTAGGAGGACTGCATCCAACACTATCAATATTAGCCTTTACTTTACTTGCATACGAAATACAAGAAGGTTGAAGTGCTTCTGATGTAGTAGCAGCAGCCATACTGCAAACTGTCTGTAGTTTCGGCCAAACAATTTCATTAGACAAGTCTTTCAAGGACTCTTTCTTTCCACAAGTCTTTATTTCTATTTTATTTTGTAATTTATTGGAACATGTGAGACTTTTTCTTAACTTTTCTTTATCAGGTTTTAAACCAGGATCAGAATTACGTCGTGTATTTGGTTTACCTCCTAAGAAATAACAAGATTTAGAAAGAGCTTTCAAAGATTAGATCTTCACCTTCACTGCTAGACGGAGAGCTTCTACCACTGGATGCTTTCTTTAGGACTCTCTCTTTCTGACATAAGACTTGGAATAATTCTTTTTCTTCATCATTAACGTCGAGGTCATCTGAAAAGAGAATTTAAAGAAACTTTGACAACAACAACAATCATTTACCTTCTGAAATGAAAGTATTTGCTCGTTTAACTGCTTCATCACATCTTGTATCTTTACTTAACTTTGATTGGTCGACAGGAGATTTCTTGCTCTGATCCGTCTTCTTTTGTTTCTTATTCTTCTTTTTCTTCGGAGTTTGTTTCGTTTCTTTGGTCTTCTTTTTATCAGACGGCATATTGTTGACTTGTTTCACAATTTCATCTATTTTCTCTTCCGTCAACATCGCTTCAATCTACAAATAACATTTTGTTAATCACTAAATTCACAACAAGTGAAATTTATTGACCTCTTCTCGTATTTTCAGTTCTTTTTCTTTCATTTTATCATTCCTTTTTTTGATCTCTAACTTTTGCATTTCTTGTGAAATAGGATGGAAGTCCATCAAAGAATTATTTGCCGAGAAACACTGCTCGCGAGCTTTTTGCTTTCTCATGGACAATATGCTTCTTTTCTTGGGACGATCAGGTAACACCTTGTCATCAACAATTTCTTTTCCTACTAGCAACGATTCAGAGTTGTTAGTAGAAATATTTTGTTCTTTTTTGCGTCGCCGATTACGCTTTTTGGAAGCACAACTTTTAGCTCCTATCAAGAACATTTTACTGATGAATATTCTATCTCCGAAAATGATAAAAAATGTTGCTAATTCACAAACAGTTACTCACCATTACTAGATTGCAAATTATCAGTTGCAATGTTCTTCACTTCTACATTTGGACTTTCTGATTCAGCATTAACAACATCTACTTGATTATTAGAATTACCTGCAACAAAACCAACTTCATTTTAAGTGCCTAGCAGCAATTTAGTTGAATTTTAATGTAAAAAAACCACCACATCAAATTTAATTGTTTAAATAAATAACCAAACATCAACACGAGATCTTACGTCGCTTACGCTTCTTCTTTTTCTTCTTTTTTGAGGGATTCTTGCTAACAGTTTCATCAGATTCATCTACTGTAGAAGTTCTGCTCAAAAAATTTTACAAATAATATTTACTTTCAGCAAAATTTCATGAAATATCTTACTTAGTTTTAGTAAGATTTAAGCAGCTATGATCTCCAGTTTCTTCCTGGTTCGAGTTACAAACATCACCAATAGAAATAGAGATAGGTTGGCCTCTATTTTGGTTATAAATTTCAAGCTTTTTGCTAGCAATGTCACATTTCCTAGTTTGTTTCATACTCCAATTTTGACTGCCATCACAGTCTCCTACATAATAGCGGCTTTCACTAGCTGGAATTTTATCGAGAGCGATTTCTTCATCCATAAAAGGTAAATTTGCGTTTCTAATCGCTGATGAAGAAGCATGGTTGAGTTTTACAGGCAGATTTTCAAGATCCATCAAATTTTCTACACCACAAGAAACCAGCCTTTGTCTCAACCATTTAATCTTTGAAAGTAGAGTTTGCTCAGATGGATTCACTTGAATTATTTCATTAAGTCGATTTTTAAATGTCTCCACCTAAAAATAAAAGTTTCTAAAATACTTGGAGAGAAAGTTTTATAAAAAAACAAATCCCCAAACCTCATTCTCAGCAATATCTTTGACAAACTTGTCATAGAAAAAGGTAAATTGATCTGAGTCTCTTATATATATTAGGCCTAAAAAACTGGCGTAATAATTGATTTTGCTAGATTCTCCTAAGGACATAGAGCTATAAAAAAGAATTAGAAGTTAAAATAAATCTAAATATTACATTTCTATAAAAGATAAAATAAATTTATTATAAATCTCCAAAAATATTCATAAAACCTAAAATTATGAAATGAATAAAAAGTAATTTTAATAATTAGTTAATTAGGTTTTTACTGATTGAATATTACCTAAATAAGCAATTAAAATATATAAAAAGTTATTTTACTCAAAATTGAATAAATTATGAGTATTCTAATTTATTTTACTTTTTTATAATATATTTCAAACACAAAAAACTTGTTGAAAAGAAACTATAATTAAAAAATTTAGAAAGAAATTCTGACATTAAAAAATTACCTTTTTAGTTTTTAGACTAAAACCAATTATAGAAATATAAACTTATTTTTAAAGTTTAAAAAAATTTTGCAATTAACTAAATCATTTATGTTATAATTTAAATAAGCAAAAATTCTTTTTCTTTTCAAGTATATAACAACAAAAACACTTAAATAAAATAAATCATTAAATATAATAATAATTTTAATATAATGAATTATAAGTATATATTAATATATAATAAAATAAAAAAGTTATATAAATAATTAACAAATTTATATAAAACATTGAAATACATACCTTATAAATTTTTATAAATTTAAAAAGAAAAAAATTCCACTAGGATAATAAAATAAAATCCTTTTTAATTCCAAATTGATTTAATTGAAATGAAATACTTTTTTTAAATATCTTATAAACACTGAAATCAAAAATTAAAATTATTTATATGCAGTAAATCATTTTAAAATTATAAAAAAAAATAGTAATATTATGAAATCATAAATTATAATAAATAAATAATTTGAAACATCAAAATGAAAAACTAATAAAATTTAGCCATCTATGAAATATATCTTAAAAGTTTATAATAAAAAATTTCCAATTTCAAATGATAACTGAAGTTTATTTTTAAATAAATATTTAATAAATTTATTAACAATCTCATTAAATAAAAACTAAAATGACTTTTAAGAATTTAAAGTCAATTTAAAAAAGGCGAAAATTTTACAGAAAAATTAAATAACATTTTACAGAAAAATTTAAAAATGAATTTGAAAATTTTTTAAAGTATTAAATTTTTCATTAATTTAAACAAACTGCTAAAATCAGGTAAAGAATAAAAATATATCCTTTTCTAGAGGCTGAATAGATATAACAGTTTCTAATAAACTATAAATAATAAACAGTTATATATTCTATAAAATAAGTTGCAAATAATAAATTTAAAATCGAATATCCATTACTGCGAATAAACGCTGAAGAAAGCGATGCGTTGATGAGGCTGCATTTTTGTTTTAATGTTCGGTAAATTTTCTTACTTAGTATAACTATACAAAAAGCGCCTCTAGTGTTAATTATAAAGAAGTTTTTAAATAAACTTTTCTATAAAACTCTCTTAAAAACCGTGTTTAATAATAAAAAGCGTATTTCCACATTATAGTTACAGAAATTAAAAGTAGACCCTTTAAATGATTAAATATAAAAAAGTAATTTTATCACAAAAGAGCCTGCGTTTCATAGTTAAGAGGTAAATTTAGTTTTTAGGTTAATCCGTATGCAGATATTTTAAAGTGTTTTTAGTTTTATATGAATACAATTTTTATGATCTTATTTTAGGATTAATAAAAAGTATTATAAATTTTGTTGTAAATTTTGTGAGTTCAATTATTACGTCATAACTAAATATAATTTGGAGTGCTTCAAAAATTATTTTTCGAGTATTTAAGAAATGAAATAAAAAAAATAGGTAGCTTCATGAAAAGTAAAATTCTTGACAATCTTACTAAAGTTAAAACATTAAATCAGTCTTAAAAACCTTTTATTAGAAATATAAAATACTTGCAGTTTCTTTTTATAATTATTTCGACAAAAGTAGCCTATAAAAATACGTCGATAAAAATACGTTTAACTTAAATTTTGTTGATAAATAATCAAAACCTATACAGCTAAGAATATTGAAATCTAACTTTTAAAGAATACACATACTGCTCTTTTTCATATTTAAATTACTTCAAAAAAATACAAAAAAAATATAAACTGAAGTTTATTCTTTTAAAATTTACCTTGAAAGTTATGATGGCTTTAAATTGATAGAAGTAGCAAAATAGATACTGATAAATTCAATTAAGAATCAAAAAAAAGTTACAACTCAAGTTTTAAAAACTTCCGTAATTCAACCAAAAAAAATTTGTTCAAAAATTACGAAAAATAGGGCGCTTTTATATTTATAAAAGATTTACTGACGTGAATGAAATTAATTAGATAGTTACGTCATAATCAAACGATTGTAATTTTTGATTATTCCTTCAAATTTTGTTTTTAGATACTGGGTAGCAACGAACAATTTTATAAAAACTAAAATCAAATTTAGCGTTTTTATTACAAATTTTAACTTATTTTACTTCTAAATAAAAAAAATTAAGTCCAAAACACTTAAAAAAGACAAAAATGATACAAAATAAAGGTCTCAGAGCTAAATATTAAATTAAAAATGTTAGTTTAAGTAATTTATTAAATAAATAAGTTAAACAAAAGTTTAAACCTTAAATTTCTATAAACTTCCAGCTGTTTGCTTACAGACATCATTTTTATATTGACTAGCTATCTAAAAAACAAAATTTATTCTTTAGAAAATAAGGAATCAGTTAATTTACAGAACAATTTTACAAATCATTATTTCTAACTTATACATAAGTTACAAACTAAATTAGTAACTTTTAAAAACTATTTTCTACTAACCATTTAGTTCTATCCTTATTTAAATATCTTACTTATATATATTTCCATATTATTAGAAATAGTGATTATTTAGTTTTCCAGATTTTTTATCTGTTATCGAGTCTTTCAGTTTTTAGCCTCAAACTCGCCGAGAAAAGGTATTTGAAGATCAGAAAAATTAGTTCATTCTCAAATATATTACTTTCAGTTACTGTTAAAGGTTCAAATTCTGTATTTTTAAGTTTTTTTCACAATGAAAAGTTCAAGTAGAAAATTTTTGATTTTGTTTATTTTTTGGGGGAAAACTTTTTTTGGTGAAAAACTTGAAGAAGTTTAAGTTATTTAAGATGTTTTAGAAGTTGAAACTCATGTTTAATTACATTTAATTTACCTGGCTTTTTACATATGAAGTAATTACTACAAAAAAAACTGAGCCTAAAACAATAAAATATTCTTTTTTAAATTTTGTGTTCAGTTTATTATAATCTGTAGTCGAGCTAATTATAGATAGATGTGATAACTGCTATTAACATTTAATTAGACAAAACAGATATGTAAACGAAAGATGGTTGTAGCAAAATATTGTTTAAAAGTGATGACTATATAAAAGCAAAAATGTTTTTTAAAAGTAATTTTAATCTGTAATTAATTTATATTTTCTTCTTGTAATTAGTAATGACTTTTTACAAGCTTGTAAAAACTCTGAATTTTTATAGAAAAAGCCATTTTAGTGAAAGTAAAAACTGAGCTTGCTAAATAATCATTATACAGAAAAATTAGTGGAAACTAAATTATTTTTGAGGCTTACTTTTTGCAAACGGTTCTACTACTTCGAAAAAGCAATTTAGTATCAGAGCTTAAAACGTTGCTGCTTATAAACATTCTGACTAAAACCTCAGTTAGATTGAAGAAATATATATTTTGTAAATCTTTAGAAAATATTGTAATCTAATCTGACAACTTAAAAATCATTTTGCTGTTATATCTTCAAGTATTTATTAATCAAATTACTTCTATTTTTATTAATTTAAAAATTACAAGCACAAAATCAACCCCAAAAAACTCTTTAAAATCCAATAATTATAGTCAAAGAGCATAAGATAATTCATAAAAGTTTTTTTACATTTTCTGAATAAAGAATTTGTTTATCCAGTAGATATGTCCGTCTATTTCCATCTAATTGATTGATGTAGTATCGGTAATTAACCATCATACCTAAAGACTGTTTAAAACCTTTCTTCGTTGAGTCTGCCATCCAATTAATCCTCCAAATAACCGCCCCGTTTCTAAGATGAAAATTTGCAACTGGATCCAACGAGTATCCTGTAGTGTTTCGTTTCTCTTTACAGAGATACGAAGCACAAAGATTGATTAAAGGCGAAGAAATCTTTTCTAATAACTCTTTGCTTTTTCCTTCGTGGAAATTGCCGAGAAGTTTGTAAAGAAATTGATGCATCTCAAAGTCATCTTTTAAGTTGAATTCAGTCTTGATGATTTCTGCATCTTTTTCTGATATAAAAGACTCTTCGGAAGATTCAATGTGAGATAAAAGCTTTTTTTGTAACCAGTTACAAAACATCGGTATTGGAGATAGACTTGAAAAGTTAGTTATTGAAGGTAACTCGCTCTGAAGTTGTTCTACTGCTTTGTATATTGTTTGCAAGCCAAAGTCAATTCCCTGTAAATTTGTTCAAATTACTTTTCATCTATCAGTTAATAATTAATCAAATTTTGAGGACCACAAATACCTTTAGACCTTTTTGTGTCGATGTAATCGAGTAGAATATAGCCGTCGTTATTCGGTTGTTTTTACTGTTCCGAGTCATGCAATCACTTCTTCTAATCAAACGGTCAACGCTATCTGATATTTCTTCAGTTAAAGCCACGTGCAGAACAACAAATGGTTCATTTGGAACAGCTTCATGAAAAAGAACAAAACACCTTCTATCATGAGCTAGTCTGTGCTTAAGATCAAGCCAACTTCTGACATAATGTACCGCTTCATAAGTGCCCACCTGTGATGTATAAGAAGATATGTTTCAGGAATAAATAGAAAAATTATTAATTAGGTAATTGAATTTAAAAGTATACAAAAAACCTAAATTTTAAAAAATGAATTCAGAAAAAGTTCTGAAGTTACTAGAAAATGTTTAAAGATTAATTGTAAATGAAGAAAAGTTATTTGATGAATAAAACCATGGTTACTTTTTCTAAAACTCTTGCTGAAGTGTTCCAATCAACTTTATGTAGTTTTAAGAGTCCAATACTACACCATAATGACAAAACTTCTTTTAAATGAGTTGATAAAAGTCTGAAAGATATCAAGTCAGAATTCAACAATTTTTTTATTTTTTAATGTAAATAATGCTGTTTAGTCACAAGAATAACTGAAAATTTACAAATTTTCATAAAAAATAATTTGTAAGGTATTAAAAGACTTGAAAGTATTTTAAATTCAGTAAAAAATGTAACTTTTTAAAAGCATTTTTTGCAAATTTCGAATAAAAATTAGATGAAAATTAATAATAATATAATTAGAAGAATTTGAAAAAATCTGACCCCAAAATTAAGTCTAGCTAAAAATATTTTACAAAGTTTTGACGTTTTTTTAATTAAATAATTTAATTTGATAGAAAAATGTTTAATTAGATTCACAACAAGTATTTCAATTTGTGGTGAGTAAATATATTCAGCATATGTTCTGAAAACTTATTTTTTTATGAGAATGAGCAACTATGAATGATTTAAATAGAATATCACAAACATTCATCTACTATATTATCTGATTCCAAAGTATCTGTTGTATGAGGAGCTATTTAAAAGCAAACGCAACATCAGTCGTCCCTGTCTACGTTTCAAAGATACCTACAAGCTCGATATGAAATCAATACTAGCAACTGGGAAGATATCGCAGCGGATCGCTCCGAATGGCGCTCTCTACTCCGCAAACAACTGAAGAAGAGAGAAGAAACCCACTAAAGGCTTTTTCTATTCCATTTCACTGTGTGTCTTGCTCACATATTTCATTTGTATTTCACTGTGTCTTTGTTTTTTTAAAAACATCATTTGGTTGTTCTCAGTCGAAGCCGGCGCCTTATTTTAACAAAAACTGTGGTTTAAAAAACGGCAATTTTTTCAGTAAGTCAGTTTTCAATTTAAAACAAAAGTAGGTTTTTAATGATTGATATTCTAGATTCAAATATACAAAAGTTTGAGCGCTTCACATCTGAAAAAGTCTTGAAATATATAAATGGTGATTTATGCTTGTGTTGTCTACTCTGCAAACAACTGAAGAAAAACTAGCTTCAAATAAAAGGAAGAAAACCTAAACTTTTAACAACCCTTCCACAACCAGCATGGCCGTTGAAGCCGGTTTTATTATCATCAGAAATTCATTATAAGGAAATACACATTCAAAGTTCAACTTCAATCTTTTAAAAGCTTATAAAATTTCAAAACTTTCAATTTTAGTTTTTATATAAAAGTTTTAACTTATGAAACTATTTTTAATTTTCAAAACTTTTTAATTATTTCTAATACTCACTTTAAAGAAAGTTGATTTTCAGCAGAGCTTTTTGAAATTGATGATTCAACATCTGCTCTCATATTAATCAAGAACTTGACACCATCATTTAATCTTCCTACCATAGAAAATAAATCCATATATCTTGGTCTAGTAGCTTGATGTAGTTCATCAGCATACTTTTGTAAGTTTTCAAAAGTGTTCTATTAAATTAAAAAATATTATTTAAAATAAATATATATATATATACAAATCTATATATTTAAATAATTTTATATCAATAAAAAAGGTTTATAATAAATCAGTTAACAAAAAGATCTGTTTAATCAATACCTGTTCAGATATAAAAGTACAGCAAAGTTCTTTAGTTTTTTCAAACTCTTTAACACCAAATTGTTTACATAAATGTGATAAGAAATCAGTTCTACCCTTATCTGTTAAATTTGATTTATAAGATTTACAAAAGTTTTCAATAACATCATTTGCTATCAAAGTATTTTCATGAATTTTGGGAAAATCAGTTTTTAGACATTGATCCAGTAATAAATATGGATTATTGATTCTGTCTTGATTTGAATTGAATCGAAAACTTATCAGATTTGTTATTCTTACAAAGTTAAGAGGCTTCAAATAATTTCTATGAATATTTTTGGCTTGAACATTATAAAGAAAAAGAGATCTTGAAACAATCATAATTAGAATATCTCTTGTTATATTCAAGTTAAATTTGTTTACATCTTACTGTACTTGTAGCTACTCATGTGGAACAAGGTCGAAAATGGACTTCTTGCTTAATTAATAATCAAAAATACTTTTAAAAATTACTCATTCGTCATTAATAAAATTAAGATCTAATAAATGTAACTTCAGCATCAACTAAGCTACAAAACTTAAACTTTCATTTCATTAGCTTCATGAATTGTAGTGAAAATTACAAATTATCTTTCTATTCAGTCTCAACACTTCCAACCCCTTTTTGGAAGAAGAAACCAATCTTGCATTTGATCTTGACAACTTCATTCACTAGAAATTCTGTTTGGTTTGCTGATAATGGAGATACAAATTTGATATTTCCTTCTTGAGGTAGTTGTAAAGTTGAACAACCGATCACTTAAAAAGTAACAAGTCAGTCATATTTGGAATAATTTCAATCAGTTGCTATCGTATAAATTAAATTAACTTTTTATCAGTTGTTTGAAAACTACTTTTTTACTACTGAAATCGTATTTTGATTATTTTATAATTTTCTTTACTGAAAACAAACCATCTAAACATTCTAAGGTTTCAGGACTTGGTTCCCATTTGCCTGATTGTAAGCAAGTCATCGGGACATAGTTCAATCCAATTACTGCTTTCTGAATATGAGAATGAAACAAAATCAGTTTCAGAAATTTCTTCAAAATCGAAATAGGATTTGTCACCTTATTAGAAAATCTAACTTTCTTTGTATCTTTTTCATAAAAATCAGTTTGTCATTGAATGATTTGATATATTTTTTATTTATTTATTTTATAGAATTTATTTTTAATGTATTTTCTTATTTATTACTAAAATAAAATTATATTTATTATTAGTCTTTAACTATTATATTCAAAAATCTATTTTCTTTTTGAGTTTTTCATAAAACCACAAATTCAGTTAAAATTTTAATAATTTTTTTATATTACTTTTAAATAGTTTAAATATTCATAATTATTATTGATATAATTGAATTTTTTATGTTTTTAAATTATTATCATTTAATTTTATTCTTTTTATATCAGCTTTTAGTGTTTTATTTTTTACTAATTGTAGTATTTGCCAAAACTGAAGCTTATATTTGAAAAATTTTTATTTTTTGTTGTCTAGGAAACATAAATCTAGAAGCCTGATGACTCCGTGTAAAAAATCTGACTTCTTATGATTAGATATGAAATTATTATGTTTGAATTTAATGTGAAAAACTGAAAAATATCAAAATATAAATTTTACTTCTGATTATTTATTCTGAAATTTTCATTAAAAATCAAAATATTTAAAATTTTGAAATTCAATAAATAATTCAATAAATAGAATAAACAAAAGTTGAAATACTAAATTTCCAATTAAATAAAATCATTTGAAAGTAAATAGAATAAAAAGAAATTATTTAGAGAATCTTTTGAGCATCTTCACGATATAGAGGTCTTTCACCTTCTATTAAAAATATATTTTTGGCACATATAATCAAATATGTTCCATATTGTTCAATCTGTTTTTGATTCCATCTTCTAACATTTCCATAAAAACATCCTTTCTTTATATTAGTTAAACTTTTGATGTTAACAGCTTCAATCATAGCAGCTTCTCTAGTACAAGATTCATCGTTTGAAGCGTTCATGAAAATATTCAATGAAATCACCCCAAAACCATTTTTCCAGATTTCATTAATTTTTTCAGTTTTCTTATTCTATGAAAGACAAGTTGAAGCAATCTAGATGTTTAGAAGATGACACTCACCTTATATTTATCTGTAATCGACTCTTTAAGATGAGAAAAGTCGCGCGACTTCGTTCCTTTCCCAATATAGAAGATGGAATGAACAAAAACTGAGAGAACTTCTTGTTCTGACATCTCATTCGCTCTTTCTTTCAACCTCTTCGTCTTCCTGTTATGAATTGAGAACTTATTAGACGAGATATAGATGCGACTAATTATAATTCAATAATATAATCTTTGGACACATAATCATATTTTCACTTTAGATTTTCTTTAAAACAGTGTCAGTGACATAATAGATTCGAACACTTACCGCTGGTCGAGAAGAAGATAGTTGAAAAAAGTTTTCTTGGTTCCTTTCTGATGACAGCGAGAAAACTCTTTCCTAACCTCAGAGTCAACATCATTTATTCTTTCCGGTAATTTTCTACCTTTCAAAACATTTTGTAATTCTACCGAAAAAGTACCTGTCGAAAAAATGGTTTTTAAAAAGACATCAAATGATTGGATTTAAACCTAGATGTAGTTTTTTCATTCCATTTTCTTCGATTGACATCAACTTTTTCTCATAAATACTTCTGGCTGCCGCTATTGGTCCGATATTTTGGCCATATTGGACCAACTTCAGCCTACGAGACATAAACATAGTCAACTTTTCGAACCTAAAACTTTTGGATTTCCGAAGTTTTAATGATGACGTCACAATTGAGTTGGTGACGAACAAATTCAACTAAATTTTGACAATCTGGAAAAAGAGAATATCTAAAGAACATCGTCTACAAAATCAGATTAAATTTTTTTCTTTAAAAATTAAACTTTCAACTTTTATAACTCATCAATATTCTAATCACCATAAAAAGATTACCACCTGACTACATATCAATTAATATCCTTGAACTACATATCAATTAATATCCTTGAACGATTATTACAATCATTTAAACAAACGAAACACCTTTTTTCAGCAATTTAACTTTTAATTTTGAAGAAAACTCTTGAATTAATATCATTAATAACTAATCATCATATTAATATTCTACAATTCATTCTAATCACCTAAAATAAAAAACACAAAAAATAGAATTCTGAAAAGAAACTCTATATATTCTTTTTTCTAGTTTTCTTAGTTATTTTTCTACTCACTAAACCTTTTTCTAGTTAGTTTTATAGTTCATTATATATATAGCTCATTATTACAACCCCATGCTTATTATGATGACTATTACTAGACCTTTTTCTAGTTTTATAGTATTTTTAGGAGAAAAGCTTTCAGCAAGAAGAAAAAAGAATATAGAGAATCTGTAAACTATATAAAACTAAACTTTAAATAAATTTTCATTTAAATTATAAAACTAAATTTTAAATAAATTTTCATTTAAATCATAAAACTAAATTTTATAGAAATAAGTCTTTACCTGAATCTAAATCTTTAAATATGAATCTATTCCTATCCAATAAATACTTCTGTAGAATCTCACGGCATTTCAAATCATCATTTTCTACATGACTGGAAATATACTTTTATTGTAAAATTAAAAAAACTTCTTCAACTTTTTCATACTCTAAAGCACATTTATTGTGATTATCTTCAAGAAAGAACTTTTATTGTAAACTGAACTAAACTGAACTTAACTAGAATATCAATTAATATCCTTGAACTACATATCAATTAATATCCTTGAACGATTATTACAATCATTTGAACAAACGAAACACCTTTAACTAAACTGAACTTAACTAGAATTGAACGAGTTTGTTTTTTTTTGTAGTTTTTCAGCAATGTTCATAGAAACTCAAGCAATATAGCAGCTACTAGCTTGTAGCAGGATTTAGTTCAAGTTTAATCTTCAATGTTCACTGATTACTTACATTACTGATGAAGTAGCTCTCGCGTCAATGTTTACTCAACCATGAAATTCGAACTTTAAGAATTATCAAAATACTTTAGAGGTGTTAGATCGATTTAATTGAGGATTTTGACTTTAGAAGAAAGATCACCTGAGATCTACATCTGACAGCAAAGTGATCCACTTAGGAACAACGCGATCTACATCATCAAAAGTATCTTCTGATGATTTCTGAAATTTCGAATTATTTTGATGACAAATTTATGACAAAAAAGTTGACCTTCAAACCAATGTTTTCTTGAAAAGATATCTCACTAAAAAGTGACGGATTCAGATGATTCGAATTTGATTCACTGTTGAAAGAAATCTTTATAATTCATTGAAACGTTCAGAATTATTTCATGTTTGTAAAAACTAAACAATTTTCAATTTACAAATATAGAAATGAAAGTATACCAAGCTGTCACGTATTTAGTGTCGTTGTCGATAATGCTGCCTACAAAACAAGTTGATGATAATATTTACAAATTGATGGATCTACCTGATGTTGAAGTAGAAGAAGATGTAGAAGAAGTCTTGTTGATATTCAGTGTTTCAAAGAAAGTGTCAATTGAAGAAATTGAATAATTTCTCGATTGAGAAATCTCATTTTGATATTTAAAAGGATTCTTCTTCAGATTTTCACTTTTCGTTGAAAGATCTTTTACAAAAGCTACTTCAAATGTGTTAAGAAGACTTTCATCTTCATCACTGCTACTAACTAAGCTAGTTTGTGGTGATAATTGATCTACAGAAGTATCTTTTGTGTCAATTTCACTTCTTTTAAATGATAATTGAATCTCTAAAGATTCAGCAAGTGTAGAAGTTGATCTTAAAGAATCAGAATCAGAGCTTTCATAAGAACTGGTCACGTGATCAACGAGAGTATCGTTTAATGAAGAGAATTCAGGTGTTGTTGGAGATCTAACTTGTTGATGTCTGTAAACTTCTTGTTGGTCTTCATCATCATTTTTTGCAACTTTTTCACTTCCTGAAAAGTGAAGTTGACAAAATTTTAAATAAATTTTCATTTAAATCATAAAACTAAATTTTATAGAAATAAGTCTTTACCTGAATCTAAATCTTTAAATATGAATCTATTCCTATCCAATAAATACTTCTGTAGAATCTCACGGCATTTCAAATCATCATTTTCTACATGGCTGGAAATATACTTTTATTGTAAAATTAAAAAAACTTCTTCAACTTTTTCATACTCTAAAGCACATTTATTGTGATTATCTTCAAGAAAGGCATCAGCTTTATGTTTGAGTAAAAAACGAAGAGCTTTCTCATTTCCCCAAGACGCAGCAACATGGAGTGGAGTTATTCCATCAGAATCTCTGCAAAATACAAAGATGAAACCACAAAACACTACTTCCTGTTCTACCATCTAATTAATAGAATCATACCAACCAGATTGAAACCAAATAAACAGTTTCTTGAGCTTTTTAAAAGATGTTTTATCTGATTATGATATTTTTAAAAACTACATTTTCATTTATTTATTTTATTCAATGCATGACTTCAATTGATAAATTCTACAGCTCTTATAACAAACAGAAACAAAACAACAAGAACAGAAAAATCTTAAGTATCAAAACTTCCATAATTGACAAAATAAAATATAAATTATAAATCAAAATATTATTTATTTATTATTTCAAAGAATTAGCTAAATTTTTATAGATTAATTTTCTTTAATAACTTATCTTATGAATTACTAGACGAGAAAAATAACCAATCAAGTAATCTCTCTGCTAATTTTATGTGATTTCAGTTTTTTGACTCATTTTATATTTTCAAGTAAAATGCTTTTATAGACAACTGAAGTAGAAATGTTTCAAATTTTTATTTTCATAAAAAAACTTCTATTATTTTTCTGTCACTTAATTGAAGTTGAAATTAGTTTTTAACTTTTTATTTTGTATTATACTCAGCAAATATCAATCTTATCATAAAACAAATTATTAGATGACAAATAATTCAGTTTCCATTTAAGATAAAAAATATTTCTGACTTTTTTACAATAAATTTGTAGATTAAAATGAAAATTTAAAATGAATAAATCGAATATTTTACCTGACATTTGGATTACCATTATACTTTATCAATAAATTAAGAAAGTTTAATTTTAACGGCAAATATCCAACTGCAAAATGCATTGATGTAATCCCATTTTCTAACAAACAGTTTGGATCAGCTCCTTGTTTTAAGACTTGTTCAGCTTTTCTATGAGATATATTTTCAGTTTTAAAAAGTTAATTGAATAAAAAGATATCTTACTCATAATCCATTTGTTTAATTGCTTCAAATAAGCAAGTTTTCTTATCAGTCTTTTTATTCATGGCTAAAACAAAAAGATATAATATATAAATATTAATAGAACACGTGGCTGGATAAACAAATAGATTTAAAAAATGAATATTTAGTTTTTAAAAAGTGGAAATAAAGAAATAAATAGTTTTAAAAGAATTATTTTTTTATTAAAATTAATTGGACTGAAAAGATATATTTCTTATTGCCATTTACTAAATGAAAAATTGATTAAAATACAAATTTGGATAAATATATGATTTTGATAAAGTCTAAACATTTGTGTTTAAAAAGTTTTTGAATTTTTGTAAAAAATTTGGAGTTTTTTTTTATTGGTTTTTAAAAATAAAAACATTAAAAAAATAAACTTTGGTTTTAAAACAAAAATGTAAATTAATCTGAAATTTGCAACAAAATAATAAATTCTATAATCAAATGTGAACACAAAAAATTTTATTAAATTTAAATTCTATTCGAAGTTAAAACTTTTCAAAAGTCAGAAAATTTTGACAGACATTTTAACGTTAACAATTATTATCTCTTGTAGAGAGTAATTTTTTAAAGATAAGCAACAGCAAGTCATAATCAATAACACTTTTTAAAGTTGTCTAAGGCAGAATTATTGGTTTTCTTCATTTCAATATTTATATCAATTACATTACAGACAGTTCTACATCAATAAAAAGTCCTAGAAACTTAAACCGTTTTGCCATCTATGCCAAGTTCTTTGGTACTAAACCAGTTACTCTTCAATTTTCTTTGTAATCTATGACTTCAACCAATTTGCAGACAATTTAATCTCGTCGCTGACAAATGTTTTCACTTATCAATAAATAAAATTTCCCGATGTCAGGTTATTAAAGATCTGGGAACTTTCATCTAATTAAAATGGACTCACTACACAAATTATTTGCTCGGACTTGGTTCTTTATACTAAATCCTCAAATCTTTTAAGACAAGAAATATTTTTAAAGATTTTTACTGCAGACATCCGTCCTTCAACTCTTCCATATGGAATCCTCATCTTTAAAAGATACAAAACTTGAGTTCATCCAAAGATGATTCACCAGGAAAGCTTTGATAAATGTGAGATGTTCCTTCTCTCATATGAAGACTGTCTATATATAAGCTAAATATCAAATACTTAAAATACCGACGCCCTTTTCTGACTTTGTACTACTTTCTAAAACTTTTAATGGTTTTTGTCATCTTAACTTCATAGAATACTTTAAACATCGTAATCTTTCATAAATTCTCAGAGGCTCTTCGTTTAAAATTAAACCGCTCGACAACTTTAATAACAGCCAGTAGAGTAACAGCCTTTTCAATATGGTAACCAAGGTTTGGAATTCTTTTCCTGATTCCATCACTACATCAACATCTATCGCATCTTTTAAAATTTGTTTAAATCTCTAACAAGTGATATGAAACACTGCAGTTTCCTCACTTTCCTATTTTATATATATTATCTACAGTATTTGTATTTTTTCTCTATTAATCTTAATTTGTGATTCCTAAGACCTTTCAATTACCTCTTCGCTTAAGAGCTGTTGAATTTGTAACTCGCAGCCACGCGTTGAATAAATAAATTACAAGCATTCATTACTATCTTATCACCAGATTGTAATTTTTAGTTAGTTTTACCGATTATCTTCAATTAATCTTAAGATTTATTAGCAAGTATAATGCATAAGATACCATACAACCGAAAGTTGGTAAGGATTTATGAAATTAAACAAAAGTTTTATTGTATATCTTCTTATACAAAATTTTGAATTAGCAAAATTTTTATAGATTAATTTTCTTAATAACTTATCTTATGAATTACTAGACGAGAAAAATAACCAATCAAGTAATCTCTCTGTTAATTTTATGTGATTTCAGTTTTTTTGACTCATTTTATATTTTCCCCAAAACTGTAAGCTGAATCTCACGAAAGTCAATCTATATAATCAAATTTATTCATTTTTTTTTATATAACTAATTTGTTACACAATCAGCATTCACTAAACCAACTGTGAATTCCTGAATAAAGTCAGCAGCTGATAGTTTATATTGTATAATTCTTGTGTAATTATCCAGAAGCAATTATCATAATATTGAGTTTGTGAATATACAAGTGAGGTTGGTGAGTTTGTAGGTCATCAACCAACTCTTACTGAGCATTTAACTTCAGCTAAATCACCAAAGTCTTTTAATAGCCTAAAGTAGTAGCTATGATGTATTAGGTGGGTTTTCAGCTTGTCACTTCAACTGCCAAAGTATTCAACAACTTCAAGTTATATAAATATCAAGCACTGTCGCTGCTATCATGTCAGACACATAGCTCATCTGATAGATGAACATCAGTTTATTACTTACGAATCTCTATTTATTTTCAGGAAATGTAAAATCGCCACAACTAGATACACCAGTAGATGCTTTAAGTATTAAATTGTACATTGAAATTAGGAAAGAATATACGGAATTGATGTTAATACACAAATAAATGTGATTTATAAGATAATCTTAAATTAATTAGGACCACCAATGTAAAGGTGATGATGCTTCAAGCTACTGGCTTATCAGTAAACTTTAGAAAGAGTCAAGCTTATGAAGTACATCAGACGTTGAAAAAGAACTGAGAAAATTTCTTCAGTTTTTATGACAAGTTTGCCATGAATGTTAGATAAATGAGAATATCATCAGATATCGCTGAAAACAGAACTTAAATCTTTTCATTTGTACCCGATAACATGCATGAACCCAACAAATGAAACATAATAACAAGCTGTTACAGAAAGACTGCTCCAAAACCCACGTGATTACCAGGACCACCATTCAGTTGATATGTTCTCTCAATCAGTAGAGGTATACACTTACATTTGATGAATACAAACTATTCGAAGAGGTTAAAATAAAAAGGGCTTTGTAACCACAAGAATATTGAATGGGTTACTGAGTGAAAAACAATTACAACTGCAGTAACTCCATCAAGCTTTCCTACAGTAGATTACTTAGAAGTGTGAAAATGAACTGAACCATACAAGTAGTACGATCGTGTCATCGAGTAATTGTAGACAATTGAGTTAAAATCATCGTTCAGTAAGATGTGTTGCCACAAGTAAATGAAAAAAAAGCGTTTGTGGAATCGAATTATTTGTAATTTTAATAGTAGGAATAACCAAACGAGTGATCTACAGTACAATCAGCCATCTACTGACAACTTGATCAGCCTTCTAACACAGATCTACTCCTCTCATTACCCTTACACCCCCCCTTTTACGTCAAGCATCATGTTTCACTCGCCGTTACAAAACTTCTTCCATTGAATTTGTGATGTTTCTTGCAGGTTGCTGGTTGCAAATGCAGCTTCACGGGTTTCATTTTACTCGCTAAAACAATAAGTAGTTACAACTTGAAAAGCTGACAACATTTCAAAGTCAGAACCTGAAGTTCTAATACTGAGAGAAATTAAGTCCTTGACCAGCATAAGCTCTTTCACCCTGATAAGTGGAATCTTGCGAAAGAGCAGCATCAGCTTGAGAACGGAACTCATCACCCAAATAACTGTCCTGTTTACAACAAACGTCCGAATATCATGAAATCGACGACTTGAGCAAACCTGAGAGAGTTCAGCTTGAGAAAGACCCATTTGTTGACTCATTCCTTGGCTGATGGGTTGACTCATTGAGCTGAAACCTTGAGTGAGGGCACCTGTTGATATTTAGTTAAGAATTGATACAAAATTGAGATGAGCAAGACCTTGAGAGAAGTTTTGAGTCATTTCTTGAGATTGTTGACCAGCATGGTTATTAGAAACTGATTGCCGACTACGACTTAACCTAGGTGCTCGACCAGTCTTTTGGACAGATCGACCTGTGGACGGTCAGCAGATGTTGGACCACTGTGGTCAAAGCTGAAGTTGACTTACTTTGAGCTTGTCCATTCTGATAATAGCTTGGTGGGACACTTTGATTCATGTACAGATTGACTGGTACTGGCAAATTAGCGATAGCTGGTTGGGTCTGTAGAGCAGTAGTAGCGTTGATCATTCCCAACTGGTCGTGAGTTCGATAATACTGGCGCCGAGGGGCCATGCTACCTGTACAACCAATCTCATTTTATATCAAATACAAAGTTGCCTTGAAATCAAACCATTGAAATTAGATGCTCGGTCATATGCTCCTCCAGGAATAAGAGCTTCTCTAGCGTCCCACATGGTCGTACTCATATAACGACCTCCCTGAAACAAACATCATCAAGACATTTTAATCAAATCATCACCACATCTCACCGGGTTTAGAACATTCGTCAATTTTCTCGGTTTTGAAAATTGCATCAAACTTTCTTTCAAATTACCCAATGGTCCTTCAACTAAAGCTCTTTGCTCCTTGAAGTAACTCAACAAATGATTCCACAATGGTTGTTTCGACAACGCCTTTGGACTGCCAACTATAATCACTCCATATCTATGAAACAAACGCGATTAGATCAATATGAAGCTAGTTTTAGTGACGACTTTTACCTGGCTCTCGTGAGAGCGACATTCAATCGGCGAGGATCGTTAAGGAAACCAATTCCTTGATGTTCATTGGCACGCACACAAGAAAGAATAATAAAATCTTTCTCTCTCCCTTGAAAAGCATCAACACTAGCAATTTCAACCTCCTGGTTCAGATACGAAGGATTAGTAAAGATCTCGTGGCTTGTAATCAACATTTTTGTTATTACCATGTACAACTTTGAATGTAATGAGCCAGAGTACTGCATGTACTGTACAAGATAGGATCTTTGCCCTTCGTATGGAGTGATTATACCAATCTGTTCAGGTTTGATACCTGATTTCAGGAATTTGGTTGTAATTCGTTCAACCACAGCAGCTTCAGTTCTACAAGAAAGTTGACAAATTTCAAAACTTGAAGTTGGGAGGCAGTTTAGAAGATGAAGAAAATAGAAAACCTGTTCAAGTACGACGTTCCCGAACTTGCTATTTCTTCTTGACCGGAAGTTTTATAAAAAAACATCGGTTTGTCAGGAGAGGGCCACGCAAAACTCAAATTCTTTCGCATGCGTTCACCTGAATTCAAAAATGAATTACTTTTTCAACTTAATTGAAGAAACAGTTTAGACACGAACCTGCGGTTACACCATTTTGTAAAGTTCCTTCGTAGAATATATTAGAAGGGAAAGCAGACAGGGCAGGGTGCATTCGATACTGAACCTGTCATTTAAATTGACAATAAATTACAGAAACATGAAAATAAAAGTTCAAATTACTTGAAGTCGTACTGGTCTTATACCAAGGACAACTAAACGTTCAAACAGTGACTGAGCTAGACCAGCGTTGGCAGCTTTCTTGCACATGACCACAGGACCAAGTTGACAATGGTCCCCAACCAAAATAAGCTGAAAAAGAAAGGTAATTTAGTGTGGGTCGGTAATGTGGATACACAAACCTGTTTTGCTCCAAGTACAACTGGTACCATACACTCAGGCTCTGTAGCTTGAGTACTTTCATCAATAAGAATCGATCTGAACCGAAAACGAGCCAAACGAGGGTCACCAGCCCCAACACAAGTAGAACAAATGACATCAGCGTTCTGAATTATCAGTTAAATTGAAGTGAGAAGGTAGTAATTGAGAGATTTGTGTCTATCTACAATGATTCATACCAACTTTCTAGCTCCACAATAACTTTTGATTGTATATTAGTTAAGATTAATAATTAATTTGATAAATTATTTAACATGAAATTAGACAAACAAATACAGATGATCATTGTATAAGAAAAGAACACGAATGTACCATCAGCAGTTCACGTTCTGCATTTCTTCGTAACGCACGGTAATGTCGTTCATCTTTTGAAGATAATTCACCAGTTTCATCTTTCAGTTGCTGCAGTTGTTGCAATTCAGGTGAACTACAAAATAAAAACTTTTTCACTAAAACAACTACAGAACATCTTACAAAAGCTTGTAGCTACTTCAAGTATATTTACAAACTGTTACTTGAAACAACAAACTCAAAAAAGTTTCAAAAGAAGTTGCTGAATAGAAGAAATCAAACAGACCTTCCCATGGTTCGGACTTGATGATGTAGTGAAAGGAAAGAGACAGTTGAATCAATTGCTTCACGACTTTTAGCACAAAGTCGAACCACTTTAAGACCAGTTCGATGAATTTTTTCGGTTAGTTGGTCAACTGCAATGTTGCTTGGAGCACAGACGAGTACTTGTCTTCAAAACATCAAATTTAAACATTGATGTGTAAAGAAGAAATCATGAAATTTTACCTATGACCGCAAGATTTCACCAAATGATACACAATCGTCGCACTAGTGACTGTTTTACCAGTTCCAGGAGGTCCTTGAATTAAGCAAAGAGGTTTTTGGAGAACTGTTTTCACAGAATAGACCTGAACACATCGAATAATTACAAATTATCAACGACTTGTAGATGTTTTTACCTGAGAATGGTTGAGTTCTGGTAAACCAGGTGCAGAAAAACGTTTTGGAATCACATTTTTTAGTGTCGGTTCCTCGACAGAATCATGACCAAGAAGCTGATGATAGATGTAGGTAGAAACGGAGTTCTCATCCACTGCAAACGTTCTCATGGCGCTCTGCATCCTATCAAGTTCATAAAAGTTACTTCTACAGGCTCTTTTGTGTCTACTTTAAGTAATTGTGAACAAAATGTTTTGATTTTCTTATAAAAGAAGAAACGTTAAAAGTTTGTTTTAAGATTTATCGAATTATGGAACATTCCAAGCAGCAAATAAAACCAGATTATTTATACAACTAATTGATAATCAGCTTTATTTAATGTAAGCTTGCAGCAGAACAACGATTTTTATGAACATATAAAAAGGTGCAGATGCTGTTTTATATGGTTGATTGATTTAAACGAAACGAGAACCTGTCAAAAGATGTCGATTTCCAAACAAAGTCGACTTGCAGATTGCGGTTTTGTTCAGTTGGAATTGCAGTTGAAGAACGAAGCTCTATTACAATCTCATCACTAAAGTTATCTGGAACTTTAACAACATGTCCTTTTCCTTCCCAAGATGAACCATATCTCAAACTAATTTCGTCTCCTTTCATCAATTTCATATCTGTACAATCAGTTTCAACTTCAATTATTCATTTAAATCCTTTCAAATTACAAATAATTGTTGATAAATCTACAACCACTTTCAATGTATTTTTGCTTTTAGAATAATTTTAAACAACATTTCTAAATTTAGAATTCATTGGTTTACACTGACTAAGTACAAGCTGACTAAGAAAAGAATTTTTTAAAAACAATTTGGTTTGTTTCAGATGAACAAATATTTTAAGCTGTTACAAGAAAGACGAAATCATGATTAGTATCAAACCTGAATCAGTTTTCGGTAATTGAAAATGAGCTAAACGCTTCTTGTTTAAACCAATATCCCATCTTATATCAACATTCCCTTGGGTTTGAGATTCCTTTAATCGCCTGTCATAATCTGCTTCCAGCTTGACTAAAGGGCCAAACACATTTTGGTATTGATAGGCATCCTCATATCTAAACATTTGTTTAAAAATTCAACTGAATCTTGTTTTGAAGAGTTAATCACCTGAGAAGGACTGATTGAGGTTCTTCATCTACACCAGGCTTTTCCAAGTCCTCAATAGTGGCATCAGCATTTTCCTGAAATTATCAAACCAGTTAAAAGCTGAAATTCGCATTTTACTTCGACAAGTCAGCTTTTATACTTGCAATTATTTACCACATAGCTAAACTAAAATAGCTTTGTGAAAATAAACACGATAAAGAAACAGTATCAATGTTACAAGCATCTAACAACGAATTACAAAAACAACTTTATTGTAATTACAACACTTCTAAATAATCTTCAATATTCTTGTCAAAACATCAACCAACCTTCCACAGTTCTTCCAGTTTATTTATTTGAAGGGCACTAATCTGTCTGGCCCTACGCTGCTCTTCGTCCAATGGAATCTTTACCAACCAAGACAGAAAGCTTCTATCTTGAATCAAAGGTTGCCATTGTGTAACGTCCCTAATGTTGATGAATAGAAATAAGAAATATTGGGAATTAAGTTTGAAAACTTACCAGATCACTTTGTTGTTTTGTTTCGCACATGGCTGTCTGAATTAAAATCAAGTGAGTTTTCGAAGGCGAAGTAATAAAATAAAAGCTACCTGCAGAGCAGAACCACAACAGAATCAGATTTGGCTGGAATGAAGCCGAGAAGAAAGATGTTTCGGCAACCACAGTTATAGCATTCCAGAAGAGAGTCACCAAGTTGACCAGCGCGATGTAAAGTTACTTCTTTACATTTGGCACGAACTAAATGGTTGACAATATGGCTGAAAACATTGAACATTTAGCTGGTTGTATTTTACAACTTGTATATTACAAAACCATTGAAAAAATATTACCTTCCAGAAGTGTTTCCACGACCATTACAAAACCATTTTTTTGTGCTATTACACTGAACTACACAACTGACATCATGAATTCCACAATACCTAAACAAGAAGGGTTACCAAACATAAAAACTAAACATTCTGTTGTGATGGTGACAATAGATCACCTGCAAGCATGTTCTGGTAAATTTTTGATGCAATAGGCGTCTTCATCTTCATCTTCTTCAAAACAAAGATCAGCAACTCTTTGTGTAGCTGTATGTACACTTTCTTGCAAACCACTAGCTTCTTCTTCAATTGTATCATCATCATTACAATCTTGAGTCTGGAAAATTATTTTAAATTAATTTCTTTCAAATGGTAGATTAACACAAGTTATCAAATTATGAAACTTTATTTTATAAAAATAAGATAAATGCAAATAAATAAATAATCGAATTACCTGACTACCGCCAATTATATCAAGTTGGCTCTGACTGTGTAAAGTCTGAGTTTGTGTCTGAGATGGCATCGTGAAGTTAGTGAATTCATAATCCTCTGCCTGGAGACAAATTCAATTAATTTTTCACATCTTCAAAATTCAAGTGTTGAAATATTATTTTTATAATCAGTTTGACAAATGGATTTTGTGAAATGATATAAAATGTGACAACTTTAATTTGTTCACGTAACACATTTAGTTTGACTAGTTGGGTCAAAATAAAGTAAGATTTAATAAAAATTCTTTTATAAACAAATCACAGATGGTTTAGGGTATAAGGAAGTCGCTTGTTTTTAGGCAAAGCAAACACAAACAGTGCATTGAACTAAAGTGATCTAAAAAGTATTTATTTATCTTATAATAAAGACAAGTTGTTACTAATTACATTTCATCAGTTTACTCATTTAAAACTTTTTTATTTAAACATGAATTGCAATGAAATAGGCATCATATGTTTTTATACAAAAACCATTTAAAAGTTATAATTTTTAGCTGAACTTCTAATAGTAACTTAGAAAAGTTATTTTAACTGTAACACATATAAATTAAAGATGTTTTTATTGTTATAAAACGCCAAATCAATAAAATTGCTCAACACATAAATGATAAAACAAAAATGATTTTCACAGAAATGATCATGACTATATTTGGGTTTAAAAAATAAGTTTAAGTAAATAATATTCTATTTAATTTATAAAATAAAGTTTAATAAAACAAATAGAATTATTTATTTTACTTACAGTCAAAGAGTTTTTCACTAAAATAATTGTAGCTAATTATTATATATTGGTAGTTGTAGGTTAAAAAATAACTTTTTATAAATAACAAAATTATTCTCATAGAAAATATTAGCAACATCAAAATATATTTAGAGAATTTTTTTAAATTAGAATTATTAAGCTAAGACCACCAATTGAGCAAATTTTCATAAAACAACAATGATGGATTTATTCAGCTTCTAGTATTTTCTTAAACAACAAAAGTTTGCTACCAATTAGCACAAAATCAACTTTTAGCAGGATATAAAAGTAAAATGTTCACTGTCAACAACTAAATGATGAATTTATAAGATTACTAACTTGAGTATCAGGTCCAGCAGTTAGGGCATCACCATCATCGTCAACAAATGTTAGGGTTTCACTTGTAGGTCCATAAGCTTCAGTACTACTCATTTTAATGTTAGATTATATCAAAAAACTATTGATTTACTGAAAAACAACAATTTACAAAAAGGAACAAATATCTCAAGATGTACAAATGATAAAAGAATAAAATCAATATTTAGATTTACTGCAAGAAAGTTCTTTCAATAATTCCTCTTTTAAAAGCCTTCTTACTTTTTGTAAAAATTGAACAAACTCATAACTTTTTAATACTAAATTATCTAAACTTTTTGTTTGAGGGTATGACTCTTCAATCAAGCCAGAAGAAAAATTGAACAAAATCCAAGCTGTCATATCAGGTGATTCTATAATCAGTTTTTTAAACACAAATTTAACTTTGTTTCCATTTATTTCATCTATAGACAATCCTGTCAGATCTGTTATGTTCTTTATATATGCAGCATATACATTAGTCAACTCAGTAGACTTGGTGACATCTAAATTTTCATTACTCTTATTTATTTCAAATTCGCACAACTTTTTTTCCACAAGTTTATTTTTCTTTATTTCAGATAAAATATTTATATTCAATTTCCTTTTTCTACTATTCAATTGATTAAAAAAACGTGAAGCCTCTTCCAACAAGGAAATGACTTTCTCAGGTTTTTTTGAAGAATTTAGATCAATATTACCAGTATCCATATCAACATGGAATCTAATAACAAATGTTTTATTTTTAAGATATTTTAAAATTTAATCGACAATACAATCGTTTGAATCTAGTTTTAATTTAGATGATAAGTTTAATCTAAATTTATGATGAAAAATAGTTCAGTCCAGTTCTTAATTCAGTCCCAACAAAGTAGTTCTTATTTATAACTTAAATTTATAACTGAAAATAATTACATACATATAAGTAACTGTGTAGATTCATATACTTAAATAAATACCATAGAAGAAAATTATTAAAGTATATAAATACTAATTCAAAGCTTAAAACCAAAAAATATATAAATTAAATGATATTGATTACAATATAAACTAACTTTCAAAAATCATAAAAAATATTTCAGTTTAAAAAAATTTCATTTGAGAAAACATAACTGGTAAAGGTGTTAAAGTTTAAAGTTATAAAATTATTTTATATTTATAGATAAATACAATTCATGACTTAATTCTATACAATATAATATCAACATAATATACATGAAAAATAATGATTTAAAAATTTGACAATAAGAGATAAAGTAAAAGATTTTTTGAATATTAAATAGTTTAATTAATCTCGAATAAAAAAATATTCAAACATTACTTAATTATATATATAAGTGAATACAACACAGCTCAAAATTTAATGAGAAGCTTAAATAAAACTTCAATTATTTTGGTTTTTAACGATAAATTTAAGGAAAGGTTGAAAACGTGACGGCTAAAAAAAGGTTAAACAAAAATATAAAAAATTAACACAGTTGGCCTAGAATCACATAGATACTTGGATCTGAATTTTAGTTTTTCTATGGTAACCTAATATTGTTGTAAAATTGTAATTTTTGAATTACCTTTCATATCAAACATAAATACTATTATTGATGAAAAGTTAAAAAAATTATCAATAAACAACTGTAAAATACAACATGCTTAATTTTCTACTAGTTAGTATCAGAAAAAGAATGTAACTTTGTAAAGAAATTAAACAAAAATCCTTTATCACCGAAATAGCAGGAAAACATTTGCTTGAAAGTAAAAGTAAGTAAATATTTGAATATGATAATTAATAAAAGCTTAAGTTAAAATAAATATAAGTTTGATAAAGCATTTACAGAGAGTAAATGAACAGAAGTACGGAGTACAGAAGCATAAGTCTTACCAACCGGTTCAAAAACAAATAAGTTATCTACACCTGTAATCATCAAGTGCAAGACTTGATTAAAAATGACGCTGTTAAATTTATAAATATGCTTATTGCTTGTAACTTTTTTTATTTTACAAAAAATATATACTTAAGAATAAGTACAAAATAATATAAGCTGTATTCCTATATGAATTTAATTTTAATTGCTTTTGCTATATTTAATACAATAATTAAAAAAAATATTTTATTCTTTTAAGCATATCTCTAAAATTGATCCAAAAGATAAATTCATGCATCGCATAATAATGACTTCATGGAGAAGAAGGTTGATTTTGCTTCCGTTTATTGTAAATGTGGCAATATTATTAAAATTGCAGTTTATATGAAATCTACCCACAAAAATTGAAATTTTAAAAGTTTTGAGACCATTTCTGGGTATTCAGCAAATCAAGCTGATTGAATTAAAATAAACCATCTGTTTTAAAACAAAGATAAATATTAGGTACACTAAAGTTATTCACTGCAAAGGGTAACTGAATATATGATAAGAGGATGCAGTTAAAAGGAACTTCATATAAGTAAAAAGCCGAAGACTTTTAGAAATGAACTCAGCGACTTAGTTCTATTCATTCTAAACGGAATTCTTAGATTGTGGTAAGAATTTCGAAGTGATGTTAGGTAAATAGAAAAATTAAATAACAAAATCATCGATATTTTTCAGAATAACCCATTTGTAATGTAAAATTAAGACCCATGCCTTAATCGAAAACAGCAGTTTTAAACTTTTTTCATCTGAGAGCTCTGGTATCTTTTTATATTAAATATATATTAGTAATAAATACACATCTATATATTGCTTTTGAAGGCATTTGAGTTTAAAGAATCATCATTAAGAAGCAAAGGTATGAATTATTATGATTGTGATTAACTTGAATCCATAGACTCGAAATCGACTCTATAAACTAACTAACAGTTGAACTAAAATTAGATTCATTCCAAATATTTTTGACAGAGCTTGCAAACTAAAATGTTAATCTGTGATTTGAATATAAGATTGATCTTATATGAAAGTCGTAACGATAATTTTGTATTTCTGAATATTTAGAACAGTTTATCATTTATTGATTAGGAGTACATATAAGTTATGCTTTGAAGTTTCAGTGACGCTGATTGAATTTATGCAAGTGAAACACAAATTTTTAAAATTCAAATCTGAACGAGATAACGTATTTTCTTGTCAAACTGATCAAACTTTGACCAATTAACACTTTGAAACGTAAATAGACTCGCTAATAAAATCAAGCATAAGAAATAAATTCTAGCATAATATCGTTAAGTTATTTAATATTTGGACAGAATTTAATACTATGTATCATTAAACCTTAAAACTGTATAAACGAAAAGATTTTAAAAAGCCATTTTAGTCTGTTCTTTTTACTATAATTATGAATTTTATAAATTCTTCTGCATTTTTCTTGTATTTCATTTATTATTTACTTGTGCAGAAGTAAAAGTGATATAGGGTGTAGTCGTTCACTCAATAATTATTTCTATTTAAAGAATGTTAAACTTATTTTTAATTCTATAGTTTTTGATGAAACATTTACTTAATGTGTAATTATTGTTTGATTTTCTGCTCTTTTCAAATAATCAAATCTGAATTAAAGCAATACAGAATTATTTTTCTAATTTTTTAAATCATTTTTTTTTCAAAGCTTGTTTGTATGAAGGTTATTTGAAATATCTAATTATTATTTCTGGTTTATTTTTTTATCAATTAAACTTTGGTTTAATTTCTTTAAAACTTTATTCTAATAACTTTTAGTACATTACACAATATATATTTATCCTTATTTCTATAAATCAAATATTTTCATTTTATTATCATTTATAATGTCTAATGGATTTGTTAAAATAAAATAATATTTAAAATTTATTATTATTTAGTGCTATTTTGATATTTTATTAGTCTTTTTTTAGATTGAACAATATTTTTTCATGTTTTTTAAAATAATTTCTTTTGTTTTAATCAATTTGATTTTTAATTTTTATTTTCTAAAAAATCAAAAAAATGTTTTCTATATTTTTATTACTTTCTGAGTATTTATAAGCTGATGCTATTTAAAATTTATCTTTTATCTTATTTTTATAAACAATTTTTTATGTTTTGTTGATTGTTTAAACTATCACTTAAACATAATAATTGAATTAAAATTATTCATAATATTTGTAAATTTAATTAATAATTTGTTTAAAAGTTAAACAATTTTATTTATGAAAATTATATTCTAACTATTTTATAACTTATTAATGTTTAAAGAAGACATTTTTAAGAATTTAGACTTATATTACCATATTATTAACATTAAAATATTAAAGAATTTTCTAAATTATGTCACTAGTTTTTATGTCTTTATATAAAATCTTTTTTTTTATATTTTACTAAGTTCTTGAATATTTGTTTGTAGAATATTTTTCTTTACACTTTTATTTCAATAATGGCATTTAAAACACCTGTAAAGTCTTCAAAAGATCATGAAAAGTTTGAAGAAAGCCCAGAACCATGTAATAATGATTATTATGTTTTTCTTCTGAAGCATAAAAATTATGAAATATTTGAACAGTTAACTATCAGTCATCTATCTCGTTTGCTTGAGTTGGATGGAATGAAACTGAGTTTATTACGTGGTAGATTCAGACAGAATATCAGACCTAATAGTGAAAATAATGTTATTTTACTTGATGATGATGTTATTAACAGAATACGTCAATTAACTTTACATTTAGCTAATAATTTAGAAACTGAAGGTTTATTTCGTAAGCCTGGAAACCATTTAAGGCAACATCAACTGATGCAAGCTCTTGATGATAACTTAAAAGTAAATTTTGAAGATGGAAGCTACACACCTCATGATAGTATTGGTGTCATAAAAATGTATTTAAGTAGATTAGTTGAACCATTACTGATTCCTTGTAAATATTTCGAGTTCCATCATCAAGTTGCTAAAATGAATATAATAGATAAAGAAGGAAAGTTGAAAGTAAACAAAGCAAAGCGAATCGAAACGCTTCAGTTGTTGTTACTATTACTACCTAATGTATATCGTCAATTATTAAGAGGTCTTCTTGATTTGCTTTATCAAACTTGTAAAAGACAATCAGTTAACAAAATGTCTGCTGCAAACTTGGCTGTGGTGATTACTCCTCAATTAATCTGGCCTCGTGAAACCAACCCAATAGAACTTCAAAATGATGCTTTACTGTTTAATGATCACATTGCATTCATGATTCGTCATTCACAACGTATATTTTCGTGTCCATCTTATATAAGAACTATCACAAAAGCTCATTACTCCCAGCAAACGCCGCCATATTCTCTAGTTGCACCATCAAGTGCTATTAAACGAACTGTTAGTCGATACCAACGAATTAGTTTGAATGAAACGAAAATGTCTTTAAACAAACTTCTTGAAAAAGTAAATTCTTTTCCAGAATCAGATGAAAAGAATAAAATATTAAAGAATTTTGAAAAACATGCTAAAGTAGTTGAAAAACTGGAAAAAAAAGAAAATGAAAATGAGTCTAATCGTTGCACATGTCTTGGATTGTAAATTGTTTTAAATTATTAAAAGTTTTTCTAGAAATTGTTTTATTTGTAGCAAACCTGAATTGTTGCCATAATGTGTTTTGAGCATTTTCGACTAAACGTTTCGAGTTAAAACTTTCTTGTTACTAATTGCTGTTGTCCATTTTTAAAGACATGCGAAGAAACGACCAATTTGTTCAGTTGAAATCACCTAAAGTGTTTTTTACAGATTGCATATGTATTTACAATTTCTAGTTTAAGACGCAACAAAACAACAGAATTTCAAGTGATATTTACAAACTTATTTTTAAATAAATACTAACAAAATCATATCACTGCTAACCAATTTTCTCTAAATTTTTACTGATAACATTTGTTCCAAGACTTATCGTCAAGTTAAAGTTTTTATTCAACCATAAAAACCTACAATAGGATCTTTTAATAACTTGAATATAAACAAAAATTAAATAAAGATTGCCAATAATGTTGAAGACCATCTAACTTTTCTTATCGTTTACTAATAAACGATGCTTATTTTTTTTATGCCAGTACGATTAACAAAACGTGAATCACTGTAAGATCAAAAGCCTATGTGTGTATAACATAAGAATCATAATTTGTACATATTACAAGAAAATAACCGAATTTGTTGTGGTTTTGTGTAGCAGCCTCATTATTTGTTACACTTATTCACTATTAAACTTTATTTAGTAATTTCCAAATAAGAAAAATATTAAATCTGAAAAATTAACTTTTTTGAATTTATTTTATTTATAATAGAACATTTATTGTAATTTTTTTTTAATTTTTGACAAATTTCTAATTTTTAGTAACAAAATCCTTAAATAATTTCTCAAACTTTTATTTAAAGTAACGAGATTTATTTGTAATTAATTTTTAACCCTTTTTCTTTTAAGTGGATTTTAAACTAACGTCACAAGAATTTCAAATCAAACTTTTCACCAATTTGAGTGATTCGAGCTTATAACTTTATTAGCAAACATCAAAAAGCTCTTACAATATTTTCTAGAGAATAATAAAAAATCTGAACAACATCTTTTATAACTATACGAAAAAAAACAGTTTTTTACGAGTAATTAAGAAACTGAAGAAATACGAGTTTTTTTTAAATCGAAGAAATTGTATTTGGACCTAACAAAATATAAATACGTCTTCACAAGATCATACAACTAATTTTGAAATGAATTCCTTAGGTGATGAAAAGTTTTCAAATTTTTTGTTATTTTAAATTATTGATCATTTTGAATATAGGTGGCAAAGTAACTTTTATTTAATTCGGTGGTGATATAAATAAAAAAATTTGGTTGATAGTAAAGTAAACAACAGATTAACAAATAAAGCTGTTGATTGAATGCATAAAATGCTTTAGATAGAAAATAGCTCAAAACTAAATCATATATCAACTTGTAAAGAGCTTTTGTCTAATCTTGAAGATCTTACGGTTGTCACTGGCAACTTCTGGGTTGTTTCCATCAACAAAGTCCCCGAAAAATTGCATAAAGTAGCAAGATATTATCCTTTATACACTCACAAAATATAGACTTTGTTAAATCGGTTATGTTTTATCGAACGGTGAATAACTGTTAACTCCAAATTGTATTGATGGCAAACTCTCTTCTGGCTGTAGTCCTTGTTGAAACAGCTAGATATAAAAAGCAGATCGTACAGCAAGGAGAAAAAACCATCAACAGTACATCAACATCTTTGTAACCATTCGTCTGTAACCATCTTTGTAACCCTTTTTTGATATCTGCATGCTTTCTTTGCATGCCTCATGCTCTATCTTTAAGGCTCAAATAACTGTTAATCGACTGAAACCGACGCTAAAATTTTAGAAAAACATCCATCTTATAAATAAACTAATCTTATTATTTTATCCTAGTAACTTATACTTGTTACGAATTATTGAGGTATCTGTTGAATTTGGACATTTTGTCATTGTTTCGTACAATAATAACTTTTGTGACTTCTTTTTTTAATAATAATTGTTCGCCTGCAAAAGTGTGACACTTAAAAATGGTTTAATTAAGAACAAATCTTTTTGAAAAATGTCTTGCACCAATACACTTGTAAAAAATACCTTTCAGGCAAAAGTATTGTTTATTTCTGTGTATTATTTATGCAAGCAAAGTTGTAAACAATTAAATAAAACTATTTTTTTTATTAAGAAAGTAATTCTTTATCTTATTTTTGATTTTTTGTAAGCTTTTTATTGCGCCATATTGAATAAATGTTTTTTATATCTGTTTCTATTGAAAGAAATTTATTACTTTTATTACTTTTCAAGTTTTATCAAATAATTTTTATAGTAAATTGTTTATATATCTGATTGAATTCAGAAGACGTAGAAAATATTTTTTACTCTAATGCTGTATTTAATTTTTTTTAATTATTTTTGAAAAACTTCTATAAAGTAGTTATTTATAATTTCTATTTTTCTAATTTCATTTAGTCAATTTATATTCTAAGCTAGAAAATTTTGAATTTTTACAAAGTTTTCAAACATCATATTATTCAGAATTTTAAAAAATTAATATTTAATCTAGCACCATTTCATTTTTAAATTTTGTTTAAAAATATGATGTAAGTAATTTTATTAACACGTGATTTATAATTCTATAAATTTCTTCATTTATTTTCTTATATTAAATATCTGGTTCATAGCTGATATTTTATATAAATCTCTGCAGTGTTTCTATTCTTTCTATATTGATTTTACTAAATCGTGATGATTAATACCTTTTCATTGTCTTTCTGTTTGTATTACTTTTATTTGTTATTTGTCATAAGAACTCGTACATTGAATAAAATAGAAAAATGTTTAATAACTAAACTGTAATAGAAATTAACTGTTATTTAATAGAGTATTTGATGATGCTAAAACTATTTGAACCTCAATATTTGATATTATTAAAACCATTCATAATTTCTTTAATTTGAAATTATTTTTGATTAAACTAAAGTAATTATCAATCTAATTCATTCTTAGATTTTTATTAATATTACTTTAATTATAGATGTTATTTCTTTGTTATATAGTTATACTCATACAAAACTATGTTATCTTATAAATTGACAGAAATTTTAAAAATAGATATTGATTAAGTTGATGGTATTTAAGTTCTCTAACTGTTATCAAAAAGTTTTTATATTTTCTACAAAATTCAATTTTCTTGATTTAACTTTCAAAAGATAATTGTAAAAATATGTTAATCATATTTCAGTTTATATTTTCAATCTTATTTTGATAGTATTTCTACAACATTTTTATAATGATTTTATTGTTAGGAATGTATATTAATTAAGTATAAAATGGATTCAAATGTTCATGCTTTTTGGAAATACTTAACTTTTGAAGTTCCCAAGTGTTTAATCCCTAAAGAACAGTGGTCAATTGGAAATGTTCTCAATAAAGATCAAGCCAATTCCCTTATTGATTATCTACAAGTGTTAGTTTCTGCTTATTGAGTTTTATTTTAGTAAAATATAAACTAATATATTCAAATGATAAACTAATAATTTGTAGTTCTAATATCAAAATGAAATGAATTTCACTAACTTAAATAATTCCAGATGGTTGCTCGGTGGAAACTCAGCTTTAGTTCTAAATGAATTTAAGAAGATTAATAATCCTCCAGCTCTTTGTGGGCATTCCTTCTCATCAGGCGAAGCAACTTATACTTGCATGTATGAAAGAACAGTTTTTAATCTAAGAATAAATAGTTTAAATCTATAAATAGTGATTTTTAAAGTCTTTAAAAGTTGTTTATATCATAAGAAGATTTATTTTAGACAATGTGCTATTGATGGAACTTGTGTGATGTGTCAATCTTGCTTCCGAAGAAGTGAACATAAAAACCACAAGTATAAGGTTAGTAATCACTTGATCAGGTGACTATCGTGTCTTACTTCAACTTGTTCAAGATGCATTCAAGTGGAGGAGGAGGCTGTTGTGATTGTGGTGATCTCGAAGCTTGGAAGAGTGGGGCAAGCTGTTCGTTACACTCATCAGCTGCACATTCTGTAGTAAGTCATTTACTTCTCATTTCAAATCAGTAGAAATTAATTTCAACATGTTCTTATTTTTTAGAAGGATGTAAGATCTTTAGTATCAGAAGATTTACGAACTAAACTGCAACAAAACTTTCGGATTATATTCAAATACATCTGCACCAGCTTAACAATAACCAAAAATGAAAACATTATATTACCTGAAATCTTAACTCCACCACGTAATGAAAGGTGAACTACTATCTGAAACTAAACTCTTTTCTACAATCAGTCATGTTTTGTTTCAGTCGTTACTCTGCAATTGTAATATACAACGATGAATTACATACTTATGATTATGTGATAAGAACCTTAACCGCTGCTTGTAATTTGGATGCTAAGAAAGCTTCAGATTTCGCTACTATCATAGACAGAGAGGTTTTTATGTCTTTCTCAAAATCATATTATTTATCATCAAATTGTCATGGTTTATGTTATCTGCATCAAGTTGTTATTTATCAGACCTATCAAAATGCAAATCACGAATTCTATGGCTTCTTTTGAAACCAAATAAGATAATTTATATTTTTTCAGGGCAGGTCCATTGTAAAGTTGGGTAATAACGCCATTTGCATGAGAATTAAACAGCAAATTACACATGTAAGATTTGATAACAAGTTTAATAATGTTGTTTCGTAGACACAATAGTCTGCTAGATTTTCAAATACTTCTTCATTCGTTAAAGGGGTCTAGAAGTACCGCGGATCTACGTCATCTAAGAGCTCTTTTAACTTTTATTTTCCCAATTGAGGTGATTGCTCATCAGGAATTTGCAATCATATTACTATCTTGGATTACAGATCTTGCACAAAAATATGGTAAAGTTACTTTTAATCCAAATTTCAGTTCTTATGTTTTGGTTTTTTTTGTAGAAGCCATTCGTTTGATAGTTTCTGATATTTTGTTGGAACCTATCAGTGAAAATTTGGAGGTTTATACAGTTATTGGAAGCCTCATGAATTTAGATTCAGAAATGTGGAAAAGTATTTTGAAAAAATTATAAATTTGAAGATTAAATTTGAACTTTACAGGTTCTAGAAGCAGTTACTTTAAATTGATCATGTCAACTGTAGTCTTAAACATAGAAATGAAAAAACAACTTAGTATACAATATACTCGTTTGTACCCCAAACTTATCACCGATTTCGTCTTTGATGATCAAGAACTAAGTGCATCAATCATGAGTTTGTCCGTTCAAATCTTCACTGTACCATCTTTAGTAGGAACTTTTCTTCAATTTGCTAAAAAATTTAAGCGTCCTTACTTCAATCTGTCGTAACTTTTTGTGACTCAGCTAAATAACCTACTCAATAAGATTTGTGGCTAATAAAGTTTCGATTTTAAAGAAATTAGTGTTTGCTTGATACTATTGAACTTTTTTCTTCATAAATACTTGTTCAGTTAAAGCATTTCCATTTCAGGCTTTCTATTTATGTGAAAACGAAAAATTCTTGGAACAATCGCTTCAAATAATTATGGAATTTTGTTGTAAAAAAGTTGAACCTTATGAATCATTTGGTGGAATATCTGATGATGATCGCATTAATTTAGTTCTAAACAAAAAGAAAATTAAACAAAATTTATCGCGTTTTGGATTCGTTTTTCATGACATCAGGTAAAAACATCGCGCTTTTCACAGCAGCACGCGATACGTCATTACTTTATATAGATCAATTTCAATCTGAAACCTTTTATTTCAAATATAATTTGGAATATTCTTGATAAAAACCAACAATTTAGTTGTAGTGTTTAAAAACCTTGATCTAAATTTGGTTTCGACAGATACATTCTAACAACTGTTCCAACTTTTTGGTCTGAAAAGTTAAAGACATCTTTCTTGGCTTTCATCAATTTATTCATCAAAATCATCGATACATTTGAGGTTTATCAACCAACCAACTCATGTCTTTCACTTACTTTTCTCTCTAAAGGGAATGGATTCTGTAGTAAGAGAGGTTGAACGACATTTAGAGATGGAACCGGAGTGGCAAACTGCAGTTTCTTTACATATCCGATACATACCAGTCTTAAAACATATTTTTCAATGGTGTAAAACTGATGTAAGTTTACAACTTCTACATCTTCTCATAATTCACTAAATCTCTTTCTAGTCTGAAATCCTTCAAACTTCTCTGAAAATGACAATCAAAAGACTTGCACTTCATTATGATGAAGCTGACTCAAGACTTACAACTTTAAAATATTCTGATTATATTTGCCAATCTCTTAAATACGATATTACAGTCGACAAAGTATCAGTTCACTATCCTCTTACACGTTTCCTAGCAGCTTTACTAGCAACTTGTCATCACTACGACCACCTCGACCACCAATATCTCCTGTCCTTATTTAAAAGTCCTGACCAGCTACTGGCAATGGCTGACCGCTCTATACGTTGCCTAGCACTAAGTGCCCAGACTCTCGCAAACGCGTGGCGTAGGAATGGTTTGGCTTTAGTCAATCAGACTTATTACACTCGTGAATTGAGATGTCGCGACGAATCGTTTGATCGCGATGTACAAATGCTACAAATCTGCTGCAGCTTATTAGACGATCAGGATCGGTTCTTCGTCACCCTTCTAGACCGATTTAACATCTACATTCCTGGAGATTACTTCACCAGCGTCAGTTTCACATCTTTTAATTCCTAACAACTTGTTTCAACTTCTCTAAATACTTCAGGAGATACTGACAGTACTGGAAGAAGAGTTTATCAGTTTACTTATTTACATTTGTTTCGAACGATACGACTACAACATCGGTTGCGTTGATTTCAAACAGATAGCGACCAGAGAAATCATTCATACCCTAGCTTGTGGACCAAGACCACATTCAAAGATATCTAATATCTTACCGAACGTGGTAAGTTGACACGATTGGCTAGTAACTTCACCTCAGTGGTTTATGTTAGGTTGTAGAGAACCCTGAGTGGGAAAATATCTTGAAAGAGGTCGCTGATTACTGTCCAGCTGTTCATATACACAATGTGGCTAAGTGGGTCGATTTTATTGGTCTGTTGTTCGTTTGTTACTTTATTTGTTTCAGATATCGGTTGAAGTCGGATTTTCTACTTGAAGTCAACCCACATTTTTATCATTACTCTTCACCTGGTCATCAATCAAATGCTATCGACCAAAACTTAAAGCAACGGAAACTAGCTAAACAAAGTACAGGTACGTCTTCAAATTAATCTCAAATCACGTGAGCAAATGAAGATTTGTTGCAGTTTTCGTTCCTCGCGCTGCTCCACCTTTCAAGAAGATGTGGGAACGAGTTCTAAATCTTCTCTTATGCCGGACTCTCATGTCTTATCTTCGAAATATCCTCAAGTGTGCCTTACTCGATGAAAATGATGACAATGAAGGTCGTTTCCCTTCCAACACTTCTGATAGATTAATTGAAAAAGTCTCTCATCTAATCTCACATAATCTCTTCTAAAATTTTCTTCTCGTTTCAGACTCTTTATTTGATTGCATCAGCAGTTGTGGAAGAACGTGAAAAAGTGAAGATGTCCACATCTCATCCTTTCATCTTCTGTCAGCGCGCCGAAGAAGGTGTCTTCTTCATCAAAACTTCTTCTGATTAATCACAACTTTTGTGAAGAGAAATTGATGGATGCAGTACGAGCAGGATTAGATAATGTCAAGTTTGCTAACCACAAGGATATGGTTTGTTGGATTATAAACGCATCAGATGATATCCAACAACGTCGTCTTGGAGTTGTTCATGATGATACTTCAACTACAACAGTTTGTAGTCCATCAACATCTGATGTTAGTACAAACATCACTTCGTATTTCATCATCAAAATCAATTGTTAATCAGACTACATCTTCAACCAATCGAAAGAAAGCCGCTGTTGAACATCGGAAAGCTTTAATGAATCAAATGATGATGATGCAGAAGAAATTCAAAGAGAAAAACTCCTTTGATCTTGCTTCTATTGAATTAGAATCCTCTCCAAGTTTATCAGCCATCAATACAAACGCTTCCACTAAATTGTTCGTCGATTTCTTATCTTCGATATTTACTAATTACATCTTTTTCAGATCCAATCAAAATGTATCTTGTTTTGATCAAAAGTTACAAATCAAAGCAGCTGGTAGTTTAGAAGCCAAAGACATGTGTATATTATGTCAGGACAACAAACAAGTAGCCATGGTACTCGCTGCTTATGTCCAAGTGTCCAATGTCCTATGTAAGGATCGGTCCCGTACAGAAAAGTTTAAAATCAAACCATTGGTTGATATGACTAATCCAAACGGTCAGTTTAGTGGTCATGACCAGCCATTTGATTGACATGTGTCCACATAGGTGTCCACATCAGTACTTGTAGTCATGTTATGCATCTAAATTGTTGGAAGAGTTACTACGATCACCAAAAAGAACATTATCGGACTCGGAATCAACGTCGTCTTTATACTCGCTTCGATATTACAAAAAGGGAATTTGAATGTCCTTTGTGCAGGTCACTTTACCACCTCATTTACTGTCCTCTAACTCCGGCCCTTTTCACAGGCGATTGTGTAACTGTATCTTACCAGTGATATCACAATATGCGGTCGCCAAGTCACGTGGTGTAGTTGGTAAGGAGCCAACAGAAGATTGTGAAATGGAAACTGAAGTATCTAACATCAATTCCGTTGATTATTTACTGGATGTTGAAAAATCCTTCGCGATGTATCGCGCTCCTTCATATGTTGAAGATCATGAGTATATGAACTCTGAAATGGTGATAGATGAATGGTATGATGCTAATGAAGCTTCTACGAGTCTACTAGGTGATGAGCATGATCACGATTACGCGGCTACATCTTCAATAGACTTCAAAGACTCTATGAGAGCTGCTTTTGAAGAGATGGATGCGGTGAGATTGATGTAGATGATGATCTTCAATTAATTCAGGGATTTTTTTAGTGTTTCAACGTCGCTTGTTGTGGTTTCAACCACGAATCCAACAGTTTCATGGAATCGGGTTCTTCTAGAAAAGACCAAAACTTGTTGCTATGGAGATCGATTTCATACACTATTCAGTCGTTGGAAACCGTTGCTAGGTTCAAAGACAAACCAGTCATGTCCGATGCTTCCATCAGAGATTCTAAGACTTTATCCGGGATCATCAGATCGGGTTTCTTGAAGAGTAGAGTCAATGAGGTGATAATTGTGTCTTGAAAACATCTTCAGTTTCAAATGAGTCTTCACAGACACGTTTTGATGAGCGCGTCAACTTGATGGGGTTGATTTTGGGGGGTGATTTGGGATTTGGAAGTATTTTGACGAGTGACATCTTTTCTTCGCTTGTCAATCTCTTGTTTGCTGCTGAAGGAGTCCGGATTAATTCGATAAAGAACCCGACCGGGAAACTAAACTCTTCGATTGAAAATGATTCCAACTTAATTGAGATTTGTACAATAGCTCAGGTGAATTTCATTTGTACAAATAGTTGATGCGTCAATATCTTGCTAATGATTATTTGCAGATTACTCAAATTATACTTCATATAAATATTGATGATGTCACCACGTCAGATGCTATTTGTGATAGTAAGCTCATTAGAGCTTTTCATCAGGTTACAAACTTCTAACTTTTCTAACTAATTTCATTTCTATATCCTTTAAATCGTTGTCACGTGATTTTGTAACAATTTAATAAATCATTTTAGATAAGATCTTATGCTAAACTACCAACAACAAGTAATGTAGATGATAAGAAGTTAGAAGACGTGCTCACAGCATCTACAACTCCTTTTATTCAGTAAGTTCTATTCAATGAGAGACTTCAACTGAAAATTGAATTTTTAAAGATGTTGTATGCTTTTGATGAGATATGTGACTGATGTAGAACCAAATTCTGAACTTAAACAAACCAATGACTTCTCAATGATGCTTCAATATTTAAGTTTACCTTCTGATCTTTGTGATATAATCTGTGATCCTTCTGGAGGACCTAATCTTCATCCAATCATTCAAAAGTGAGAATTTGATGTTTCTAAATCTTTAAATCTACTTCAACATCACAAATTCCGTTTTTTATTCAATTTCCTGAATTTTTTCTGACCGCTAGATGGTGCTCGAACCCTGATTTACTAGCTTCAGTTCAAAACCCGAATAAGACCTATCCATTCCTATCAACAATTAATTCACTTGTGAAACTCGACAAAGATTATTGGTCAGTAACTCAATCAGTCGTGGTCACTCTAACATGACCACTTTTAGTGACCTGATGGCCAGGGCCACTAACTTTAGATGTCCCCGTTTCCCTGTCGAAGATGAAGCAGTTCACCCAACTCTTTGTATGATCTGCGGGAAGCTTAAATGCTCTCAAGTAAACTCAATCAACTAAAAAGACCCTCAAAACTCATCTTCTTCTTCAGACCTACTGTTGTCAAGAAGATGTGGACGGTAAGACTGTGGGTCCGTCCACTTACCATTCATACTGTTGTAGTCATGGACACGGGGTCTTTTTGAGGTTAGTGATAAACACAAGACGACATTTAATTGTACAAAATACTCGGTTTAATGATAATTGCACGAAAATATCGTTTGCAGAGTGCTTGAATGCAAAGTTCTACTCCTAAACCGGAAACGAGGCTGTTTCCGCCCTGCTCCTTACGTGGACAGACACGGAGAGACAGATTCGGGTTTTAAGTAAGATTTTTGAGTTTTTAAGATTAATTAAAACCCTAAGTGAGGTTGCCAAGCACAAAAAACAACGAAAACATGAAAAAAAATGATGCTTTAATCTGCAGGAGAGGCAATCCTTTGTTCCTCGATCAAGGGCGGATGAAAGAACTCAATCTACTGTGGTTGAATCATCAAGTCGATGACACAACTGTCCATGACATGGACAACAACCGACATTTCATGGTGACCGAATGGTTGAGTGTTTAACTCAACGCGGTCGTCCGTAAGGATGGTGTGGCTGTGCCGTGGTCGGCTGGTTGTTGAAGCCACCTGCACTGTTCATCGTTCCCGTTCCATATAAGTAATAAGGATTTTGATAAAATGAATTGGTAGCAGGGTTGGGCAGTAATGGTGATGCGAAGGGTGATGGAATGGCGTTTGTAGGTTGTAGCATGCTAGGAGCTGCTGCTACTGCATTTGCACCATTGCTAATTGCCGACGGTGGATAGAAGTCGTATCTGTAAAACACCATTTTGTTTCTCTCTTTGTTTATCTTTGAAAAATAAAACTTTGATTATCAACCTTGTGGCTAGCATATGAGCAGGAGCACGAGAAAGCTCAGTCATTGGTTGAAGGGTACTTCTATTACCACGAGATGTATTTGCAAGGTGATGAGGGTGATGAAAAAGACCAGTAGATGGTTGGTCTTGTTTTGATGACATCGGTTGAAGCATTTGGTTGTGATGACGTCGATGAAAATTTGAACTGTTTAATAATCTTTTAATTACTGATTGAAGAGAAATATTAGTCAATAGTAGATAGTTTCAACTTGTTAAGCAATTACAACAAATAGATTTAAAACTTTCACGACACCTTCAGCTTATTACAAAAACCATTTCAAACAAATCAGTTTGGAAATTACAGAAAAATATTTAAATCTGAACATTTAGTTTATAAATAGCTTCATAATTCCATTTAATTAATTGGCTTATTTGATTTTCAATTTTGAAAATTAACTTTTTACATCTGCTAGTCATCAATTTTATCAGCTTAATAACTTCTTTATAAGATTTCGAAAAGCAGATTTTTCTCTTGTAGTTAATTAATCAAAGATACAAAAAGAAATAGTTTCAATGTTTTCGAATTTAATCACTATAAACGAGAGATTAAATGAAATTAGCATCACTATTTAAACCACTAATTCAATCAATATTAAGATTGTTTCAAAACAAACATAAGTTTAATGAAAAAGTAAATATCAAAATTGATTTTTTCCAACAACAAAATATTTTGAGAAAAGTTATGATAGAAAATTTATTAACAGAAGAAACTGAACGCTTGGCTGACTACTAAAACGAAAAACAGAAACTCTTACTTAAGTTGCAGTGATTCAAGAAAAATTTTACACATCATTGCCATTTGTTTATCTTTCTTTAATTATTTACTAATAAAACATTTCGTCTACATTTAAATCAATTTATTTATTTTCTAGTATCAAAAAATTCGACTAAATCTCGTTTTAATGATCGATAAATAAATATAAAAGATAAGAATTAGTTGCTTGATGCAAATGTTAAGATACAATTAGAGGAATTAGTTAGAGATTGAAGAGTATTTCATCATTTTAAGGTTTTGACAGCAAAATTTTAAAAATATTTTTAATTTTATAAAAATTTGAACTTCAACTAACCTTTGTGAATCAGCTGGAGGAGGAGCGAAGATTGGATGACGCCGAGATCTCCATGACAACACAGAACTCACTAAAAAAGATTTCTTAATTCGAAAATGTTCTTTAATGAGTTTCATAGAAAGAAATTGGAATAAAAATTTTCCGAAGTGAAATCAAATTAAGAAATAAATAAATGTTTGGAATTTGTAAAATTGAGATCAAAACAAAAACCTAGAAAATTAATTCTTCTAAATTTAAATGAAAAATTGGCTTTCTCACGGAGTAGACGTCTTGAACTTTTTGTATAGGTTAACTTTCAACAGGTCTATTGATAAAATAATCAGTAAGAAGCCCGCTTCTAGTTAATAAGATTATAAAAATTTGAAGAAGTTATTGAAACAAGTAAGCTTAAAATAAACATTGGTTTGTAAAAAGCTTATATATTTCACTAACAATAGAATCTATTGAACAATTCTCAAGGCTATATCAATAATTATCTTAATATTTAATGTTTTCTTAGAAAAGAAAAAGTTAAAAGTTCAACTTCTTCAATTTTTCAATAATTTGTAAAATTGAAAATAGTTTTTATCAGCAGCTCTTTGAGATTTAAATTTCACAAAAAGTTTGAGAACTCATCGAAAAGTTGCTTCTAATAAATAAGTTGAAAATGTGGAAACAGTAGCAGCTTGTAGGGCATACAGGAACTAATTTAACGCTGAAAAAGTTTTATGAAATACTTGAGATTTAACAACTCAATTGAGTTCTTCAGTAATTTATTAAAAGTTAATTAAGTTCCACAAAACAATATTTAAAAAGAAAATATTCTTTCAAACACAAAAACTTGTTAAATATTCTCGTTTTTGTTTACACAAACAGAAATAATTTGAAGAATTTAACCAACTTGTTTCAGGTCTACAACCATCAGAAGAAGATAGTTGCTGAGGAGTATAGAAAGAAGAAATCTTATTCTTCTGACTTCGAATAACTTCACCTTTATCTTGCTTTTTCTTCGATGAAAATAATTTTGAGTATTTATAGGTTTACTAGACGAGTAGTTTTACCTGATGGTTTTGAATCATCAAAGCGATCTTTACATGTAGAGCGCACCATTTTCCTGGTTTCTAAAAATCATTTGTTTTAAAAACAAATATTTGAAAATATAAAAAATTTCGATAAAAATTCAAATTGGATATTTTCAAATCTTTTCAATATTTGTAGAAAAACAAAAAATTTTCTATTTTTAATTAAAATCGAAATAAGTTCGTTTATTTCCTAATAAAAAAAAATTCCTGATAAATTTTAAAGACACAAAATATTTCAGTTAAAAATTAATTGAAAAAAATATTGGAATATTGGTCGCTTACTGGATGCTTTTTGCACGGAGTAGGAAGAGGTGAATCTTTTGTTAGTTGAGGAACATTTAAGATGCTGTGTGGTTGTGGATGGAAAGATGACTGACTAACAACATGAGGTGGAAAAGCCGGATGAACTTTTGGATGAAAAGCTCCATAATTAGCGGAATTGTAGTAATGCGGTTGAGGGTAGGTAGATGGTGGTAACTTGAAAAAAAATGAAGTTAGATAAAAATAGAAAGAGATGTTGTAGTTACTGGTAGAACTCGATTAAATGAATGATGTGATAATTGATGGTGATGATGAGGATGATGAAATCCATTTCGTTGTCGCTCGGCTTGACTTTCTTGTAAAAATCTACTATTCAACTCCGCCTGGAGATAATTTTGTTCTAAAAAAAATAAAGCGGACGTTTTTATTGAATCTCAAAAGACATTACAGCGAGACAAGTCAATTATCTTCGGTTTTCAAATAAAAAAATACTTTATTCTGCGAGTAAATCTCCAACAATTTCTACCTTCTTAAACAGCTGGTGATTTACAAGTACTAGCTTATACCAGCTTTTGTCATTGTTTAAAAGATAAAACTTACTCTAAGAGGCCTAATCCTTCATAAGCCTTAGACTTGCTGATTTCTAGTCAGTTGTATTAATCAGTTTTTTTTAAGACTTCCAATTCTAATTATTCAAATTTGTTATCTTGAAAAGTTTTGTGAAAAATTTGAAATTTATGGAAATTAGTTGAAAATTATTGATATTTCTGATGTTATATGTCACGTAAACAGTTTCGTATGTGAAAGAAAGCAAGATATTTACATTTTTAAGAACAAACTAGATGAATGTAGACGAAGCAACAATTTTGTTTTTTTAGAAATAAAAAACATAAAAGAAAACAAAATCAATTATCATATATAAATATTAAATAGAAATATTTAATTCCAAACTAACAATTGATTTGAAGCATATAAAGTTAAAATATAGAAATGTGAAGTCAATGTATTGATTGAGCTTATTGCTTAAATGAAGCATCTACAAATATCAGTAAATATTTAAAAGTTATTTTATTGTTACAATGATTAAGTTGATTATTGAGTAAAATTTAAAAGTAAGAGCAACTAGTTACTTCATGTTAATCTATTATTCATAAACCTTCAAGACTTTAGCAGTACTGAATTTGTGCGTTTTACTTTATGCGTCTATTCACTTGCTAACATACCCAAGGTTATGAAAGCCGCATAAATATTTGCTTTCCACTTCGAGAAACTACAAAAGCTTTCGAAGTTATCACAGGTAAAAATTTGTGAAGGAAATTAGGTCAAATCGAACATTGATTTGAAAGATAATTAGGTTGAGATTAATTAGGTCGAACATTATTATGATAATTGTAGAAGTAATCTGAATGAAATTCTCAAAAACCTGTTTACTTGATTTACACAAAAAAAAACAAATTAATTTTTTCTTGAAATTAAAATCACATTTTAAATGTTTCCAACTAAATATTCGGAAAGAAAATTTGCTAATTAAAAACAGCTGAAAGTAAACAAAATTACCAAGTAATCCTGGGTGAGATGTAATTGTAGGTGGTAGAGTTGGGTACAGAGGTGGTTGTAGTTGCTGAGGATTTCTTCTTAGTGGTCCAAAAGGTGGTTGAGAAGTTGGTCCAACTAGTGACGTTGTTGGCTTGACAACCGGTATCATCGGCATCACAAGATTACTTCTTCGTTGTTCTGGTTGTACCGTCATTGTTGGAGGCACTTTCACATGTTGTCTAGCTCTTTTTAGTTCTTTATTTTCATAATTATTAATAATTTTTGAGGAGTTTTGTAATGTAGTCGCTGGTGGTGGTGGTTGTTGTTTCGTTTTCACTAAAAATATTTAAGTAGAAATAAATTTTATTGATTTATTGAGTAGCTTAAAAGATTTAGTAAATAATTTATTGACTAAGGCAGAAAGTGATGATGTTTTTATGTGAAAATACATTCTGTTCTTTTTTGTCAAGAAACTTTCGAAGAGTTAACCTTTTCAATTTCTCTAATTAAAAATTTCATAAAATCAACTTCAACAAAATTCAAATTGAATTTCTTTAACCAATCAGCATAAAGAGAAATATCATCAGATCACCTGGTACATAGGGTTTGGAAACAGGTGTCTTCTTCTTCACAGGAACCGGATCAGGTGTGGGACATAGAATGACGTCATCATCTGTCGGTTCGCTCTCAGCTTCTTTAAAAGTATCTTTGAGTCTTCCGTCGGTTTTGACGACACAGAAAAAGTTTTCATCTTCATGTTTGGATTTCACATTAATCTGAAGATCAAGCGTCAATTATCATCTATATTAAGTAGAAAAAAGAAAGAAAAAAAAAGCAAGCAAAAAATATGTTCAAGCAATTATTGCAAGCTAATAACTTCCATAAGAGATAGAAGATTTAGTGATTTGTTGGTTGATAAAACCTTTTTTGGAGGTTTTGAACTTAATTTGTCGGCTTCGTCCAATTCACTGTTTTCATTTTCACCCTAAATAAATAGAAATAAATAAAATATCGGAAAAAGCTACGTTTTGATCGAGCAAAAATTAAAAAGAAATTTGTTCAAATGAAAACATCACAACATGCATCATAATAAACTGTAAAAGAAACTAACCAAATACCCTCCACAGACTGTACTTCCAGAACTTGCCTGAAATACTCGAAATTAATTTCAAAAAATAAAAAAGTAAATAAGAGAGAATTACATAAGACTCCTCGACAGGATTTAATGAGCTTGTCTCTGGACTTTCCTCTTTATTCTCATCAACAACATCATCAACTGAATATTTGATTCCGTTTTTTTTCGACTCAATTAACATATCGTATGTTTTGAAGCATCGAATCGAGAAACCATCTATGATATCTTCACTTATATCAGCTTCTTTTCGCTTCCTCTTCCGATGTGATCTTGCTGGAGGTGATTTTGTGTCTTCATCAGTTGAATCTTTGTAAGATTAAAGAGTTAATCATCAGAAAAAAATATTTATGAAAATAATTGTTGATTTGAAATTAAATTCTCAATTATTCACTAAATCATTATTCACAGTTTTTTTTTTCTAATTTCCTTTTTAAACAAACTGTGAGACGTAATTAAATGTGAAAAAGGAAGTTTCCAAGCGGAAATATCTGATTAACACATTAAAATAAATAGCAATCAAACACAGGCAACCTGCTGCACAAACGTTTCCATGTCTTCTTCTTCTTTTTAATCGGTTTTTCTTCATCGGTTTCATTATATACTAAAAACTGTTTTAAACTATTTACAATCTAAACGAAAACTGAACAAATCATTTTTCAAATATATGATTTTTACACCAGCAAACATTTTTAACATTTTTTCATATAGGTTAATTGATTTCATATTAAAAATTATTTTAAATAAATTCTTTCATCCAACTAATATTTTGTAGTTATTTAAATCTTAAAGAAATATAATAAAGTGAAATTTTAGATACATTTTTTAATATTAAGAAGCTGAATTAGATTTTATTAGAAATTAAACTAAAGTTTACCTACAAGAAAGCTTGCTTACAAAAATTTGGCTAAATTTTGAAAAACCTTTTGGTAATATCATTAATCAAATAAAATTTTCTAAAAAAGGAACAGTTTAAAAAATACATGATTATGTCTTAACTGAATGCTTCCAGATAAAACTCAAGAAAAATTTTATACATGTAATTATCAAAAAATGACATAATCTTTTATAAAAAAAAATTCGAAAAAATAAATTAAACTTTTCTATAACCTCATATATAGATAAATAAAAATATTTTCTTTTTGTTGTAAATAACTGATAAGATTTTATCAATAATATAAATACTATCAAGTTGTTGCAAATCTTTGAAAAATATTTTCTTTTTGTCATTCAAATCTATCATCAAAATAAAATTTAGAAGCCTTTAATAGCAAAGTTTACATTAAAATTTAACTCTAATTATAAAGTCTAATATAAAATTATGTATCAAATGTTTGTTAATAATTAATATAAGAATGTTTATAATAAAGTTGTACCGTAATTTTATAATTAATTTTATAAATAATAAAGTTACATTAGCTATAAATACAATTAATGAATTAGTGAAAGATTAAAAGATTGTAATCAAAATCTAACTATAAAAACACATTAATCAAAAAATAATTAGCTTTTAAAAAATAAAATCAGATAAAGTAGTTTTTTTATGGTATAAACAATTGCTTTATCTCTACAAATATTTTTATTTTCATTGATTAGTTATCTGAATTAAAATCTGATTAAAAACTATAATAACTAAGTCCTTATTATTTCCTAGTATTTAGTCTGGACAAATTACACTTTATAAATTGAAAATTACATTTATTTATAAGAAAATTGTCTATAGTTAAAAAAGTATTATCACATCATGAATTATACTATTAATAAAAATAAATAAAAACATTATATTATGCTTAGATTAAAGAAGATAATAATTTAGATGATAATAGTGAAATCAGTTTAAAACAACAGATAAAAGATTATGTTAAAATAAAAAAAATAATTTAAAACTTAAAATTCAAAATATAAAAATTGAATAAAAATTATTTTGAATAAAATAAATTTATTTATAAACTTTTTGAATTTCAATAAATAAACACTAAACTTTTTTAAACATTAATAATAAGGAAAAGTGAAATCCCCTAAATATGAAATAAACAAAAAAGAAACAATAAAATCTAAAATAGATTTAAAAAATTTTCTAACTTCTATAAACACATGTTTTAGTGAAATAGTAAAAATAAAAAATTAAAATCTTTTTAAACCACCAAAAATTAAAAGACAAGATTATATAATTGATAATTTTTTAAGATTGTATAATAAATAACTTTTATCAAAAAATGTTTTAATAAGATTTATTGTTTAATCTGATAAAGATTATTTACTATTAGATAAATGAAACTATGAAAGTTAAAATAAATTCAAATAAATCAGAAAATATATTATGTATGCACAAAAAGATAAAATCAATTTAAATTATACTAAATATTAGTTCAATACAAATAAAAATTAATAAAAGTTTAAAGATAAGAAGTTTTTTTAACAGGATGAGTTTATTTATAAATATACTTTTTTATAATTACTTTTAAAAATAAATTATTTATTTAATATATTTGCTTTTGACACTATATTATGAGTGATAAAAAATTAATACAAATTAAAACGTTATAATACATTAATAAAAAAAAAGCTTTTGTAAAACGTTTTAATTTTTAAAATATATTTCTAACAAAAAGTCGAAAATACAAGAAAGTATAGAAATAGTATTTTATATTTAAAATTTAACTAAAATACAACGTGATCAAAAATGCCATGAGATATTCACTTGCAAATATAGTAATTATTTTGGGTAAGTAAGTTAGCAACAACAATTAAATTTGATTATTTCCAGGATTTTTGTACCACAATAAAATCATAAAATCCCCGGTTATAAAACCAAAGCAAATTTCGTTGTAGCAGAAAGTAAATTTTTTTTATATAATATAAGAGTTTTTACCTCAAAATGTAAATGATTTCTAGTTAATTTATCTGATATAAGTCTTTGAGGTAGTTCTTAAAAGGTTTTTGGCGTAAAATATTTTTTTAGTAATCGTAAATCTCAGTTTCATTTGATATACTAACTTCTAAACTTTACTATTATATAAAGTAAGTTTTCGAGCGATTTGTTAATCTAACAATTTCTTTAGTAGAAAAATATATGAAATATGAGACGATAAGACAATTTTTTTTAACTCGAAGGCAAAGGTGTAAAAATCAATCTATTCAAAAAATTTAAATTCAAAAAACGTTCAAAAGAATTTTTTCTTTTAGAACTATTTTAAATTTTCTTATATTACTCAAATGGAATATTCCAAGAATCGATAATTGTATATAAAATTGTGTCTTATGCTATTTGTAACATAAATCATAATCATAGATATAATAAAAACTATTCTGTTGATTGATCAAAAATTAGTAGTATTAAATTTAAAACATTTGAACAGTTTTATAAATATATCATTTTGATAAATCATTATGACAATATTATTTGCTGATTTGTTTTACATAAAGAACTGTTTATAATACTTGATAAATTAAATGCTCATTTAGAATTACAGCTGATTTTTAATTTGTTATCATTATCATGAATATTGCTTTAATCTTGTTCAATTTTTAAATATTTTCTAACTCTCTCTATCTTTTGTATTTTTTATTTCAGTTTTGTTGTTTTCCTTTCGAACCTCTTCAAACTGCTTTCGTACTACAAATAAGAGTTTCAAGACATTTTCAACATAGAAAACACTCCAGTAGAATAAAACAGTTGTAATATTTCATCTAGTTTTTATCAAACAGATTATACAAAATTTAATTTACTAAAAGTTTGCAAACATAGCTAATTTGCGATAACAAATAATTGGTCTGATTCTGCCATAAGATAGTTGATTTATTTCTTCAGTTCACTTTAAACGATTATAGTTGTTCATTAAATTACGATTTTTTTGCTGATTTATTGATCTTTAAAAAAGCATTTGTAGCTTTTTAAGCGTCTTGAATGTTTATCAACAGTCTTTAAAAATGAAATTTGAAAGTTTCTCAAAAGATGAACTTTTAAAATTTATTAGTTGAATATTCCAACGAACAACTTTGTTTGTGATCGTATAATTGGTTTCATGCAGTTTTAATTCGACGAAAACTTGTATAAGTCTACCTTCAAGAAGTTTGCCATTTTATAAAAACGTTTATTTAGCTGTCTTGTAAAGTGACAATTATGTTACAGTTTTTTGAAAAAAATTGAGTTTCTGTATTTTTAAGAGTTTATTTTATCCTAAAAAGATAATGATAAGAATAAACCAGCATAAAATAGACTTTTTAAAAACTTTATATTAGGGGAATCCCCTTAACTTGGATTAGATTTTGTTACATGTTGTAGGTAGTAGAATCCAAGATATTATTTCATTTCTGTAAATTTTCTCGTGGTAGGTTTATCTGTAAAATATCTAATAATTTGAAAGAAATTTTTTTAATAAAAATAGATTTGTTGCTGTTAATATTTGTTGGAAATCTAGTTAATTATTTTGACAACTATTTAATTATCTTAATTTTTTTCTGAATGTTTTAAAATTTTGGTAAAAAGTATTTTTTACTCATAACATATAATTAATTGATTTTGTTATTCTTTGTTTAATTAAATTTTTTATGATTATTTTTAGTTATTATAAGATAAGTTTTAATTTTTTTTTTAATCTATTTTATATATAAACTATTTAATGTATTTTAATAATTATTTATTTTTTAATAGATATTATTATAATTATTTTCTTCAACTAAAATGGAGCTTAATGAAAAAGAAAGTCCTTTAAAAGAAAATCAAATTCAAAGGTTTTTAATTATTTCAAAATTGAATAGATTTATACAAAAAACATTTAATCTAAAATTAAATACCAAATTGAATAATTTTAAAAGAATTATATTTTTTAAAAGCTTGAAACAACATCTATTTAATATACTTGTAATTGTAAGGACTTTAACATTTTATCTAAAACATTTTAGTGACCATGATCTTGATGAAGAAGATTTTGTTCCTTTAAATGAAACAGAACCTGGTCTGATTTATATCAGTTACCTTCCACCAGAACTAACACCTCTTTTTATAAGAAAGATATTTGAAAAATATGGAGAAGTTGGCAGGATATATTTGCAAGCTGATGGTGATTATCTATATTCTCAAAATATATTTCTCGAAATTTAAATTTGAAATAATTAATTGAAAAAAATGAATTTTTATTTGTAGATAGTTGATAGATAGATATTTATTAAAATATAGAAACATATATTTTAACTTTCATTGACTTCTTGATTTCTAAAAGTAAAGAAATTTAAATTCAAATGGATTAAAAATTAATTAATTGAAAAATTAATAGTTTATTAAAAGTATTTTAACTTGTAGATAGACAAACACAACAAACAAACATATTTTAACTTTTACTTTAAAAAGAAATTTAAATTAATTCTTTATAAACAGTTTTAAAAGATTTTCAAAAAATGGTTTAATTTGAAACTAATTATATTTTAAAACTCCATTCTATTCAGAAAAACGAAAAAAGAAAATCAAAGTTAAGTATGATCGGGGAAGCTTTACTGAAGGTTGGATTGAAATGGGAGACAAGAAACTCGCTCGACGACTAGCTATGACTTTCAACAATACTCTAATAACTGACGGAAAGAATTCCAAGTTTTCTAATTATTTGTGGAATGTGAAGTATTTGACTAGGTGAGGAAAAAGTGATTTTTCAGTTTATTATTTTGTGAATTTTATAGATTCCGGTGGAAGCATCTTACTGAAAGGATCAGATATGAGCGTGAAAAGAAAAAGCAGATGATGAGAGTGGAATTAGCTCAAGCTAAACGTGAGACTTCTTTGTATGTAAGAAATGTGGAAACTAGTAAAAAGTTGGAAAGTATGAAAGAGAGACATGAGAAAAAAGGTGAAACATGGAAAGCAAAACGTCCAAAGAATAAATTCAAGCAAAGAAAGACTGTAGAGGAAATACAAACTGAAAAGAAGAGATTAAATATTTCAACTTGTAGTGAAGAACCTCGTAAAAAGGTTTTGAAACAAATTTTTGGTTGAACAACTTTCTTCTGTGATTTTTTTTAATAATAAAATTCAACGGATTATGTGATCTAGTGAAAGACTTGATTAATATATGGCAGTAAAAAAAATAAATAGAAATTAGTATTTTCAAATTGTATAAAAACTCATTTTTATCAACATTCATTTAAATACATCACAAAAACTATTTACATTTTCTATTAATTTCAACAACAAATCAACCCAAAAAATCCAACAAGTCCTTCTCACTGAGCTTTTGTATTGTTTGATTTGATTGTGAGTGACTCGCAGACCGCCCAACATTAGAAACAAAACTGTTCATTGGTTTCATCGGTTTTTGTTGAGATGGGAAAGTTAATAGATTATCTAAAGAAGAACCAGATGTAGTAGAATGAGAGGTTGGTGAACGAGTGTAAGGGTTTGTTTGAAGTTTGAGACCCATTTGTGGATTTGATGTCCACGTGTTTACATTCTGCGGCCCACTTGATTGGTTCATTACTGGTTGAAACTTCTTTTCAGGCATCTTTTGTTGAGACCAGTTTGAGGTGTTGAAGTTGGTCAAAGTTGAAGTTAAATCTTTTGGCTGTAAACAGATTTCAATTGATAAAGACCTGAGTTGAGGACTTAATTTACTTTTTGTGGATGGATTCTGTTCCCAACATTAGAAGTGACTTTTATTGGGTTCACAGATCCTGTATTTTTCATCCGTGCTTCTTGGACTTTTAATGATGCAAGACGCTTTTTGTCTTCGATTGTCATTTCTTGATTAGTAGATGATAGTTGACCATTTACTGTATCACATTTAACAATTGGTTCTGCCTGTTTATAAAATTAGATAAGTAAACGCTTGGCAAGCTGATTTTTCTCACTTTTGTAAACTCTAAGTCATGATCTTCCTGAATCTTCATCTTACTGATCTCTTCTAGTTTTGATCTTTGATCATTTTCAATTTTTTTTATCATTTCCTGAAAATTCAACATTTCAATTTTTTCTTCAAATTATTCATCAAAACCTTGATGACAGCCATGAAAGAATTGAATTGTTTCAAGTTAAGACTTCCTTGAAAAGCTAATGGGATGAGAAAAGGGAGACTCTTTGAAGAGATCATCTCTTTTGTTATTCCTAAAAACAAACTCACATAAAAAATCCTGATTAAAGTTAAAGAGAAGACAACTAACCCAGTTTTTCATCACTAAAAGCTGTTTTATAAACTCCTAACAACGCCATTAAAATGCCAGGCTCACAACTCTTGATCTGATGAAGATACATCAAGACTTCATCTTGAGCTGTCCATTTATCAAATGAAGTGATTAGCTTCCCGATACAAACAAGCGCGTTGACTCGAATCTGTGTGAAGATAAGAAGTCCAAGAGAAAACTTGAAGTTGAAACTTACTGCTGCTGTTGAGCCTTGTAACATAATTTTACGAATTTTTGGCAAGATAGTATTTTTCATTAATGAAATATCCAATTCTTTTGAAAATGATGGAATTATAGAAAGACTCAACTCTTGAATTTGTATCGATGATGACTCAAGAGAAGCTGATATCATCGGGAGCACGTGAACTTGTATAAGAGAAGCTGGAGTCTTTTTCAACAAAAAATCCATTTTTTTAAGCAGTTGAAAAACGATCTAGAAAATATGAAAGAATCGACGACCGTTGAGTTGAAATCTTTCGGTTTCTACCTGAACAGGATTATGAACTTTGAAAACAGGTATAAGGCAAGGAAAGATTTTATCAATATATTCTTTATCACTACATTCCTCAGCAACTGCAAATATATTCGGCAGCAAAAATGGGATCATGTTATGATTAGAGAGCTCTGAGTTTAAAGCTGGTATCAATCGTTGTAGTTTGATGCGCTGTAAATAAATGAGATGAAAAATAAGAATTGAAAAACTAATTTCTAACTTTTGGTAGATTTGGTAAGACGTTGCCAAGACTTTTAAAAAATTGAGAACGTTGTAAGTTGTCTCTTTGGAGTAGAGAATCTAAATATTGTAAAGTTTTCACTCCCACACTTTCAAAGAAGGGTAACTGAAAAAAAAGAAGTTAAAAATAAAATAAAAAGTTTCAGAACAAAGCTATCAAAAAGCAACATCAGTCGTCCCTGTCTACGTTTCAAAGATACCTACAAGCGCGATATGAAATCAATACTAGCAACTGGGAAGATATCGCAGCGGATCGCTCCGAATAGCGCTCTCTACTCCGTAAACAACTGAAGAAGAGAGAAGAAACCCACTAAAGGCTTTTTCTATTCCATTTCACTGTGTGTCTTGCTTTGTTTTTTAACATCATCACTCAGAGCACAAGAAATGAAATATTTGAAATATTTGATTACTTTTAACATTTGTGAAGCTGTTGGTCTGATCTCAGGGTTTGGGTGTAGCAACATTTTAATGTGATCATGAACCTCCGCAGGTATCTTAGCGATTAAAGATGAATTGAGTATTTGAAGCTATAAAATTAAAAGATGATAAAATAATTTGATAAAAAGAGTTACCATCAACAAACTTTTTCTATGTTTCTACTCATCTCTCTGTGAATGTTTTTATGATTCATTGAAAATAAAGTTGATCCGTTGTAGTATAAAGAATAAAGTAAAACACCAAGTGAAAACATGTCTGAAGAAGTATCACAAGTTTTTCGAGTGATGTATTCAGGAGCTAGATAATTTGGATTTGGTGATGCTGGTGCCATATTCCATTCTTTAACTGCAAACTTCGCCTAAAAATTTCAGTAAAATAAAAAAGTGCTGTTTGGCGGTAAATAAACTAAAAAAACTTAACAGTTTTGTAAAAGATTTTTAACTTAAAGTTTTTTTATTTGAAAATAATTGATTTGTTCGAATGAAATAAATTGAAATAATAATTTCAGAAAAATTGTAAAAATTTATAGAAATAATATTAAAGTAAATTTCAATTTGTTAATTGTAAATTTCGATTATTGATAATACTTTTTAGAATATTTCGTTTGAAATTCAAAAATAATAAATAAATAATAAATATTTATATCAGAAACTAGTTACTTCTGAAGCAGTCCCAATATTCGAAAGAGTAAAATCAAATCCAGAGATTTTCCACAGGCCATCTTTTGTAACGACCATATTCTCCGCGCAAATATTCCCATGAATGATTTTAGCACTATTATGCAAAAACTCCAGACTTTCAGAGATCTAAAAACGAACAAAATCAGTAAATGTCAATCAAATTTTGTGATTATTTTAACCTGTAATAATCCATACTTGATTTCAACATCATGCATTTCATAACCTTTTAAGTTAGTTGGTATTGTAAGAATATTAATGTGTTTGCCTAAAAGGTTTGCGACCACCCCTAATATAGGCTCTGTACACATTACCAGACTTTCTCTAAAAATATAAAAATAATTAACTTAATCGCAAATAGACTAAGATTAGAAAATAAAGAACCTAGACTCTTCGAGGACATGCTCAACTGTTAGTACTCTTGGATGCTTTAACTTAGCTAATTGCATACATCCATTTTTAAAGACATCAATAATCACTTCTCTTTCAGATCTAGAGTATTGTTCAAGCTGTTTTTTCTCAAAAACCCAGATAGCAACTTCCTGAAACATAAAAAATCTGATCTTTTAAACATCTAATTTGTTATTTGAAGATCTTACAGCTTTAGTTGACTTTTTAAATCCAGAATAGATCTTCCATATGTATCCTGGTCCTCCACTAGCTATTTGATCTTTAGCATCATACTCTCTCAGCAAAGGATTTCCAGGTAGAACAGAACTTATTTCAGTTACAGTATTAGTTAGAGTGTTACGAATCTTATTAAAAACTCCACTCATATCCATACTTCAAATATATATCTTCAATACAACAACTGCAAGAGAATAAATAAAAATCAGTTGCTTAAAAATCACTCAACATTTATCTACAAATAAGTTATTGAGTTAAACATTTAGAAAGTTATAAATCGTCTATGAACTGCTCAGTTTCTTTAATTGTTTTGATTTCATTGGAAAGTTGGATATAAATTGAACAAGCCGCAGTTTTCATGATACTTTCATGAAGTTCAATATCATGATACCATTCAACATTACCCCATTTAGATATTTGGAAACGTTGTTCTAATAAAGCTAATTCAACTGCTTCGTCACATGATAATCTTTTATCTACAACCGCTAACGCCAAAATAACTGACTTTAAAACAGCAGACATCTTCTCAATAACTAACAGACTACTTTCTTCATACGACATAAGATGTCTTTTCAACACTGGGATTGAATTCTCACAAATTTTTGGCTCATTAAATCCAGTTGTAGATTCAACTTCAATTTGAAATCTCTTATTTAACCATTTAATAAGAGGAGTCCATTTCTTTTCTTGTAAAGCAAATAATTCTGGAATTTCATTCATGTAATAAAGCACTGTATCTGTTTCTAAAAACGTTAATATAGAAGAAGAAATATCTTCTAATGATTTTTCTCCAAGGTTATCACAAGCATGAAAACATAAAGTAGTCAGAGGTAGTTGATGAAGTTTTACTTTCTCATGTTGACTATTCCATTCAAGTGCTACTGCATGAGCTAGCGAGTCAGTTTGTAATTCAATTATCTTTCCAAGAGGACTGCGTAATTTTCTAGAATCTAAATCAACTTCATATATGTCACCAGCTTTATGAACTGTAGCTAATTTATAAAACTTTTTCGTTTCAGAAACACTTCTTATAAATGAATTAACAAATTGTTTAGCTTTAAGCATTTTATATTGAATAAGTTTTCTAGAAAATAGTTAAAATAAAAATTAGTTTACAATAAAGACTGAATAGATTATTAATTTCAAATTAAAAAAAAGTTAATAGTTTTAAATGTCTTGAATAAATTATTATAATTAATTTTTTAGATATATAAATTGAAAACGTTTTATAAATGTTCAAAAACCATTTAATTATCAATTAGTAGTTGTTACTTTTAAATGGATAAATATTTATTAATCTAAGTCAAAATTATAATCAGTTTTAGACCCAAACAAAAATTAAAATAAAATTACTAAAGTCTTATAAAGAAGATTGAACAGAAATTAGAAATTATTTAAATATAATTTTATTTATCATTTTTAACCATGTGTATTATACTTTATTAGAAAATTAAGTTGACTCTAATTATTTGAAATAGATGTTACAACATTAAAAATAAAATTAAAGTGTAAAAAACATTAAATATAACAAGTTTTTCAAAACATTTTTTAGCAGAAACTACAAATTAATTGTTGAAAAAACTTGAGATATAAAAATTGTAAAAATATTTTTTTTAAACTTATCAAATAAATCAATAAAAGTTGAGAAATGTAAAAGCTAAAAAATTCCCTAATCCGAAAATTTCCAACAATTATTCATTGAATGTTTCGTAGACTTCGAACTGAGGAGTCAGTACCTTTACTCAACAATTTCAATTTAAAGCCAGATTAAATTGTCGTTTTATTTCATTTTTTTATTTACCTGAAATTAAATATTAATTAATCAGTACTTTTGTCCATTATGCCGGCAGTTACTTCTTGTTTATCAAATAATTACTTTCAACTTGTCATTTGAGTAAGAAAATAATTTTGTATTTTTTAATCACAACAATTTAAATTGTTGGTTTTCTTAAATCTAAATATCATTATTGATATTCGGGACTTTTCTTACCTGCAAAATAACTTAATAAAATTTCACAGTTCTATTAATATAGATTTCATATCGCATATGTATATGGAAGTCCGCATAGTGCAATTAAAAAAGCAGAGACTTTATTATCATAAAAATAGCTTTTTGTGCAGTAAAAAGTAGTTACTATTTCTTATTCAAAAAGCTGATTTATATGTAGCTTTATTAAACTAAAATAAACACACAAGGTATATAATAAAATATATAAGTTGTTTATTCAATACAGTTTATAGCTTGTGTGTTTGAACAGTAAAAATATTTGGATTTATTTTACATATGAAAGAAGTTGCATTAATTCATATTAACATTTCAGATTCTGATATGTAGCTTTATTAAGAAAAAATTTAAAAGCTAAGATTATTAGTGACACAAATACAAATAGAAAAATTTAAGTGTAAAGTTGCTACTAACAAAAATGCGAAATAATAATTATATTAATTAATTACTAAATATTGGGTGATATAAAGTTTTGAATGTATCAAACAACTTGTTTTAAAATTAACATTAAAATTAAAATATATTTTCTTAACTTGCTAATCTTTTTATATCAAAAGAACTTTTAATGCTTTAAACAATTCCAAACGAATTAAAAGGTTTTATAAAAGGCACTTCTAAGAAGCAACTGTTACTAATCCCTTATAGATAGAACTTTTCAGCAACAAGTTCAGCAAACATGGATATAATAAAGTGGTAGATATCTTTAAAAATACTTTCAGAATATTTAAAATTATATAATTTCACTAACGTAAGTTAGTTAAGAAATAAAGAATTAAAATTGGAAAATTAATCAACCTTGTCAACCTTATTATAAAGAGCTTTAATTCTAAGGATCCATAATTCTTTTTCAATCTCTTTAAATTGTAAAAACGTCCAATTCTTGAATACAATGTTAGTGCATGGATGCCATATCAAGTTAGTGATATCAAAAAAATCGAATCTGTTCAGGCAACATTTACGAGATTAGTATGCAGGAAACTTAATATTAAATATGATAGTTATAAACATCGTTTCAGTTTCTTCAATTTAGATACTTTGGAAATCCGACGGATTAAATACGACTTAATTCTTATTTTTTAAAATTATTCACAATTTAATTGACATTCAGTTTGATGATTTCTTTTCCATTAGTCCTTCCTTCATGTTATATCAACTCAGACAACACACATTACATCTTAATAAGCCTATATTACCTAGTACATTGGTCAGAGCAAATTTTTTCTCATACCGCACAATTAGTACATGGAATCAGCTGTCATCAGACATTGCCATGTCGAAGTCACTCGCGTTGTTCAAGCAGAAGTTGAACCGTTATAATATTGCCAACATTGTCATTTCTAAACTGTGAATTTTTTCCTTCCATGTAATTGTTTACTGTTATATGCTTTGAGGACTACTGAAATACCATGTGTTACATCTTTTACTTTCTATATTTTCAATATTGTACGTACGTCCAATTCTTGAATACAATGTTAGTGCATGGATGCCATATCAAGTTAGTGATATCAAAAAAAGCGAATCTGTTCAGGCCACATTTACGAGATTGGTATGCAGGAAACTTAATATTAAATATGATAGTTATAAACATCGTCTCAGTTTCTTAAACATTTGTTTAATTAAGTAAATGTAAATTTACAATATAGTTCTGATAATTACTTTTTATGAAAACTTTAAAACTTGACAAGATTTAAATTAAAAATGTTTTTATTGATATAATTCGGTTTAATCAAATTTATACACATATCAAAACAAACTAAACATGATTAATGTAGTTTTTAAAAACTGTTTACTTTATTATAATAAAAACACCATTGAAATAGGAAATGACACTGCTTAAGTTTTAAAGCTTTTATTATTCGTTGCTTATTGATTAAAATGATGATATTTTTGAAAGTATGCCAGTCAAACTGCATTATATACCGCTTTGGATATTGTTTCTTTTTATCAGTTGCACTCAAGGTATTAAATTGTTGTTTATTTATAAATTAATTCGCTGTTTTTAGTATATTTTAGAAATTTGAAGTAGATCTTTGTACCAAAGTGTTGAAAAGAAAGATTATTCAAAAATATTTTAATTAAATATTACAAGAAACTTTTTTAAAGAAGTTAGCAGCTTTTCGCCACAACAACTTTACTAATTGAGAATTATAAAGACTGAACAATTTGTTGTTCTTTAAATGATTTAATCAGCTGAAAACGCATCTTAAGACCTTTCTGGCTTTTGCCGAGAACGGCCATGCATGCATGTTAGAGCAGTTATGGATCCAGTTGTTGCCCATGCAGCAGGATTCCACTCTCCACGCCAACAAAGTATGCAGAAGAACAGAAGGACTGATGCAGCTGCACCCAGCTGGCGTCAGAGCTGTCAGAACGACACTGAGTACAGTGACAAACTGCCTACGAGGCTCTAAATTCGGAGTTTTGTGCCCCCTAGAAATGTTGTCATTTTACCAGACTCACAGGGAACTTGTACCCGGGTTTAATGCACTTTTCCTTGTCACAAATATGTGTCCACCTGGTTATTATATTGTTTTTAGGATTACATTACTATCTGGGCATTTTCTGATTAATCAAAATATTTAAATTTTATACAAAACTAAATTTTAACATTTAAATATAAGAAATTAATTCGATTAATACGATGTTAGCCATATACACAACTATCCACTAATAATAAAAATGGTTTTTAGAAAATCGATGTGAAAATGTGAAAATTTCAAGAAGCGGTTATCAACTAAGTAGAGATGGTTTTTGGCCTTCAAAATATACTGGAATAATGTACACAGCAACGTTGTCAGATAAAGAATTACAAAATTGCACAATAAAATGGCAGTTAAAGACGAAACTGAATCAAACGTTTTCCAGTTCTCTCAATTTTACTAAGAGTCGGGATTGCCCTTTTGATGAAATGGAATTAATCACAACATGCCGTAAAGCAAGCAGCACAGTTATATTTCAAATTAATGGTGAAGGAAGCCACTACTTCGAATTCAATGGATCGAAACTTTCTTTTGTGATTAGTAATCCAAAACTCAAGGATGAAATTTGCTTTAAACAAAATATTACAACTCAAAGTAAGCTTTTTATATCTTCCAACATTTAGGTTTATTGTTTTATTACTAAAAAATTGCTAAAATGTTTATTCAAATAGATAATTTTTAACTTTTATAAGTTGCTATTTACTGAATTCACTGAATAATTTTTGATGATAAATTTCTAGCAAGCAAATAAGCTTGTGTGTTTAAACAGTAAAAACACTTGGATTAATTTTAGATATAAGGATGATATTAATACTTCTTATTCTGACTTTTGTCGGATTGAAAATCATTTTCTAAATGCCTCCGATTCTATTTACCTTTCAAATCTTTTCAGCAAATTTGGTTTGGAAAAACTTTATACATTAAACTTACAAGTAATAAGTTTAAAATAACAGTTTGTAGCCACTAAAGAATCCTATGAAAAATGATGTTACATCAAAAGTCTGTGAATACTAAAGTTGCAATGATTAGAAATAAGTTTTTTCTTCGTTTGTTTAGAGCGCAGTACTTAATTGTTCAAAAAGTTTTTAAAAAGATTTTAAAAAGTTTTTAAATTTTGACCAAATATGTTGATATCAATAACAGTACAGTCTTCATAATTTCTTTAAAATATTTAGAACTTTCTCTTAAATTGGAGGAAACCTCATTAATCGTGAATGAAACAGGTCACTTGAACTGTACTTTAAACTTCAAACCATTTGATGATTTAAAATTAAAGATTTTATTTGTATCTGAAAATATATCTAAAGAACTAAAGGTATCTTTGACATTATTAGATCTTAAATTTCAGATTTTGCTCAATTGACTTAATTCTATTTATTTTCAAAACAGGAATTTAATCGAAATATAAAGTTGGCCGACCACGGCCGTCTTGTGCAATGTCAAGTTGAAAGTTTGAATGGATTCAACAATAAAATGTTCTTGTCTTTACCCAGAAAACTCAACATTCAATGTTTGTAGTTTAGTAGCTGGTTGCTTCAAACAATAAAACTTTATTTCAGATTCACCCAGAAGGTTTGAGAATTATCCTATTCAATGTATTTGGATAATCGGCGAAGAAAACAGCTGTTCAGTTCTTTTCAATTCAAATCCTTCAGCTAATCACGTGATTTTACGTAAAAGTGAATCTAATAAAGTTTTATAGAATCAAAAATTCGTATTTTTAAAGATTATTTAAAGAAATACCTAAAATACCATGTGTTACATCTTTTACTTTCTATATTTTTGACTTAATAGATGTTATTTGTGAGAATGTGTGTTAGCGAGAGGTGCTCTTTTCAGGCACCCTCCTTCGCTTTTATTGAAATAAATAAATAAATTATTTAGTTTTATTTTCTTTCAGTAACTATAATGTGTTTTTATATCTTTATTCTCCTTTAAACATTAAAATCAAAGTTTTTAAGAAAGTCAAATATGATTTGAATATTAAAGAAAGTTAGCTAAGAAGAGAAATCGGAAGTGGGACTCTTCTGGGGGTTTTCTGGGAGTCTTCTGGGGCTTTTCTGGGCGTTTTGGGATCTCTCTTTTTTTATAATTCTGTTTTTCATTATTCTTTGGTTGTTACAATAAAATTAAACATTAAGTAGTTGTATATAATCGAAGTTATCTTGTAGAATAAACTGATGAAATATGTTGCAGATGGTTTTGTTGTGGAAACAGGATTCGAACTTACCAACCAAAAACATCTTGGAGGGCTGCAAAGATTCGTTTATAAAACTGAAAAAGTAATCAAAACCAAAAAACTATTATTTATTCAACAGATTGTTGTTAACAGGCTTTAGGGAATGAATTTGGGAAATACAAATTGCTTGTTTCGTCAAGTAAATTTCCGAATAAAGAGCTAGTTATTGAATTTGTCATTAAATTTGTGGATACTTCTTCTTTAGATGTACAAAATTTGTCAATTTGTTCAGTTCTTGCGTTTCTGGAAACTATAATAATAATTGTATTTAGTTATGGTCTTTGGAAACTACACCAAAAAAAGGGTCAGTTGATATCTAAGGCAAAAAAATATATTTTTATTTCAAAATTGCAAGAAAATGTTCAATTGATTTTTAAAGAGCGGTAGTAGAAGACGATCTAACTTATAAAGCAAATTTTTTACAGAAAATTTAATTCTGGAAATTAAGACGATTGCCAAAGAAAATCATTCAAACTTAAAAACGTTTAAAGACCCAAGCATTAAATTAAAAGGTATTAAAAGATTTTTTATACATCGATTTTATTAAATAAGAGATTTTTGAAAGATAATAAAGATGCAGAAAGTCCTTATGAAGTCATTGAAGATGGTTGTGAGACATCAAAGAAAACAATTTTGTAAAAAAAATACTTATGAAGAAATCAAACTGAATTTTTTCGGCATTGATTTGTTTTTATTTCATTTTTTTTTTGGATTTATAATTAAACATTTAAAAAAATTCTAAAAAATAATTTTAAAATTGATAAATTTATACTTTGAAATCATATAAATAAACATTTTGTAAAAATTAATATAATTTGTCATCAGAAAATGAAAGGAACAATTATGACATTTTTTAATTAAAATTAGTATTTCGGCACTCAAAACATTTTACTTGAATTTTATTTGAGTTTTATTTTAACATAACTGCTTATTTGGTTGGATTAAATTTTGAACAATTTTATCGTAATAAAAGTTTCAATGATTTGTTGTGACTTTGTGATAAATAATTAAATATTTGCCTAATTTATAATAACTAGTTTTTCGCAATTTCCTCATCCATATAAATAACACAAAATTCTAATTATTTTATTTTCTGTCTTCAGATTTTTTGTTTCTTCTTCTTCATCTTCTTCCACTAATGGCACTCATTTTTAGCAAATAATCTAACAGCTTACTACATCTAATTACAAATGATTACATTTCCATTATTACAATTATTGTAACAATTTTCTAATTCTGTATCAGAAATAAGAAAACAACTAGAATTGCTACAAGTGTGTTAGAAGTGTGTTCTATTAAACAAACTATTTGAAACAAATATTGAGATTGCCTGAAACAAGAAGGTTCTTTAGTAGCTTGATATAAAGTAGTGGTTTAAATCTGAACGAAAATTTAATCACAAAAAATAGTTGAAGTCTCTTTAATCAAAATTCTCGCAGATAAACTTAATTAGTTTTCATGAAATTTGAATTAATTGATGTTGATATACTTCTCTTTAATCAAAAGTCGATATTTTGTTATTTTCTAATCTACATCTAATTATCTGGTTGATAATCAGTTATTTGAATAAAAATTTGTAAGTTGAAAGCTAATTACTTAAAATCAGGAAAAAGATTTCACTTAAAAACAAATTAGTGGTTTACTTAAGCGCTTTGCAATTTAATAAAAGAATTTCATTTAAAAACTTTCTTAACAACAACAAATGCGTTTTAAAACAAACAACAAACTTTTATTTTTTTATATTGCATATAAATTAATTTTCAATCGAGACAAAAAAACTTCGAAAAGTTCATTCCACAAAAAACACCAGAAAGTTAATCTCTGCTTCCAGTGAATACGTTGTTATGACGTCATCAGCAGTGCTTCCCGTTGTAACGTGCGTCGAATGAAGGTGAAAAGACGTTAGGTCGAAATAGCAAAGCTGCACAAGCCAGCCACAGAAGAACTGCTGACGTCAGAGCCATATAGAAGTCGGAACCAAGTCCGAAAAACCTCATATGGTTGATTAAATTTCTTCCCCAAACTTCAACCTCTGTTTATGAAAGAAGTTCTATTATTTAGAAAAACTTCTTTTTCGTTTCAACTTCTATAAATTAAACTTTTTTACAAATTCTTGAAATTTAGAAATTACTAATTGAATTTGTTAAATTGCTTGCCTGGAATTCCTTTTACTCTATGCCAGTTTACTAGTCCAATCTTTGCATAATCTTTAAAAACTCTTTTGAGAAGATCATTATAAAAAGATGTTTTGTCATCAGAAAACTCCATCGCTTTTACTATAGTAGAAAAAAGGCCAATAAAGATAGTCAAACCTGAAATGAAATATCTTGTACTTTGTGAATGTTGAATCACAAAACATTACCTGAGACAAATATAAGCAGTGGTATTGTGCATTTGAAGAAGGTAAAAAGTTTAGGAAAACTCTGAATCAATTCAGACCAATTTACAAGGATAAGTAGTAGAGAGATGGATGCAGATATAAATGAGATGAAAATGGAGAATAGAGCAACCCGCTCTTGCCAGGATAGATCAGAGATTTTCTCTGAAAAAGTTTAGATGCTTAAAAATCAACTTTAACTAGTTTTTAAAGATAATTTTTATGGTTTAGTTTCATCGTTTCCTGTTTCAGTTTCACTTTTTCACACTTTTAGAATATTTGTAGCTTTGTTTAAGATATTCTCAGAAGGTATTTCGATGTTTTCAAATATTTCAAATATTATATAAACTCTTTTTATAAAATCAGAAATTTGTAATAAATAAGATTGATAATTGAAATTTATAAAAATGATTTTAAACCAGTTATTTTTTAGTTGACAATTAAAAAATCTAGATATCAATTTCAACAATTACATTTTGAATCATAGTAACAATTTGAAGAGCTTTCTCTAAAACGGAAGTTAAATAAACTTCCTTTCGATATAATTTATTTATATAAACGTGAAGGAGGGTGCCTAAAGAGAGCACATCTCGCTAACAAACATTCTCACGAGTTTTTTCTATGGTATTTCTCAGGATTATATAAATATGTCTCCACCTGGGGTCGAACCCGGTACTTCCTAGCTACAAGGTAGGTGTAGTAACCGCTTCGCCACTAAGAAGGACTATTTATAGTAATTTTTGTGTGAAAATATTAATACTTGAGATAAGAGAGTTCTGTTTTGAGTCACCTGCATGAGAAAGACAAATGGAATATGATCCAAGTGTAAAAAAGCTGTTCCCATAAACACAATGTTGAAAGAATCCCTTTGAAGCACAAATACTTGAAGAAGAAAGTGTATTTAGTATCTCTATCTTCTGTAAAAAATAAAAACAGTTACTTAAGTTGAAACTAAACGTTTGTAGAAATAGAGCATTTTCTAAAGTTCTAATTACCTCTTTTTCATTCAGACTCATTTTTGTATCGGTCGGGATTAGATGTTGAAAAGCTTCAAACTTTTCATTCAGTTTATTTTTTACTATTTTCTGTTCAGTTAGCTTAGAGTTTAGGTTGATAGTTTGAGATCCGTAGATATTTTCAATTTCTTTTGCTTTTATGAAGATTGTTGATAGTGGAACACAAGTAGAAAACCATTTGCCTGAGGTAGCTGATATTGAGATAAACACGATACTAATTGCAATTGCACTGAAAGCAATTGCTTCAAACGTGATTCTTTTCATTGAGAATGATTCAATTAAAAAAGTAGACTTAAAAAAAGTTCTTAAAAATAAATTGCTTAAAAATAATTCTGAAATTAATTGATTTGTAATTTTAGTTAAAATTTTTATTGATTAATGTCTAGATAAATTTATAATGTCTTATAAAATCATCAACAAAATAAAAACTTTTTTTAAAGAAATGAATTTTATGCAAGATTACTAATAATTAGATTTCAATAAACAAACCTTCAATTGTTTGGTTTCAATTCATTTACAAACGTTTTTTATTTTTACTCAGCTGCTAATTCTCGTCAAGACACAACTGTCTACTTTCAAATAAATATCATTGACTTTTTATAAAAGCTCGTGAATTGGGCAAAAATATTTGAATAAAAAGCAGTTTGATTATACAAAGCAATAAAACTAAATTTAATTCGTCGATAAAAGTTGCTAAATCATAAATTATTTGATTTTATTTTTACAAAAATAGACTTAAAATTATTTTTGTAATGAAAATAATGACAAAAGTAACAAAAAAATGTTTAGTAATGAAAATAAAAAACAAACTTATAGTTAATTAGCTCATTTATTTTTGATATATCTATTACTAATCTATCTGACTGTCTCAAACTTACATAATTTATTTACGTACGTATTGGTTTAGAAAAATTGGAAATAAGTTTAATTTATTTTAGCATTTTAAACCATATTGACTAAACACTATCTAATAAAAGTTAAATTTAATATTAAGCTAACTATTTATGGTGCAACCAATTTAAAATTTTCTCATGGTTTAAATGATTACAATATTAAATTGTATTGCAATAACTGATTAATTAATTTATTCAATTTTCAAAGCAATTTTGTTGCAGCTTTATTAAAAAAACCTTTCCCAGCTCTTAAAAACACAATTCAAAATTGAAGATATAAAAATTTCTACCTAACAAGCATTTTATCAGCGAACCTGATAAAGTTCGCTAAGAATATAACTGAAAAGGTTATTATTATTTGCACAAAAAATAATAGAAACCTTATTTGCTTTTAAAACAAAATATTTTGAGGTCTATTGTTTTAAAAACTTCAAGAATGTATAATCAAAGTATAAATGTCTTTTATACAAGATTGATAGTAAACAGGATATATTAAATCATGCCTAAATATTTAAGTAAACAACTTATATATCAGTCACATATATCTGATCATCAAAAGCTATAACTGAGTAAGTAATGACATTTGTAAATAAATCAAATGAACGAGTATTTGTTTTTAATGGGTTCAAAAATAAGAAAATTAAATACTTTAGTTTCATATCTTTTCATAAATAACTTTAAGAGATTGAATAAACCTTCAACTGAAAAACCCTTGAAAAAAATAATTGAAAATTCAGCTATCTACAAATTTAGTAAACTTTTAAGCTCAGCACAAAGTACTTTGAATACAATACCCCTAAAAATATTGGTTTTCAAATCCAGCACTATATATTTTATAAAACTTAAGACTAAAAAAATCAAACAAAGGTAAAACTGCGATAAAAGAATTGCATAAGCAAATAAATCTGGTAAATATTGACTAATTCTGAAGTGAAGCTGACTTTTTCTGCTTTTTTTAGTTTTTTGTTGTATTTGTCAAACGTACTTTTTTCTGGTTGAGCAAATTTGTTGGTGAAAAAACTTGTATGTTCTTTGTGCTTCATCAGATAAATGACATCAAAATAATCATTGTTTGTCTCTGTAACCTGAAAAATTTGTTTATATCAATAGTTAGAGAACAATTTTTTTAGCATGATAAACGTTATGACAGATCTTTATACATAAAGCTAATTCATTACTAATTTCTTATTTATAATGTCATAGTTATTAGTTGTAAGTCTCATCAAGCAAATAATAAATATATGAAAGTAATTACAACTTCATAAGTACAGTTTCATGTAATATCCATTAATCAAATTGAAGATATCTTTAAATTTGAGTTCTTTTAAGTCTTCTATTAGATGATATAACGCATTTTTAATAAATGTATAAGAACAAGGCCTTTAGTGACAGGTTTTATCAAAAATATTCTAGACTTATTAAGCAGTCATAACAAATTAGATATTCTTCAAGCTGCTTTGTTTATCATCAAAGACATAGTCATAAGTCAAATCAGTATATCTGTTGTTTTTTATTGCAAAAAAGTCATCTGCGGTACTTAGAAGATTGCTATTTTACTAAGTAAAGTTGAGTTTTGTGTTATTGACAAAGGAACTTTTATAAATTAAGATACTAAATAGTTTTTCCTTTGATTATGTACTTTAAACAGAACTCAATCAAGAAATAATTTTCAATCCAATTTATCTATGTTATTAGCCCCTAATCAGATCCCAGCTTTGTTTTTAAGAAAAACTACTTCCTCTTTATCACTACTTTTATCGCTGCTCTTTAACATAACTCAGAGGCGAGGAAGAGTTCCACAAATTTGGAAGAAAGCTATTATTACTCCAATTCATAAAAAGGGTCCCAGAAACACTTCACTAAACTACAGACCAGTTTCGCTGACTTCAGTTATCTGCAGAACTCAAGAGCATATCATTCACAATCATATGACCAGTCATTTGATGGAGCACCATCTAATATCTGATGTCCAGCATGGCTTTGTGAAACGGAGATCTTCCCTGACTCAATATCTCACTTTTCTTAATGAGCTTACGAATTATGATAATAATACTCCGTGTGACATCATATATCTCGATTTTGCTAAGGCGTTTGATTAGGTCACACTAAACTCTTTAATGTATTACATAATCTGAAAATCAACAACTTATCTTATAGTAGATTGAAGATTACTTATCAGTTAGAATCTAACAAACTCATGTAGAAAGATCTTTATCTACTTCTAGTCAAATCACTAGCGGTGTTCCTCAGGGTTCTGTTCTGGGTCCCCTTCTCTTTTTAATTTTCATCGAAGACCTCATCAGAAGACTAGTATCAGTAGATGATGTCAGTGTGTTTGTGTATGCAGATGATATCAAGCTATTATCTTGTAATCCTTCAAAACTTCAAACTGCACTATACACTGTAGAAGACTGGTCTACGAATTGGCAGCTTAGAATCCATCCAACAAAGTCTGAACTTATAACTTTCTCCCGTAAACCAGTTTCAAATTCCTTGAAGCAATACTCCATCAATAGATTTATTATTCAACGAGTATCTTCGGTCCTAGACCTTGGCATTACTCTATCATCTGACTTTAAATGGTACAATTATGTTTCCAAAATCTTTGCAAAACCAATTAACTTTGTCTTCCTTATTATAAAGATCTTTAATTTTAAGGATCCATACTTTTTTATCAATCTTTTCAAACTGTACGGACGTCCAATTCTTGTATACAATGTTAGTGCATGGATGCCATATCAAATTAGTGATATCAAAAAAATTGAGTCTGTTCAGGCGACATTTACGAGATTAGTATGTAGGAAACTTAATATTAAATATGATAGTTATAAACATTGTCTCAGCTTCTTAAATTTAGGTAACTTAGAAATTATATGGATTAAACACGGGTTAATTCTTATTTTATTTTGAAGCGTTATAATATTGCCAACATTGTCATTTCTAAACTGTGAAAAGTTTATTTTTCCTTTTTTTATATAATTAACATTCTATGTAATTGTTCACTGTCATATACTTTGGGGACTACTGAAATACCATGTGTTGCATCTTTTTCTTTCTATATTTTTGACTAAATAGATGTTATTTGTGAGAATGTGTGTTAGCGAGAGGTGCTCTCTTCAGGAACCATCCTTCGCATTTATTTGTTATTATTTTTCTATTTTAATGCTTGTAAGCTCCTTTGGTTTTCAAGAATTCTTCTAAAATAACATTGTCTTTAAAAATTCTCGGGCCTGTAAGCAAAAAGCCATTTTAGTTTCTTACTTTTGTTTGATTAAAGTATTGTTACTAAGGTTGAGTCAAATAAAAAAATTATTTGTAAAATTTGTTTATATTGAAGTTGGTAAGCAAATAGATAATAATAAGATTTTTTATGGAATAAATTTTGCATTTGATCAATATTTACTAAAGATTTTTCAATAAAGCGCTAACCATTATAATAAAAGTTCAAATAAAAAGTAAACTGTTTAAATAAAAATAGTTTGTGAATTTAAGGTTACAATTTTTTCGATATTTTTTAAAGTTATTAAATTACTATAAAACTTAAATATTTTTTTGATTTTATTATCAGCAGCATATTTACAAAATTGAATAATGGTAAACCAAATCAGTTTAAAAGCTGCCCAGGAATTTTTAACCCAACATCAGCAAAGTATCAGATCATGGTCGGAATTTATAGATTCTAAAAGTTTTAGAAAACCAACAAGCATCAAATTATTAAGACAAAGAATTGTGAAAAATATTGAACATTACCAAACAAATTATTTATTTGTTTTTATTGTTCTTATTATCTACTGCATGTAAGTTTTCAAATAATTTCTATTTTTTTAGTTGATTAACTTTTTTAATATTTGTTTTTTTAGCATCACTTCTCCTTTGTTATTAATTGCAATAACAGTCTTTATTTTCATGAGTTATTTGATCAGTTCAAGACCACCGCAAACACCAATTCAAGTTTCAGGTTGTAGTTTTCTTGTTAGATTTCATTCCAAGTAATTAGAAACTAAACAAATTGTTTTCTAGGCATTGAAATATCAACAACTCAACAATATGGTATTGCTGCTTTATTGTGTTTTCCAATGTTTTTCTTTGCTGGAGCAGGGGCTGTTGTTTTTTGGGTTATAGGTTTGCATTCATTTGTTTTTAGGAGATAACATTTATTGACAAAATATTTTTAGGTGTTTCCTTCTTTCTCATTGGCCTACATGCATCATTACATAAGTCAAGTGAAGAGGGAGTAGAAAGTGATTCTGCTCCTTTTATTGAAGATGTTTGATCACATTCACTTATATCAACTATCATATATGATTAGTACATTATATTCATAAATTCAAATCATTAGATTTACTAATTTTATCTAACACTTATTTCTAGCACTAAAATGAAATCAATTCTGTATTTGTAAACTTATAATTGAAGCATTTTTGTTAGAAATAAAATGAAGCGTTTATATCTTATTCTTCTAATTGAAATAAATTTGCATATAAGTTATTTTCTGATTGAATTATCATCGAATTAAAGTCAGAATCTGAAAATATGTCAGTGTGAGTTGAGAGTTTTTTTCTTTTCAAATTGTAATTTCTTGATGAAATCATTTTAGTTGCAATTTTGCTGAGTAGAAACCTCGAGAACGTCTACATCATGTTGTTTGATTCTAATTGTAATTTAAACTTCAAAATAACAAACAAACACTCCAAACAAACTTTTTATCTAAAATATATATTTGAAACGCGATTGAATTTCCATAAAATTTCACGATGTCAGTCAGTTTTTGAGTTTGCTTTCAATTTATCCGAAATTAATTTTTCTTTTATACAAAACGTGAACAGATAAAAAGACTTAATCAGAACTTTAATAGAAAAAAATACGGTTTTATTGACAGTAAGTGAGTTTTTATAGTGATTTATTTGGTAAAAATTTATCGAAAACTAGTTACAAAAAACAAGTAGTGAGCCAAAAAAAATAGACTTTAAATTGGCATTTGTGTATGAAAACCTAGATAAGTGTAATGTACAGACTTAAGTTTGAAGATAAAGAGATAGAAACTTTTTAAAAAAACATAAAAAGGGCATCTTCATTTGAAACAAATCCTAAAATTGTCTAAGATGTAATTAAACTAGTTGCTAAAGGTGTAGAAACTCAGAAATTAAAATGTTGGTTTGTTTTGGGAGGTTCAAAAGAAAACATTTGATTGTCAGCAGAGACTTCGTCCTCCTGAAAAAATAAAAAGAATAAAAAATGAATCTACAAAAAAATATGAAAGAAAACCGGGGTGAAGTAATTCGTGAGAAGGTCATAAGCCATCTGATAAATGATCTGCTGATCGCTTTGTTGAAGAGCTTCTAGATCATCTAGTCCTCCACATTCTTCAATTTGATCAATAGTTTCTTCTTTTATCTGATCTTCAGCAAGCAAATTTTCTAATGCAGTTAAACACACCTGAGATGAAAACATGTAAGAAGAGTTTTTAAAGGATTGAAATAACCTTCAAGATGCTTTGATCAAGAACTTTGAGTAACGAGCACAATCCTTCAACTCCTTTTCCTTCGATTAAATACTTTTTATGATAGATTGTACCAGATGAAGACAGATTCGAGATCGCCCAGCAAGCTTCTTTACGAGTTTTAAAGTCACCCTTAGATACAAGATGTAAGATCAACTTGCCGACCATTTACTGACCACAAACCTTGGACAGAAGGGATATGACAGGTGGTAGTAAGGAAGCTTGAAGGACCGCATCAATTTGGACAGATGTACCAGCCAAGATGTTACTAATAGTCCACACTACGTCTTTCACTATAGAATTATTAGATGAAGTGATCCATTTAGAGAGACAAGGAAGTATATTAGCGTCTATTATCATCTGAATAAAAAGAATTAATTTCAAGGATTGAAAACTGAGTATATTCACCTGTGTTTGGACATCGCTACCGGTCACAATATTGCCCAACATACGTAAGATAGGAGTAGCAAGGTTTGTGTCCTCTGTCAGGTAAAGCATTTCAATCATTTTGATGTGGATATTGTTGTCAATGACAATCTGAATCCGATCATTAGGACCTTCTGTCAAATAGCTAAGTGACCAGGACATGTCAATCAAAACCTGTAACGATAATCAGATGAAGATGACTGAAAACCGATGAGGTTTATGACCTGTGCATCATTTTGTTGAATCAAAGCAATGATTAGAGGAAGGAGACGTCGGATATAATCCATTTTAGTGGGTCGCTGCCGACTACGACAGAGGTTTGCCACTGTCCATGCTAAATTTCGAACCAAGCTAGCCTATAAACAAATCAGTTTGTTGAAAAGTGATTTCTGAAATACGAATATGAACGAACTTCATTAGAAACATTTTGTATCGCATAATTCGCCAGTTCGCAAAGATTTTCTAAAATCCCCTGATCTAAAACTGCATCTCGAAATTTCGCGCAATCGCCACTAATGTTGCCGAGAGCCCACATTGCCTACAAAGTCGGATAAGTTGATAAAATCACAAAATTTGATGAAGAGTTACTTGTTCTGCTACGTGAGTAATCGAAGGGTCGAGAAGATTAATCAAAGCAGGGATAGCGTTGCTCTCATAAACAGCTGCTGTATCGTCACTGCTTCCAGAGGCTATATTAGTCAAAGTCCAAGAAGCCTCAAAAAGCATTTCATGACTTGAAAGGAAACAAACTAGTTTATATATCACAAGAAGCAAATCACTAAATGATTGTATTAACTAGTAACAAGTGAAAAACCTACTTATCCTTCCATGATAGGAAAGAAACCAACTGAGAAAGAATTTGTTTGTCTTTAAACAGATATATAGGAGGATTGATTTGTTTGGAAAGCATCTTCCTTGCTTGTTTTGTAGCTACAAGCTGTTCATGAGGATGATTGACTTTAAAAATCCCCTCAATAATACTCTTAACTTCATCCTGATTAATCTACAAAATTCTTGAAGTATTACTCAAGTTTTTATTTAAAATCAACTACATCTATCAGATCTTCCTTTAAATTTTCTGATAATTACCTTTTCAGGGGTTTTATTTTCTATAAAATGATCTTCAATATCAACACAAATATTCCTTCTCTTCTGTAACTGATCATCTCTTGCATCTTTTCTCAGTTGAATTATTCCTTCAACTCTTTTCTTCTTTTCAATCTATTTATGATTAAAAATTAGATTTCAACTAGAAAATATCAACCAACAATCATTAAACACTTACAACTTTCACTTACTTCAGTTCTACTTGTATTTTTATAAGAATTTATTCGGTTTTCTTTCCTCACAGACATTTTTAAAATAAATTTTTAAATCTCAAAAAAAACTGATGAAGAAAAAGAAAACATAATTATTACTATTAATAATAAAACATAATAATAATTATTATTTAAATGTTTATAAATAGCGAAAAAGCGAAACAAAATTTCAAAGTTTCTGAATTTAAAGTAAAAAAGATTAGTCTTTCTTCTTCTTCTTCTTCTTACATGACAAGGGGTTAGGACCTTTTACTTTTTTCTTAAATTTTCTTTTCTTCACTTTATCTTTTTGAATCACTTTTGAGGGTAATCCCACATACAGCTTGGCTTCAGATAATTTACTGATTTCTTCAGTAGTCTTTTTAGACATTTTCTCCAGAACAATCACATTCTTATGAAGATATAGAATCGGAGTGGCAGGTTTATGTCTCACAAACTCAGTTAAGTTTTTATCTTGAGTGGCAACAAAGTATCTTCCTTTATCTGGATTGCTTAGCAATGATTTGATGCAATTAACAGCTGAAACTGGGTTGTCTTTATGATCACAATGACGGAGTTGAAACTTTTGAACAGCTATTCTAGCATGGTCAGTCACTGTACCAAGTTGTTTAAGTTCATTCAAAATACAAGAAGTAGTACAACAAGTTATAGTTCCTCCTAAATATCCAGCTATTTTCTCTTTCATATCAATTTTTAATCCAACTGCTTTTTGAGCAAATGTACCATCAATCAAAATAAGATATGGTTCATGGAACTTAAAGATATTTTTATAAAATTTTAATTCATGTTTAGTCTGCTTTTGTCGCTTAACTTTCATTCTAATCTTTAGATGAAACCCTAAAATCTGAAACAGTTTATATACCTACAAATAAATAGATACAAAAATAAGTAAAGCTCTTAAATAAAACTAAATTCAAATGTTTAAAAATATCATTTTTAAAGAATATGTACAAAATATAAAAAAAAATAACAAATATTTTCATAGAAATTGTCAGAATAATAACAATTTAAATGCTAAAAAATATGAATTTTTATTATTCTGCTTAAAATTATATAAATAAAATATAATACTCCTAAAATTAGCCATTATATATTCAAACTTTTATTATAATATTTTGTATTTATTTTATTCAAACCATAACTTATAATAATAATGAATTACAAATTATAAAGCTTTTATAGCAAAAAACATAACAAAACATAAGTAGCTATAAGTTTAATATAAACATGGTTTGGCTATTCAAATGAAGAAAAATATAATTTGAAAAAACAAAATATAAATTATGATTTAAAAATACTAAGAAGAAACTGACAAAATGAATTGTTAACAAAATTACTCAAATCATATTTCTAATTATTTAAACCTTTTTTATAGAAAAATATTTTTTGATTAGTGTTTCAAGCTTATGAAAAGATAAAATAAAATAGATAAAATAGATAAAATGCCTTGTTATTAAGAAAATATTAAAATAAATTATTTATTTCAGTTATTGGTAATAAAAAATATATATTTATTATAGAAATTTTGAGATAATTTTTTTTATAATATATTATCATAAAAATAAAGATCTTGTTGTTCAATTATTTTCTCATGAATATTCTACAATAAGTGACAACAAATGTAAAGTAAATAAAATTCTTAAAAAATAAACCATTAAAAAAATAATAAATAAATATAAACCATTTTTAAAAATGTAAAATTATTAAATAAAAACTGTTGCTAAACTATCAAATTTTTAAACTTACAACTATAAGTCAGCTATTTTTTCAACAAAACTCATAAAAAGAAATGCAGATCTTTCTAGAAAATTGAATAAAGACAACCGACAGTACGAGAAAAAATAGAATACTGATTACGAATGGTAATTTTATAATCAGTGCGCAAAACACGTTCGAAAAACTATTTTGGCTTTCTGCTTATTATATTAAAAATTAAGATTTTGTCGTAAATTTTACGAAATTCAAAATACTGATAGAAAGTGACATTTCATTTATTTGTTATTAATATTAGATCATTTATAAAAAGATATCTTTAAAATGTTGGTTGTGAAGCTTCCAATTTTTATTTCATCTTTCGTCTATTTTTCTTTAGTTGATTATTTTTGTTTGTATTTTACGTAAAAGAAAATATTTGACTAAAGCTAGTTTATTTGATTTATGAATACAAAATTTACAAGTACTTTTCAACGGGTAGGGTTATTAATAAAGTTTCATTGCTTCACTCCTAGCTATTCTAAGTATCATGTCTAGATATCATAGTTATAATTTTTTCATTTTTTTAAATCCAGAAAAATTACAATCAGAATTTGTACTTAAGATAACTCTGTAACTGTTAGTTAGAATAGCAAGAAATATTATTTGAAATGCTATACATAATTATTTTGAAAAATTTAGCTAAATATATTTGGTTGAACATACAAATAAATCAACTGAAACAAAATGAAGGTTCAATTCAATAACGATGGATCCCATTAAACTATTAAGATACCTAAGTATAATAGTAATAAATATAATAAATAATTATTTTTCAAAATAATATCTTCAAGATAACCCTTTGGCCGTATTTTATCGAAAATCTTTAATCTGGGTGTATACACCCAAAATGAGTTTTTCCGTTAGTTTTATCTTAAAAGTTTTGTCAGTAAATAAATATTGATATTTAATTATCACTTACAAGGTTTACGAGAGAAGAAGTCAGTTGACTGCTAATCCATTGTGCATATTTGGGTGTAAGCCCACCTTGTCTGCAAAATACTTTGCAATATAATAAACGCCATATAATCTATTGAGCGCAAAAAGTATCTCCTCTAAATTGGGTAAGTATCTTTTGACTGCTTCGGATGAAGCAAATAGTGTAAGAGTAACATCACTAGTAGGCAGATCATATATGGCAAGTAAACTCTGAATTAAGCAATCTACTGACTTTAACTTCATTTTATCGATTAAATGTAAGCATACATCAAACCTGAAGAGTTGAGGTAGTTCAACATACGTTGCTATCTATAATCGAAGATAATGCGCAGATAGGAAAGATATCTTCTAAATAATTATTACTTATAATTCAAACGAATTTTCACGGTGCACCTTTACCTTAATATGACCTTTAACTCCTTGACATTTGAAAATATAACTCATGCATCAAAATAGGTAAACTTTTTGATAAATAGAAATTTGATACAAAGCTTTAGAGAGATGCTTTTTAGCAAGTAACTATTAAACCTTCATTTTTCACAAATATAAATTTCCGTCCTTACACTCAATAATATTAGTAAATAACTAGTTTTGCATTAATCATTTTTAGAAGAACAAATAAAACCATAAGATTATCTTATACTTATAGACATATATATTTAATAATCTTAGACTACTAATTGCAAGAACCTTTAACATTAACTTTTTCTCAAGTCTTTTGTCTATATTGAAGCAATAAGAAAACAGTTTTCGGTTGTAACTAAATGGTAAACGTAATTACTTAACCCAATTAGACATCAAAATTTTATCACGAGTTTAATGAAAGTAAAATATTTCAAAAATAATTTAATTGAACATTCATTTTCATAATTGTGACTTAAGCAATTTTCACGATTTGTAATTACATTTATCAAAAGCATTTAGTTTTATTTCATAATACATTATTTTTCATTAACTAACAATTAATAAGATAATTAAATAATTTATTTAAGATAAATCTTGTAAGATTTGAAAGCTTATAACTTTAAAAAGAATAATTTTGACTTTTAAAACTATAGTAATTGTAACTGTAAATTACTTATGGAATTTTCTAAGGCCTGGTCCATTAATGTATGCTAGGTGTTTATACTTTTGTCGTATTTTATTTATACAAAGGTAATTTGTGTTTTCAATTTTTTTATTTGTTTCAAATTAAAAATTTTGAACAGGCTAAACATTATATTATTAACCAGTTTTTTTTTTTTGTTAATTTAATTACATCACGACGTATTACCAAAAATTAATAATAAATATTCTTTATAAAGTTGCAAAGGCATTTAATAAAGAAAAAATAATTTTGTTTCCAGTTTTTTTTTACTTAAAAACATTGCTTGCAAAAATACAGCTTGATTATTTAATATATGAGTTAGTTTAATTATTCCAAAATATTTCAGAAATATTAAAAATTTTATTTTCAATCACAATTAGCTGGATATATTTTTGATATTCTTAAATTTTTAATTTTTTTTTAAATGTTGTTTATATATTTTAATAAAAATCTGAAAAATAGTAAATAATAAATATTTTAATTTAGTAGAAATTACTTTTTCTTTATCAAATTGTTATTATTGTTAATGTAACTTTTAAGAAGTAAAATTATTTTATTTATTTTTTAACAATTATCTTCATTTTTATAATTATTTCAATTTTAAGAAAGGCTGTTTATTAATGGATTAATTTATTTAGCAAACATTTATATCTTTTTAAACTTTGTACCATGGCTAAATCAATTGACCCTCAAACGGTAAAGAAGAAATTAATGGCTGTTGTCAATACCCAGGACAGTATCTCAATGCTTGGGGTCTGGGTGATTTGTAATAAACATGAACATAAACTCATTTGTGATAGATGGTTAGATGTTATAAAATCAGGTATTTTGTTTGCATAACAATTGTAGTAGATTTGTTTATATTAAAAAAATTTTAGGTTTTTATCACTTAATTTTATATATATTTGTAGGAATTGATATCTTTTTAAATATTAGTTTTGATATATTTTTGCATGAATAACTTTTTATGATTGAATGGACAGAAGAAAATATTTCTAATTTATAGTTAATTTGTAAGAAGTTATTTGACTAACTTTCTAACATTTTTATTATTAATAATTTTTAATATTAAGTATATTTTTTATGTATAATTTGTTGTCTTATTTTTTTAACACCACACATTTATTAGGTATAATATATATATAATTATTTAAATCCTACTTATATAATACTTTGAAAAGAAGATTATTTAGATCAATTAGGCATATACCTAAAAGTAAACTTCTTAAAATAAAAAGCAATTAAATCTTAATAATTATAGAAAAATTATAATTTTCTTAGAATATAAGATAATTCTTTTATAATTTGATTATAGTATTGAAATCTATAAATAACACATTTATTTATTAATATTGTTAGAATATATTTATTATAGAATCATTCATGACTTAAAATATTTTATATATCTATTAATAATTAAATAATTTTCTAAAAATTTTAATTTTTAAAATTATGAGTTTGTATATATTTGCATTTAATTATAGTTCTTATTAAACTTATTATTATTAATAAATGTTATTTTAATATAATTTAGTTTTATCAAAAATATTCCCTTATTTATATTTTGGTTAAATATTATTGTTAATATTTAAATAATTATTTTAAAGATATTTTATTATCATCATTATGTATTGTAATATAAATTTTAGATTATAATTGATAAGAAATCTATATAGTTGTCATTTTAATAAAATTTTATAAAAAAATATAACTTTTCTAGCTGACAGCGCAAAGAGGCTTACATTACTGTATGTGTGTAATGAAGTAATCCAAAAATGTTCACGAAAAAATGCATTGGCATATAAGACTTCGTTTGAAGATGTTATACCAGAAGCCATCACTTATTTAAGGTACTTTTTAGTTTCATATCATACTTTCAAGCAAAGGTCCTTCTCTTTGTTTTAGGAAAGATATTTCTATCCGTAAATCAGTAGAAAGAGTTTTGAATATTTGGAGAAAGAGAAAAATCTATGATTCTGAGTTTTTGGATCAACTGTTAGCAACTTTATTATCTAATAGAACTCCAGATAAACTAAAAACTAAAATTCTAGCTGAATATAAGGTATTAATTTGATATTTGAAGAATTGAATAAAATGAAATTATAAAACTTTGATATTTCCAGACAAATAATCTGTTTGTTAATATTTCTGCTGTAAAAGCTTCAGAAGAATTACTTTTATCAAAAAAAGCAATTGTTGATAAATTTAAACTGTGCAATCAACAAATTCATAATCTTAAAGGTACAAGTGGTTCAGATTACTAATTATAATAATCTAAATTTGAAATAGTTGATATCAACATTAAACATGTCTTCAGATAAAACGGCAGGAAAAAAGTTCCTGAAAGATTTCGATGAACAAAGAAGAGAGGTTAAAAGTTATTTTGATTTGTGTAAAAGTCATTTAAAAGCAAAAAAAAGTTTGATTGAAAACCTGGAACAAGCACTCTTATATTATAAAGCTCTATTTCAAGATGCTACAAAGGTTGCTAAAGTAAGTGAACAATTTCAAAATATCTTTTTGATAAAATGAGGTTTTTCAGGTTTACAAAAATTATGAAAATCGGTTGTTGCAAACTGATGAAGTATTAAAAAAAAGAATTCAGAAATTATCTGAAGAAAATTGGTCTTTTATCAATCAAATACCTGATAAAACACAAACTGTTGATGATATGGATATTTCAGATGAAGAACAGTCCCACGACAACAGGTGATTACATTCACTACAAATAATTTGATAATCAAAAATGTAATTTCAGTGAAATTATGACAAACCTAATTCAACCAATCATCAACAAACCATATCTACAAACACCACAAGTAAATCACTTCAAATTGATCAACTTTTTTACTAAAATATATCTTCTTTCAGTTAACTGACATCAACACTTCAACAAATAATCAACCAACAGCTAACAGGTAACTTTCTAATTATTCTATCATCTCAATAACATCCTCATCTATTCAGATCGGATCATGATCTCTTTCAATCGATGAATATCTTCAAAGACTCCATCATTCCGTCACCAGGCCTCGATAGAAACGCGAGTAGCCCCCCACGCCTCCAAAGCCTTGATTCGCGATTAGCTGACATCTTCTCGAAAGGAAGCAGCGCGTCACCATCATCGCCATCACGTGACAAGCTCGAGAACGCATCAAATGACTCTCCCCGTGAAAAGAACCTCACAGATGGAGGCGACTTGTTGCCTGGTTTAGGAGATTTAGAAGATTCTTATAAAAGTACAGAGAATATAGGAAGTAGTTGGTCACGTGGTTCATCGATACCAGTGATCGGAGGAGGTTGCAACTCATTAATAAAATCAGAAGTTGCAAACGATGCAACTCCAACTCTAGATGAGCCTTTCTTGACTTCGTTTCCACTTCAAACTGACAACAAACTAACAAATCGAAATGATACAGCTTTTAATTTCCTTTCTAATATCATGGAACAAGTTAAACCGAAACAACAAACAAAGCCGGCAGCTCTATGGAACGATCCTCAACATCCACCTCTCCCTTCTCCATTTGAAGCAATCACAAACCAATCAGCAGCAACTGGTCTTCAGTGGAACGAAAAGAGTGAGTCTATGGCGTGGTTAGCAGCATATTCACCTCCACCTCATAATTCCCCTAATTCTAATTGGAGGTTAGAATCTTCAAACTCACCGCCTCTTCCACCTCCAGATAAAATCAAAGTATCCGAATCAATTAAACCTCCAATACCTCCAGGACCTGAACCTTCAGTCACTTCATCTGTAATCAGATCGAGAAGACGCGACAACGAACCAATCAGCGAACAGCTCGCTAATCAATTCACAACAAATCTGATTACTCTTTCAAATCAGCCTGATTCGAGACACTTCAACAAGACACATGATAGAGATCTGCGGATATCAGCTGATAAACAACAACCAGAAAATCCAACGTTCCTCACAAACAGAGAAACTCTTTTCTACAAGAAGAAATTTTCAAATGTAGATGATTACCCGCGTCACAATTACTATGACAACCGACCTAGTAAAATGGTTCCTAACCCGGCTGAATACAAACCAACTGATCGAGTCATGGTGAATAGAAGACCTCCACCACCTCGCTTATTTAATTCTACTGATCTCGAACCGAAGCGATTTCGTCACAACAACGATTTTAGGCCGAGATCTCAATCGCGTTTTCCTCCCCACGTCATCAACCCAACACCTAATTTCGGTTTCGAGCGTTTTCCTAGGTTCAATTCTCGTAAAAGATTTTTTCCTGTTGAGCACCGAGGCTCTTATCATAAGATGAGAGATTGAAGAGGATTTGCAGTCTTTAAAGCTCTTCTTCATACAGATGTTGCACTTCAGAATTATCACAAATGTTAATTATTATTTAAAATTCGGTTAATTATTTAATGGGAAAAAATAGCGGAATTTTCTGCACTTTATCTAATAAAATTGACTTTTTCATTCAGGGACTTTCTGCTTCTATTCGATAAAATTATCTTCTTTTAAAAAACTGCCTTTCAAATTACAACTTTTAATATTTTTTTGTAAGATCAGTTCTTCACCTTCTTCCACGTTTTAGTAAAAGTTTTATTAAATCTAAAATGGAAATTGAAAGTATGGAATGAAAGATTAAAACTTGTAGATGAGTTTCAAAAGAAGTTTTTTAATAAAAGTTAATTACCTGAAAATTTACTCTTCATGAATACCAACTTCAAATATTTACTGTAATTTCAATAAATTCTATTTTTTTAAATAAAATACAAATTTTATTGAGTCTGTTAAAATGAGAACAATTTAATTTGTAAATTAGTAGCTTGATGAAACTTGTAAAGTATTTTTAGATATTGATTAAATTTTTTGTAAAAATTATTAGTGGAGAAAATGTTCAAAATACGAAAAATTAAAAAAAGCTTTTTTGAAAAATATCGGCTGTTTGTATAAAAATATAAATTTAATTAATTACTTTTAGTGGTCAGATATTTCAAATGCATCTTTTGATTTATACAAACTTCTTATCTTATTTGATATTCAACTCAGACTTATCTATTGATGCTCAAATGTTTGGAGCTTTTACAATATACAAAATGGTTTTAAGTTAGATATTCAGAATATAAAATTGTTTCCAGAAACATATAATCAGAATTAAGATGATTTCTACATTGAATTTATATCATTTGTAAAATTTACACTAATACTACCCAAGACTAAAACTTGACGATGCAATCATAGTAAAATTACTTATTTACTATTCCAATATATTAGTTTTTAAAATTGATTTTTAAGGAGATTTTCTTATAATAAAACTGTTTACTTGGCCAACTATTGAGTTCGGAACTTCGAACATTTGCCTCAATTTGTAAGAAACTGATTTCGTAAGGCAGTAAATTAAATAGCTCTAAATAACAAATATAGAAATCATGATTTTAAGATTGCCAGATCAAGTATATCTCTTAAATATAGAGATATAGAAAGTTTCGGCTTTACATCTTGTTTAAGGCACATCAAATGATATAAATTAGTTGAGTCATCATTGAATTTTAATATCTTATATGAACATTTGTAACAAGATAAAAAAACTCCATCAAAAAAAAGTTTATTCTATAAGCAGAGTAGATTATCTTCTTATGTAGTTTTAAAAAAGCAAATTAATATACTATCTGCCTTAGAGATAACTAATACCTAGCTTATGCTATAAAATTATCAACTAACATTTAATTAATTCTTATTTTAAGTTCTGGTTAAGAAGGTAACTTGCTTAATTTATTAGGAAAATTATCTAATAAAAATATTTGTTTAATTATAAGTTTAAAATATGAAACTGTTAGTAATATCTGCTAAATATTGCTAAAAATATCGTATTTTTCACTAAATTTTTCTAAATAACTTTTGATATTATTGAAGCTTTAATTTTTTAAGTAAATTTGAAAAGCCAATTTTTATTTACGAAATATATTATTTCTTTATTTTTGTTTTAATTAATATCTATAATATTAAGTTTTTTAAAGCCGAAACACTATAAGATAAGTCCATGTGTTTAAGTTCAGATAATTATTTAATTTTATATCATGATCTTTTTATATATAATCTCTATTTTCTACAGTTTTTATTTTTGTTATGATTTTTAAATAAAACAAAATTTTTTTATAATTTTTGTCAACATAATTTATGTTCGTCTTTATCTGAGAATAAACTAAGCAAAATTGTATAATTATTTTTATTCAGTTTCCTAATATGATTAAACATTATAAAATTAAAACTTGTTTTGTATATAATTTATGATTTGTATATGTATATATTATATTTTACTTTTATTTTGTACTTTGAAATTATATCTGTATTAATATATTTAGTTTATTTTAAATTTAAAAATCTTACTTAACAGAAGATGATAATTTTATAGAATTATATTTTCAAATATACTAATTTTAATTAAGTTTAGTTTTAAATTAATAAAATATAATTTCTAAATATCAAGTTTGATTTTATACTGAAAAAAATTATTTCTAACTAGTATTTATTTCAAACTATTTATTATAGATATAAATATTATATAGAAAACTCATAAAAATTTGATATAAAAAGAACTTAATGGTGTAGTTGATAATACAACTATTTATTTTGGTTTAGATATAAGAATATAAAATGAATAATTTATAAAAATGAGTTAAGATAATTTTTAAACTTTTTTATGCACTAATATTGTATAAAAAACTTTGATTCAAGGATAGAATAATAATTTAAACTGTTTACTTTTAGAAGGTAAGGTGCATTTTTCTTTGTATAAATATGAATGTTGACTTAAAAGAAGACATTAAAACTGAGAATGAAGGTGAGATAACAAGAATATTTCTTGAGTAAAATGTTAACCAGCTGGTTATTCTGTGATTATAAGTTTCTTATGACCACAGATTTAAAGAACTTTCTTTAAAAGCAGATAAAAAGTTGTTATTATTTCCTGAATCAGAATAAACTACAATTGAAATTTTTGAAAAACAATAAATTATAAACACATTTTAGTATATTTTCTAAACTTTTTCATTTTATCTGTTATATTAACTTTAAGTTTATATTCATCATTAAATGCTCTAATTCAATAAGTTAACTTAAATAAAGTTTATAAAATGTGCCATAATTGTATAGTTTATCTTATTTGGCAAATAATGAGTTGAATAAATATGAATATAAAGATGTTTAAATAATAATACAAACTGTGATAGATGAAAAGAAACCACAAACTGATAAAGTTAACAAAAGAAAGAAGAAATGGGAAAAGAAGATGAGGTTTCAGCCTCAAAATGTTCTGTTGAAAGATGGTATGTAAATCAGAGTTACAAATGTTTAATTTCTTACTTCTAATTTGAAATGATTTCAGATAAAGATAATGAATACTACAAGAAATTATTGAGTAAAACTGATTGTGATGGGTTTGAAGTTCCTAGAAGTAAGTCTTGATCTTTAATAAATCATCTTTTTACTGATGTTTCTGTTTGTAGCAATTTCAGTTTATAGGCACGTTGAGGAAACATCAAATGAAATAAAAGCTATGATAAAAGCAACAAAGCAACATTCTGGTGCGAAAACTGCTTTACAGGTTCTTCTAATGATTATTTTCAGTATTTAATTGTGAATCAATTTACCATCTAGATGTAAGCTTTCTTTACAACTCTAATAATTTCTTAAAAAGTATCTTTTACTACTTTTAGTGTCTTCCACGACATATGAGAAGACGTTCAAGCTCTCATAATATCAAGCGTTTACCAAAAAGTATCCATAATCTCGCAAAGCTGCAAATGGAAAATTCGGTTAAATCTCTTAAAATCTTCAAAAATTTTTACATGAAACAAAAACGTTTTTTAGAATTCGATCACAAAAATAATCCCGAGAAAAAAACGTCGAAAAAATTTGTATCTTCAAAACGAATATGCAGAAAGAGAAGGTTTTGTTTCAAAATAAAATTTCTTGTAACTGATCTCAAATTGTTTCCAGCAAAATCTGGTTGGTTGGAAACTCATCTTTGGTACGCGAAAAGGTTCACTATGACGTCAGCTGATGACGAACAGTATAAAGATTGGGGCGTTAGGGTTCCTTTGTGTTGTAATAACAACAACTTTCGAGCCTCTTATCGAGATGTAGTTAGTCATTGTCTAATTCAGGTTTGTTTGAAGTCACAAATTTCTTTTCGTTTTGTATCAAGAAACTTCATTTGTTGTCTAGGACGTCTCTTATATGAAATGTTTGATTCTAGAAGGTTTATCTTCATCAATTAATCGAGTCTTTAACGAGATCACTTTAAAATCGAACGAACCTTTTATTGAAACTCTGAATGAGTTTATTGAAGTGGAAAAAACGATTTATGACAACTCTTTCAAAATACCTCAATGTATCGGACCAGCTTTATTTTCTAAACATTTAGAAGATGGTTAGTAAGACATCAACTAATTCATCAGATGAATAATTTCATTTCTTCTAGATCTTGAAGCATCTAAGATCAAACTTATGATTTGGTTACATCCTCTAATTCATCAACAAGTTATTCAATTGCTTCAAAAACTTCTTGAGTCTATCTTTTTTAGTTTCAGGTTTTTCTTTTCTATTTTCTGTTTTCTTTACTAACATTACTTCTTTATTGAAGAGATTTCTCAGATAAACTGAACAGGTTTCGTCTTGTTGGTCCTAAATCCAGTGTTGTGTCTCTTTCCGTCTTGAATCTATTTAAGTCTTCTGAAAAAGCAGATGATGAAGAATCAGGTAATCTTATTTTCTTCTAAATCTTTGATTTTATTAAATATTTTAACAAATAATTTCTTACAGAGGAACGTTGTCAGAAGCTAAGAAAATGGATTTCTTTAAACACTGAAGCTGTAGACGAACAAAACCTCAAGTTTCGGTTTCAATTAGCAGGTAAACGGTTTGTTGTTTAGCTGGATATTTAGCTAACACTTGATTGTTGACAGCAAACCACAAAAACATATTTAAAAGAAACCAAGAAAAACGTTCTGACAACCTTGCTGTGAATGGTTCGATGTTATCTGCAATTATTGATGACCCTAGATTGACTCTTCCTTTAAACAAAGAGATGAGGAACTTCTCTTCTCTAAGTGGTCAGTTTTCTTCTCATCACCATCCAAATGATCATTTATCTTTTGATCAGATTTACCAGAAGATGACTTTGTGGCTGGCATCGAACATCAACGAACAAGTCCGCTTCTACAAGAAGATATTTTAGATGAGGTGACAGTCTTATAGGTTTGAAAGATTTGTTGAAAATGTGGATTTTTGTGTAGGTGATCGATTCCTGTTTGCCTTATCATGTAGTGAGCACACGTAAGAACGAATTACGGATTTGTGGAGACGATAGAACGAGACAAAAGTGGATTTCTTCATTGAGTACACCGATTCCAGTGATTCTAATCCACAAATGTTCCGGTGATTTTCATTCATTTCATTTCATTTGATGGAATAAGAAGTGGTTTTCAGATCAGACATCAGAGATTAAACAAGAAGTGAACAAGAAGTATCCCCACAGAGGTCCACCTGCATCATTTGCATCCGGATATGATCTCATCATACCTACAAAATGGTCGATGACTTTTTGGATTTCTTATATTTATCAAAACGCGAGATCTGCTGCTTATCGTGAAGATGTTCAGATCAATTTGGTTCGGATCTCTACTTTTATAGAAAAACTTTTATTGACTTTTTATGATAGGAACGAAAAAAACCTCATTTTCCTGAAGATTATCCGGACACAGCATCCGGTATTCACTGGTGGAAATGTATAAAAGAAAAAAACTGCAGAAAATATCACAGGTTTCCAATCAACATTTGAAAAACTCGATAAGTTTCAATGAATTTCTAGAAAACCGCCAGCTAAACGTCTCAATTATGCCGCGCTTTCAATTCCCTTCCCTTTTGCGCCAAATTGGAATCATATCTTTTCAAAAAACGACTCGAATGAGACTCTAAAGTTAGATAATAAAGAAGATGAAAAGATTCGTGTTATAAGAGATTCCCATTTCATCAATTCGCTTCTCCAGATATTAGATAGAGTTTGTAAGTGATTGTTGAAGTTTAAATCATCTGTTTCATCTTTCTCTTTTAAAGATGACGAAGATAATATCGATAAACTGACGAAAATGGTCGAAAGTCAACCTGGCAAATCACTAATTTGTGTGAAATTAACTTCTTTTAATAAAGGAGTTCCAAGTAAAAATGTTATGATAACTTTACCGAAATTAGAAGATTTATTAAAACTACGAAATCAAATTGAATGTATTTATGGAAAAGGAATCATAGATGGTTCAGGTCCTGTAGAAGCACAATTTCTTACAGCAAAACAAAGGTTCTCTCCAAAACTTCTATTTCTATTTTCTATTTTTTGTTTTCATCTAGGAAAAAAAATAATCGAAAACGCAAAAGAAAGAAGGAAGTAGAAACTGAGAAACCAGATAAAGTTGCTGAACTCGAAGAGTTTTTACAATTTCCCTTTCGTGATATCATCGGCTTTGTCACATCGGGTTCTTTCTTACAATCTTATGCTAAAGCGGGTGGTATTGGTTTTATAAGTTTGCAAAGTGTTATTCCTTTAGTTAAAATACTCAAAGAAAATAGTTGGATTAAGAAAGTGGCTAGCGAAGATCTTTTGTTACCTGTAACTTCACTACTTGCTATTTTTAGAGTTGCTAATTCCGCTCAATATAGATTTGTGTTTATGGAACCTTATATTGAATGATGACTTTGTTGAAAGTTACAAAAATAAAATTAGGAAGTTTCTATCTTGTATTTTTTGTATTCAAGTTTTTAAAAACTAAAATATAATTATTATTTCGATTTAAAAATTTTGCAAATTTAAATATTTGAAATAGAAATTTTGTTAAATAAAAACTTTAGAAATTTTTTGTAAGAGTTAAGATATAAAATATGTAAAGATGATTAAACAAATGACAGAATTTAGTTTTCGAGGAAGTAAGTTGTTTGTGAAAAAATGTAAGTTTTTAACTGAAGGATTTTTTGATTTGAAAAAGTTGTTTCAACGCGTGGCTGCATCTCTTAGTAATCTTTAGCAAATAAAAATTAATAAAAAAGAAGTCTTTAGTATCTAGTTTAATAAAAATAATTTAAAATAAATAAAAATAATATAAAGAAGTAATGATTATAAAATAGAAAGAGACTTATCAACAAAATATCTTGAATCATATTTTTTAGGACAAACTTAAAAGAGGTGATAAAGTTGAGAAGAGGACCTTCTAGACCTTATGGGCTTCCTTTGTTGCTAGTTGTTACTCCACAGGCTGTTATTAAATTAATTAAGTGGGTTAGAAAGAAGACTCTGAAATCATCAATAATTTAGAAAGTAGTACAAGGTCAGGAAAAAGGCGTCGATATTTCAAGGATTTAATATTTTAGAGACAGTCTTCTATTGAAGAAAAGGGTATTCCCCGTCTGAAAAAGTCTTCGTGTAAACGTGAAGTTGAGTTTTGATACGAATGAAGAGGAAGCAAATCTTCGATGAGAAGGTCACAGAAAGATCATTAATCTTGAATTTCCAGGGTACAGGAGGTTTTAAATATTTGTAAATCTTTTCAAAAAAACCTCTAAAAGTCAGGATAAGCTATAAAACAATAAAAGACATTTGTAGATAGATTAAATTGAATTATAAAAACGTCACAGAAGAGTGAATCCTCAAAATTATTCTTGGAAAACCGACGACTCTTAATTTTGATGGACTTTCAAGTCGCTTTTGAAGAGTAAGTAAACATCAATCCCTATATTGCGGTTGTGAACCTCTCTGCAGAGATTTGTGATTCCAGTTGAAGTTAGAAGATGTTTCCCTTAAGTTGTTCTTCATTGAGTTTTTGATTAACTTGTTCAGTTTCAAAGTTTTTTTATATAAAAGCTTATTTATTAGTTTTTGCTTAAATACATCAACTTTTTTAATCTCAGTTTAAATCTTGGTGTAAAATAGAACAAGTTCGATTTGTTTAAATGATCATTCTTTACATAAAAGGGTAAAAAGACCAGAAGATGGTTTCTTTTTGGTATTATTCTGGGATAAAAGACTTTTGTATGTCTTTGAAATGGCCCTATACCCTATGGTGTACTTCTGTAAATTTCTTATTATTGATGTCATTAAGCTTACACAGATGATGTATCTGTCACAAGATAAAATTGATTAATCACAAAAATTAAAATTTTGAATTTTTGGAATATTTACTATTAGAAGATTTATCTACAAAATTATTTGTTAAGAAGATTAGAAGAGGTTCAGAATTTTTATACAAATTAATAACAGTTAAAAAATGCTTTGAAAATGGATAATAATCTTTTTTAAAATACTGAAGTCTAAAATAAAATAATTGCAGAAAAATGAAAGTATCTAACTTGATTTTTTACCAACATACATACAGAGTCGGAAATCTCTTTTATTTCACTTTTTGTGACAAAATTAATTAAAAGAAAAGTTTTTAAACAACTGTTAACTTACATCAAGTTTTTAGATTTGATTATTTTTAGCTTTATTAAACTAAATTCGACCATTTTTCATTTTAAAGTTTATTTTAATCTCAAATTTTCCTTTTTCAGGATAAATTAAAATAATTAGAACAACAATAATTAACAAGATTGAAAAAATGTCAAAGTTTGTTGTATTTTTGAAGTAGTTAAAAATATAACAATTTGGTTTATTGATTACCAAATAAGCTTTTCGAACTTTTACAAAAACATACTTCACTTGAGCATATATGGTATGATCACAAATAAGGTAAATGTAAACCTCTTATCTATTTCAAGTACTTAAAATTTGATACAATTAAAAAAACAATTATTAAATCAGCTGTAATTTTTATTGGATAAAAATAATTTGATTTATATCTAAAAAAAATTTACTTTAAAATATTTTCACAAAAATCTATATTCAATTTAAATAAAAGTCTAAAAAATCAACAAGAAAATTTGTAGAAATTAGAAGAGGTTCGCTGAACTGCAAGAACTTGAGAAAATAATTGATAAAATCAAAGTTTTCTTTTAAACTTTTTGTGATGAAATTAATTAGAAGAACTTCACTAATTCATATGTATTTTGTCAAATCATTTACTACATCAACAATAATCTGTAGAATTCAATTTAATGGATAGATTGAAATATATCCTAGAAAATATATTTAGATAAAAAGTTGTTGATCGATGAATAAATTTTAGGTTTAAATAGTTTCTATAAAAGTTTAATTTTCATAAATTTGTGAATTTCTAATAATTACAGTAAATATATCAAGAACTGAATATTATTTTTTATCTATCTTACATATTTTTTGTCTTTTCAGAACCATGTATCTATTTCTTAATTAAGAATTTTATTTAGAAAAATTTATAAAATATTATTATGTTATTAATTAAGTTGAATTGATTAAAAACTTTTTGTATTTTTTGAACAAATTTTTTTTGAGTTGGTTTTATACAAGATAAAACGCTAACTGGTAATATTATTCAATTAAACATTAAATTCAACCATTTTATGATAGATTAAAATAATTGGAACAACAATAATTAACAAGATTTAAAAAATGTCAAACTTTGTTGTATTTTTGAAGTAGTTAAAAATATAACAATTTGGTTTATTGATTACCAAATAAGCTTTTCGAACTTTTACAAAAACATACTTCACTTGAGCATATATGGTATGATCACAAATAAGGTAAATGTAAACCTCTTATCTATTTCAAGTACTTAAAATTTGATACAATTAAAAAAACAATTATTAAATCAGCTGTAATTTTTATTGGATAAAAATAATTTGTATTTCTCAGAGACAGTGAAAATATTATATGTTTAAAACTATCCAATTTTTTTAATTGAAATTGTCAAAATTTTACTTCAGATTTTTCATTTAGATAATTTAATTCTGAATATTTTTGCAAAATGTAAATAAATATATATTTGTTTACAACTTTATAAAATAAATAATATTTTAATTAAATAGTTTTTACAATATAAATAGAATTAATTATCATTTAGTTTAATAAAATTTAAGAAAATTTATCAAAAAATTTATCTTCTATAGCAAAAAATTCTTTTAAGCAAACAGCGATCAGATAATTTCAGATAATTATTCTTTTCTTGAACAATTAAGTGATTAGCAAACAAAATATCACGTGAGAATCTAAATTTCCATAAAAGTTACTTTTTTCGAACTAATATGGAATTATATTTTAAAAAATTATTGTGATTTTTATTACAATAAAATTAATATCTAAAAAATAACTTTTAGAAAATTGTACTTATATATCTAACCCTCTAATTTGTATTTCATTAATTATATTATTACTAGTTAGTTTTTACATCAATTTTATTTGAGATTTTTTATTCATAATTATCTCAACAAGATTCAATAATAAAATGTTTAAACTTTCTGAAATCTTAATTACCACTCTAATCGGTTTAATTTTATTTTTCGCGGAACAAACCATCTTTAATTACTAAACCTTTTAGCATTTATTGATGATAAGTTTTAGATATACTTAAGTTCGTATAAAGTCGAAAAAAAACTTTGAAAAACGGTTTATTCGGTCGTCAAAGTAAAAGATTTTGTCTGAAAAGTTGAAAAACTCAAATAACTTATATTGCTGCAATAATAAAAGTTAATTTAAGGCATTATAGCAACTTTTTGATAGAAAAACATAAATTTGAAGAAAATTAAAGTTAATAATAGATAAAAATGAAAATTATTTGTAAAGAAGCAGTTAAGAAACTGTCATTTCATCAAGCAAATAGTTTGAAACTTTATATTTACATAATACTAAATGTTTAATTGGAATATTGTGGAAGCTAGTTCCTTATGAATCGATTTGCTTTTTGAATTTGCAAAAAAATATGAAATCTTTTTAATATCTTCTGCAGCTGTTCTTTTCGAAGATTAAAATATCTTCAAATTGATTGACGCACATTGAACGACCTTAACTTAATCTTGAGATATATTTTGACTGATTTATTTATTTCAAATTTGACATGGAAAGTTAAAACATTTCTCTCAATGCAGTTTTCTATCATAGTTTGATTGTTTTTATTTTTGAATGAAGTGTTTTTCTACAAAATCAACTAGTATTGAAATTAGCTTATGGGCAGACATCTGGTACTTTTAACAACGTTGACGCCTGAAAATAAACAAATTTCATCACCAAATTAGCAAATCATTCCAATTTACACAAGCAAGATACTGATGATGGCTGCCAAGGTTTTTATCTACCGTCTAGTACACAAGGAGTCCTTTTGAAAACTTTCCATTTCGTCAGCAGAGTAGTCACGTGATGCAATGCATGCTTCGCGCGTGGCCAAAGCATGATGCAAACCAAACATCAGTCCATGCTTTGCGTGGCTGCTGTGTTTATTTAAATTCGACCGGCGAGTATTTAGTAAATGAAACTAGTTGACTCTATAGTAAGGAACTGAAATTATTTATCGAATATTTGGCATTGATTGAAAGTTTATAGAAATGTTTTTGTCAAAATTGCCTTTTTTTTTTAACTTTGTAGTAATATTGCATCATTTTTTTTTCAATTTAAAGCTGAGTTTTTTTAAAGTTCGATTATTAAAATAAAAAGTTGTTTGCAAAGATGGAAATTATTAGCACAAAACATAATAATTTGAAGTCTCTTGGAAATCTGACAACTTCAAATTTGGCCAACGAAAATAACTTGAGGAATTCTGTTATCAATTTTAATGCTGGACCATCAAAAATAGATCAATCTGTAAGTCTGATCTTACTTCTTCTCAAAGATTTTAAAACTAAACTTGATCACAGGTTTTACTGAAAGCACAACACGAGCTTCTGAACTACCATCAACTGGGTTTTGGTGTAATGGGTAAGTTGTTCATGATTCTACATTTCCAAACTGATTTTCAACTAAAATGAATTTTTAGTTTCTTATCTGATTGATTTTGTTAAAAAATGTATTTTTTAAATAAAACTTTTTTAAGATGATTTTTATTTGTTCGTTTATTGAACTTGAAATTTGTTTACTCTTGGTGCTTTATCATCATCTATTTTCTTCTTCTAGAAATGAGTCACAGATCTACAGAATTCTTAGCGATTGTTGATGAAGCTCAAACTACAATTAAGAATTTATTGTAAGTTTTAAAATTTTAAATTTAAAAGTTTACATCTTCGACAAACCATCTGTTACTTTTCTAGGTCGGTTCCTGACAACTACAAAATCTTATTCCTTCAAGGCGGTGCTACTGGACAATTCAGTGCAATTCCCATGAATTTTATGAAATTAAAAGAATCAGAAACAGCAGATTACTTCATTACAGGAACGTGGTCGGCTAAAGCATATAAAGAAGTAGGTGTATGTGAGTAATAAGACATTTAAATTTAAATTGATTTGTGATAAAGGCATCGAAATACGGAAAAGTGAATTTGGTTCACCCAAAACTTGCAAAATATACACGTAAGTAAAGAGAAAGTTAAAAAAGTTTGTTAAAATGCTTCGTCAGTAGTTGTCAGCAATTATTTTAAATTAAAACTAAAATTTTTACTTTGTTGAAAATACTTTCAGCCAACGGTTCTTTGAAGCAAACAAATTAAACAAAAGTTCTTTTTAGAAATTCCCGATAAAAGCCAATGGAGTTTAAACCCAAATTCGTCGTATGTTTACTATTGTGATAATGAAACAGTTGATGGTGTTGAGTTTCCATTTATTCCTGACACAGGGGACGTCCCTCTAGTGGTCGATATGTCATCAAATATCCTTTCAAGACCTTTTGATGTTAGCAAGGTGATCTTCAAAATTTTCAAATTTATTTTGAATAAATCATTAATTTTTATTTGAAGTCTTTTTGAAAATTTAAATATTTTTTTTAGTTCGGAGCTATTATAGCCGGAGCTCAGAAAAATATAGGTTGCGCGGGAGTTACGATTGTGATTGTCCGGGAAGATTTGTTGGGATACTCGATGAAATGTTGCCCTGTTGTACTAGATTACGGATCGCAATCTGCAATGAATTCTCTTTACAATACTCCACCATGTTATAGGTGATTTATAAAGAAATCAAACTGAATTATTTGAATATTTCATCATTTTCAGCATTTATTTGATGAACCTTGTTTTACAATGGGTCAAGAACTCTGGTGGGACTGTTTATATGTTAAAACATAATTTAAAAAAGTCTCAAATACTTTATTCAACAATCGCTTGTTCAGATGGTTTTTATGAGTAAGTATTCACAAATATGGTTGAAAAAGTTTCAAAACTTTATTTGATTCTTAGATGTCCAGTTAAGAAAGGAAACCGGAGTCGAATGAATGTCCCTTTTAGGATTTCTGGTGGTGATAAAGAGTTAGAAGCAGAATTTGTTGAAGAAGCCAAAAAAGTCGGAATGATTGGGGTCAAAGGTCACAGGTATGTGCGATAAAAAAATCCCCTTTTTTAGGAATCTAATTTTTGAAGGTCGAAAAAGAATTTTTATAAAAACATTTTTTTTGCATCATTACTTAAAAATCATATTTTTTTTAAAGTGCAAATTTGTTAATCGTCAGATTTAGAAAATAATTTTTTAGTTGAACAAAAATCGTTGAATTATTTAATCTATTTTTTTTATAGATCTGTTGGTGGAATAAGGATTTCGTTGTACAATGCAATCACCATAGATGAGGTTGAAAGACTTGTTAGTTTTATGAAGTGGTTTCAAGAGCAGAATATAGTTCTAGAAAACTAGTTTCTAATTTTCTTTCTATAATTGTTCGATGAACCAACAACTTTTGTTTCTAATATTCTTTACAACAAATTTATTTTTTGATGTTAATAATCGCAAATTACTTTCTGATGATTCATGTGATTAAACTTAAAAAAAAACACAACAACAGTACTTCTTTTCTTTATTTATTTTGTGGCTTTTTATTTGAAACTAACCACCATTATGTAAACAACTATAAATTTGCATATGAAGGTTAAAGTTTAAAAAAATTTGGAGTTTTCTGCGCGTCATCATTACATCACTTTTCCAGTTACAGAAATCATTTTAAATTTATTAAATTTTCAATTTACGAGAAGATAAAAGACACAATCGTTTATCAGATCAAAGTTCAATTACTCACGATTAAGTAACATGTTTCTATATTTAATTTATTAGTTTAAAACATAAATAGAAAATTCAATTTGCTTATTTGGCGATTATATAGATTAAACAGCAATGATCAAGCAATTTTCCTGAGCTTGTCCTTCTCCAAAATTTGATTAAAATACTAAAAGTGACAGAAGACAAGTTTTATATCGTCACTGCCTGGTACTTTTCCAGACACAATAGCAAAGCTGAGTTCTTTTCACAGCAATCTATATCGTTTTAGACAATTAGTCGTCCGTTTTATCCAGTATAAGTGTCTGTCACAGTGTTTTACTGTGAGTAAAGGACTTATAAGGGGCCTATTAGACGTTTTGTGGGTTCTGTTTTATTGAAAAAGCATATTTAACTTTAAGTAGCTTTAAATACTTATGTAAGCAAATATTAATAATTTAAAAAGAGTTAATTTGCTAAGATTATCAGATTTAAATTAAAAATTTATTTGACATTTCGTTGTTACAAATAATTGATTTAATTTTTTTGTTATTTAATCGATTTTAGAAAATTTGAAAAATCTTTTTAAAGATTGCTCAAAAGATTCATATTTCAAATATAAGATTTAAAAAAAACTTTATTTTGAAAAAAGTTTTCAATTCTATAAAAATGCTATGAAGAAAGTCACGAGTTTGTATTTTATATTCTTACTACAATTACCAACACAATTTAGAAGCTGTAAAGACGTGAAAATTTCCTAAATTTTATTTTAAAATAGTCTAATTTCAGAATAACTTTTTAAATTGATGAAAAAAATTTAAATATTAAAAAAAAATATTTTTTTGGCTCATATTATCTGAAGCATTTTCATAAAAACCTTTTGTTAAAAACGTAAAAGTCAATCTTTTAAAAACTCTCTGCCAAGCAATAAGCAAAGCCAATTTTGTCTCCATAAACCTTTAATTAAAAAACTTTCATCAAAATTGATTTCTTAATTTAGAAATTTATTATTAATAAATTAGAGATTTTACTAAAATTTTTTTAATTTATAAAAACTTTTGTAGACTTGCTCGGATTTAAAACACAAATCTTATGTTAAGTAGAAAAAGTTTTTATAAATTAGTAACTACAAAATGTTGGTATTTAAAATTTGCTAAAAGTTAGAACCAAATGTTTAAAGATTTGATAAGTATTTGATTTTAGAAGAAAATAAAAACATTTTAGATAGTTTTAGGGGCTACAAGAACAAATACTTCCTATCTGTAATTTAATATATATCATGAATATATAGATTTTCAAATATAAGATTTTATATAATTCACAAACTTTGACTTTTTATTTTGTAAAATTCAATCAAATCATTTTGAATTTTCTTTTATGACATGATTATTTGTTTTATTGTCGCATAAATCGTCTTAAAGATGAAAATTTTAACTAAAAACTTTACTTAGTAAAAAGCTACAATTTTCAGTTTAAATATTTAGTTCAATTTTGTTTACTTTTCATCTTTAAAATTTTCTTAAAGAATGTTGAATCTAATTCTATTAAACAATTCAATTATATGATTTTTTGGGTTTTAATTTTCTTGTAAATAAAAAGCTTTTTAATAATATATACCAGGTTAGTAAAAGTTATTCAAATTTAATTTTAAAACATTTTGAGTGAAATATTTGCTTATATAGATCAAATTTAATGATATTTATTTTAGTTTAAAGAAAGTGGAGATGAAGACACCTACCTTATCTAATTCAAGCAAAATAAAGTTATATAAAAGTATATGCAGTTGTTGAAATCAAAAAATGTATATAAAAACTCACAAATTATTTTGAAAATAATTAATTTCAATTTTCATGTAATTAATGAATTAAACTTAAAAATTTATGCTTTTTTAAATCAATATTTTTAAAAATTCGTCTATTAGTAAAATCAATTATATTTTTTGACAAAGAAACTGTTCAAGAACATTTACGAAGGTCAAAAACCAACTTGTTTACTGGCTTGAAAAGGTCCCAAAATATTTCAGAAAATAATTCCTCTACAAACCAATTTCCACCAAGAACTAATCTTGCATTAAAATGTGTTTCTAAATCAAATATCAAAAAAGAGACTAATCTAGAAAATACATCTTCTGTTGCCATTCTAAATGAAATTCAGGATTTTTTATCTCAAATGAAAACTCAAGCTAAAGAGAAATCAGTTAACCAGCTGATTAAAATGTTGAATGAATTAGTAAGTTTAGAAAAAAATGCTTATTTGATGTCTGGCGAAAATGAAAGTCAAAGAAAAGAAGAACATATATCACAAGAACGAAAAAGTATTGCTGCTTATGCTAATTTTTTGAAGGAAAATAAATGTAGTTGTGATTTTAGTTCAACTGATTTAGTAGAATTGAAAGAAAGTAATAAGAAAATGTTTACAACGAATGATCAAGGTATGCAAACTGACTTACTGCGTTACTTAGTGAAACCCAAAGTGACAAAATGCCAATATGTCCAAGTAGAAACAACTAGTAGAGACACGTCATCTCAGAGTATATCAGCTGAAGTAAACCAATCTAACATGGTTCGTTTATTGCCTAGAAAGTTTCAGAAAGTTGTTCTAGAGAACTCTGTCCATGAAAAAACATTTAGTGTTGATGGAGCATTTAATATGAGTTTAAAGAAATCGAATAGTAAAAAGTTTACAGAAATATTTGTACCAAAAAACACTGATCGAAAGAATTATGATCTTTCTCCAAGTGCTGAAGCTCAATTGAAAGAAGCTTTTAAAGAAGATCAATTTACAGGATATTGTCGAATGCATTGTAATCAAAAGAATGCTTTGTTTTATGAGATTAGTAATAATAATTATCACCCAACAAGTTACATCCTACAACGCGAATCATCAAGAAGTAACTTTAAGACTTGCATCTCTTCTGTCAAAAAGGGATTTTTCAATTTTGTGCCCTGTAGTCTAAGCAAACGTCAGAAATACTCTGAAGATCAGATGAGACCAACCATAAACCGTTCGAATCTTGAAGCTTGTTATTACATCAAATAAATAAAATAATCAACAAATCGTGTTTTGTTTGTAAGATTATTTGAGAATATCTTTCTACAGTTATTTGATTTCTTCTAACTTTTCAAATTGAATTTAGAAATACTTTAGCAACTATAAACCCAAAAATCAAACGATTTTAAAAGTATATTTCCATTTAATCATAATTTTCAAAAGGTTGCAAATTATTGCAGAGATTAGTTGATAATCGAAAATAAAGATAGATGAATTGCAGATTAAACAAAAACTTGATAAACACGCGATCGATTTGATAGATTTATTAAAGATGAGACTTGAAATACGATTCGTGAACCACAAGATGTTTTGTTGATTGAATTTCAGCAATCGATCTACATCCTGAACCAACAGAGAATGAAAGGAAGAACTTAATGAGATCAACTCACCCATTAACTTCATACAAGTCTGAAATTCTTCATAAAACATATTTAGAACTTTCTCAACACCAACTTGACCCTAAAAAACCAATTTCAGTTTCAGGAATTTGATTTCAAATCTCGAAATAATTGAAGACCTCGTAAGAAAGGCCCCATAAGATTGGCCTGCCGATGAAAACTGCTTTTGCTCCTAAAGCTACAGCTTTAAAGATGTCACTTCCGCTACGAATACCGCCATCTAGAAGTATTTCACAATCTTGACCACCAATGGCGTCCACAACTTCTTTCAAAGCGTCAATCTGAAGAAGAAATTTTATTGAAGTTTTCACCAAAAATAAAAAAAGTTTCAGCTTTCGCCATTCGGAGCGATCCTTTTGTTTCTGGGAATATATGAGCAAGACACACAGTGAAATGGAATAGAAAAAGCCTTTAGTGGGTTTCTTCTCTCTTCTTCAGTTGTTTGCGGAGTAGAGAGCGCTATTCGGAGCGATCCGCTGCGATATCTTCCCAGTTGCTAGTATTGATTTCAAATCGCGCTTGTAGGTATCTTTGAAACGTAGACAGGGACGACTGATGTTGCTTTTAAATAGCTCTCCGTACAACAGATACTTTGGGATCCGTCCACTATCTATTCGACGGAGGTGTCCGAGCCAGCGAAGACTTTGCTTGCTTAGTATGTTGTACACTGTTGTCAGATCAGTTCGCTAAGAATTCCTTCTTTTAGATATTTTTCTGCCACTTTAAACGTAATATAAACGAAGACAACGAAATGAAAGATTCCAAATTCGATAAAGTCCAAATTCGGAAGGATTTGTAGATGGCATCTTTGGTTCTGAGATAACTTTGGATCACCTTAACCACTGGAGGTGAACCGTGCAAATGTATCAGATGTTTTACTGATGCAGGAGTTGATCTCTGCTTCTATTGATGATATTTTTGAGTCAAGATAAACAAAATTATCTCTATTTTCACAACTATTGATGTAGATTGAAACTTTTGATTTTTTAAATCTGATTCTCATTCTAAAGTCCATAAGTTGATGAAAATCGGTCTATTAGCATCTGTAGGTCATTTGCGGCAACATCAGATCACATCTGGTGATGTTTTTACTTTGTTCTTCGCTTTTATACGTGAAAAAAATCTATCAGATCTTGAACGAAGATAGACTTCTTCAGAAGAAGGGCAAAATTAAGCGAAAATCCTAAAGATTGTTGAGACATCCTGTTTCACTCCATTTTTGATGGTGACTTCGTCTGAACTGTTGCCTCAGTGTTTGTGTGAAATGCCAGAGACTTGGTGGACAGCCACTTCAACAGTATCGAGACCAGGGTCGCTACTGACGAAGCAGATAGCTTTGACGAAGTGAGAAAGGTTCTGTTGTCATTCTTCGCATTTTTCAAACATCCAAAAATAAGATCATAAAAATAATCAATCTATGAAAATTAGAAAAAGATGAGAACTTAACAGTTGCAGAAACACCATCTAATTGACGTGCGCCGTGGTTTGAAACCACTATTCCATCTACACCAGTTTCAACAGCTTTTTTAGCCATCTCACCTACAAACTCGTCTCTTTATTAACTTAACAATCTTTCATTTGCTACCTGTCAGAATTCCTTTCAAAATAATTGGTAGTTTTGTGATAGTTTTCAGCCAGGAAATATCTTTCCAAGTAAGACTGGCATCGATGGTATTTTTGACGTGTTCCGCTAACGAAGAACCTTGTATTTGACTGAGCGGTGATTCTTTCACACCAATATTAACTAAACTACAAAATGTTCAAGAAATTTGTAAACACAAAAGTTTTAAATTTATTATCTTATCTTCAAAAATTTACAGATAGTAATTCAATTAAAGCAATTGTAGCTGATTGTTTAGAATTCTTCAATCTACAAACAAAAGTTAACTCACCTCAGATGTGATGGTAATGAAAAATTATTACGGATATCCTGGTAACGTTTACCAAGAACAGGTGTGTCAACGGTCACAAAAAAACCACAAAAACCCATTTTTTCTGCCCTACGGACCAGACTCAAAGTCATATCTCGGTCCTATCACAAAAACTCACTTTAAATATATTCCAAAATATTTGGAAGCCAAAAACCTTGTATATGTAAAGTTGCATCCATTTCGGGGAATTCCCTACAGATGCTAAAGCTACATCTTCAATAGTAGAAGTTGCCCACGTGCTTAATGTGAATCCAATATTCAATTTGGAAGCAGCTAAAATTTCAAAAATAATTTATTAATTTGTAAAATGGTTTGAATAACTTGTAGAACCTCTAACCACAGCAAGTTCTCCGTCTTCATGAGCCAATTTATTCATAGCTGTAGGAGCTACACATAAAGGAAAAGGTACTTGATGACCAAGAACAGTTGTTTGGGTGTCTATGTTTGAAACATCTTCTAGAACCCGTGGTCGAAATCGATATCTAAATCAAGATAAAGCATCTTTCAAATTTAATTATTCATTAGTTAAGATAATAATAAAAGAATAAAAATATTAAATTTACTAAAGTCATCAACTAAAACACAACATTCTATATTTAATTAATAAATTAACATTTTTTTTACCTTTTAAATGCTTCACAATTATCTTTAAGTGTTTGTTCTTCATTAGAGCCACTTACATAATAATCAAAAGCTGATTTTGACAATTTATCTTTTGCAAGATTTTCAAAATCTTTTATACAAACAGGTTCGCTCATAATCAACCTTAAAAAAAAAATCATAATTGATTAATTGTATTATCAAAGAAATGTTAGCAGATTTTCATAAAACTTTTAAAAGATTATCAAATCATTTATTTATTTATTACAATAAATGTGAAGGAGGGTGCCTAAAGAGAGCATCTCTCGCTAACACACATTCTCACAAATTAGATCTATTTGACGTGTAAACGAAAAAGCATATGACAATGAAGAATTGCACAGAATCATAGTATTGTAAAAGAGAAAAATTCACAATTTAGAAATAGTATTTATTAAAGTATTTATCATATAGATGCTTAAAATCAAAAATTTACTTTTAAAATTACTCCAATTCATAATTCTTTGATTATTTAACAGCATTCATAATAAGCTAAATTTTATACATTGAAAAATATTTACCCAAACAATAAAATCTCTGTACAAAAATACAGTTGACATAAATAGACTGTTAAAAAAATGAATAGTTTTTAAAACAGTTTAAATACTACTTTATTTGATAATGTTATCACATTTTTTCAAAGTAATAATCAAAAAAAAATTGTTCATAATTATTGAAAGTTATAAAGATCCTAATATTTTATATTAAAAAATAAAGGTTGTAAGGTTAAATTAAAAACAATTAGTTTATTTCTTATAAGCATCAAAGTTAAAATCAAATTAAGATGTTAACTAAAATTGATACAGATACAACTAGTTGATAGTTTCTAGAATTGAATATTTTATAGTAACAACATTTACAAAACCTAAGAAAAACTTTTGAATAACAAACAAAATCATAGAAGGTTTTGAATGTGAAAATAAGATTGCTTAGCATGAAATGTTGCACACTACAGACATAGTAAAGGTCATTTGTTTTGTTTTGACCGTCATCGCATCTAAAACAAACAAAAAACAACAGCTGATTATATTTTGGAAATGACTAATATTGAATAAACTTTTTCGCCTTATAAGATAAAAATCAAATATAATAAAATCAAATACCAAATGAACATTTTTACAAATGCATCTTAATAATAAAATATTTGAAAAATAAATTTATACTATTATATGTATTTTTACCAAAACTTAATTTCTATATAATCTAATTTTTAAGACTTAATTTAATGTACATTTTCACTGAGTTGTAATTTAATAGTTGTCTCAAAATGTTCCCTGAATGTCATTTTAAAAGCTTTAAACTGTTAATATAAAACTTTTGATATATTATGTACATAAGTTTTTGTGATTGTTAAGCAGAAAGTTTGATATACTTTCATAATAAATAGTAATTAAGATATAAGACAAACCTGTATTTAATGCAATAGTTTTTTTGTTAGAATAATATTAAATAACTTTTTATTAATTTATAGCAATCTTTCTTTTGCTTTAGTCGAAAAAAGTAAAAAAACTGTTATATAACGTCTTTAGCTCGGCATATTTTGTATTCTATCTAATACTATTGTGAAATATTACGTATGTAATTTTGTTTGAACTTTTAAAAGATTTTTTAAGTAATTTCGAATTTTACTTTATTTTGCTAGGATCATTTTTATTTGGCCAGTAATTTTCATAAGTTAAACTGTTATAATTTGTATATGCCTTACGATTGATTTCAAAGTAGTCTCGCTTATATTATAATTTTATCGCACTACCAAACAATTATAGAAAAATAATTAAACAAAGAGTAGCATATATAATTATCAAAAAATATCTGCTCTATAATTTTTGTTTAATAATATTTATTTATAAATATTGCTTCCAAAAAAATTGATTATACAAATTGCGTCACTAGGAGACAGTTTTGGTTTGTCATCGTTATGGCCAGTAATTGTTTCTCATCTGGTTGGATTTTTTAATACACATGACTTAATTTTGTCTTTGACTTTATAATTTATTCTTTTTTAATAAGTGTTTATGCCCACTGATTTTCTAAAAGTTTTTATTTTCAATCATAAACTTTTACACAATAGTCGTTTAAACTTTTATTTTTTAAGTTTTTAACAAGGTTTTGAAAGAATTGTTTAATTAATTAAAACTAATTAGTATCTCATTCAACTCAAGCTAATAAGTTTATCAACAAAATTTTAGCATTTATAATATTTTTTATTATTTCACATTTGTTTTTAGTAGCTAAGCTTTTGTACAGAATTAATATATTCATTTGACAACAAATCTATAAAACCTAAAATTACACTTTTCTTATTTTATTATCAGTTTTAATTTATGTTTTATTCGCTAGTTTATATATTTAGTTAAATTATATTTGTGAAATTCAAAAAAATATTTCTTACTTTTTTCATGATAAACTAATTTATGTAATATAATTTATAAAATCTAACTCCTTTTCTTAAAAACATGTATTAGTTACAGGCTTCTTTTTAATTAGTTATTAATTATTATTATAATTAGTTATTAATTATTATTATAATTAATTAATTAGTTATACTAATTATATATACATTTTTTAAACAATCTTAAAATGGCTTTTGGTCTACTTTATTTATGTATATATTATTACAAAAGTTAAATATATAATAAAATAATAAATATTTTTGTAGATTTCTTCACAGGTAGTTGATAATTAGGATGACAACTCCACAGTCAGTTTTATTATTGAAAAAACAACTTGCTGGTAAGTCTGAATTTGCAAACTATTTCTGATCTAATTTTTTATTGTACAAAACGCTTGTTATGATTATTATTGAAAATTTCTTTATTTATTTATCACAATAAATGCGAAGGAGGGTGCCTGAAGAGAGCATCTCTCGCTAATAAACATTCTCACAAATAGTATATAAATAAGTTTGGAAGTAAAAGATGTAGCACTTAGCATTTCAGTAGTCCTCCAAGTATATAACAGTAAACAATAAGATTTTAGAAACATAATTGCGCTATTTAAAGTCAGATGATAGAGTAATGCCAAGGTCTTGGACTGAAGATACTCATGGAATAATAAATCTATTGATGGAGTTTTGGTTCAAGGAATTTATAGCTGGTTTAAGCGAGAAAGTTATAAGTTTAGAATTTGTGGGCTGGACTGTGAGCTGCCAATTCGTAGACCAGTTTTTTATAGTGTGTAGTGCAGTTTGAAGTTTTGAAGGATTACAAGATAATAGCTTGATATCATCTGCATACACAAACACACTGACATATATTTTTGCTTTCTCATTTGACTAGTTGAATTAAATTATGTAGATTTAAATATGGTTTCCTCTTAAATTTATAACAATTTTAAAATATTAACTTTATTTTTTAATTGGCAGGTTCTAGCTTACAATATTTTTTAGATATAATCATTACTTTTATAAGTTATACAGATGTCAGTTTATTTGTAATAATTGTATAAAATGATAATAAACAACTTTATATTGTAATAACTTTGTTTGCAGAGCTACAGAAACATCCTGTAGATGGCTTTAGTGCTGGGTTAGTTCATGACGACAATATCTACAAATGGGAAATTTGTATAATCGGACCTGTTGATTCTTTTTAGTTAGTCGAATTTAATCATTTCTATAAGTTTTATTTTTATGTAAACTTAGTGAAGGAGGATTTTTTACTGCTCATTTGACCTTTCCTGAAGATTATCCACAGCGTCCACCTAAACTAAGGTTTATATCAGACATGTGGCACCCAAACGGTTAGTTGTTCATCTTGAGAACTCACACCAACACTTTGATGTTTCTGTTTATAGTTAGCCCTGATGGAAATGTTTGTATTTCTATTTTGCATGAACCAGGAGATGACAAATTTGGATATGAGACTGCAGCAGAAAGGTGGTTACCTGTGCACACTGTAGAGACGATTATGGTAATAGTTTGTTTATCAACTAACTTAGTTTCCGCTTGCACCTTTTCTTCTAATTCATCTGACAAATTGTACAGTTGGTTTTTAAAACTTCCGACTTTTTCAGCTTTTACTAAAATATGATTTTTTGAGTAATTAGATGTCTCAATAATTCCATATTTTTCTCATTAAACATTTTTTACTTCAAGATTTTCGACAATTTTGTAAAAATATCATTTTTTTGTTATCATCAACTTATTATAAAAGTTCTTTCTATTTTTTCATGAAAAGTAGACTAATTTCAATTCACAAATTTTAAGGTCGACGTTTCCTTGAACTTCACAACAATAGCAGATTTTATTTTCTAGGTTAGTGTCATCAGTATGCTTTGTGACCCGAACGATGAGTCACCTGCAAACGTTGATGCTGCTGTAAGTTGTCACATCTTTATTTCATAACTTTATTTATTATTTCCACCTGTAGTTTATAATTCTGTAAATAGAAACGGAAACTGACATTAGGATTGTAATTAACATAAAACAATAATTCAAATATCAGTCTGATCAATATTCACAATTTTGTTTATTCAAAATATCAAATTCCACCTACTCAATAAAATATGTCCAAAATGGTCATTTGCTAGAATGTACCCACCTCTTTTAAAACATGAGATGTTATTTACTTAACTTTGTTATATACTAACCATCAATTATCTTTTAATCTTGTAAATTATCGGACAATTTGCAGAAAGAATTTCGTGAAAATCGAAGGAAATTCAAGCAAAGTGTAGCAAAGGTGGTTCGTAAAAGTCAGGGACTGTAAGGTTTACTTGATCATGTCTCTCTTCGCCTTTATATAGATTATTTTCACTTTAAATAAAGTCAGCAGTGGTTAATGTATTGCTGTCATAATCTCTTTGTAGTTTCCTACTTGTAAATTTTCTACAGTTTTTCTTTCCTGAAAATTCTCACAAACTTTTTTTCTGCAATCAAACTGGATTCAGCATTTCTCACTGCTGCTGCTAAAGCTTTGAAATGAAAAATTAATTTCTGATTTCATTTTTAACAGACAACAAACATGTACTGAGGAAATATATGTCTCGTGTTTGATTGGTGATATCATCTATTGTTATTTTACATCTATAAGTTGATTACTTTACTGTTTGGGTTTTATTCTGTTTTAAGTGTAATTTTCTTTTGAAAAGATAAAATGCATTGAGTTTAAATAAATTTATTCATTGATTGATTGATTCAACACATGGTTACTAAATTATAGCAGCTTTTATAGTAACCACAGAATCATAAAGTTGTTGTCTTCTGAATGTAGAAAATAGACAAATTTTGACAAGTTGTAATGATAGGTATTGCTCAGTGTCCTCCAGAAAAGCTTTTAAAGTTTCCTTCTGATGTTAGTTTGTCTTCTCTGATTAGCTTGCAAGTATCTTTAAAACGAAGACAGCGACGGCTGATGTTGTGTTTGCCTTTTGTATCTTCCTATACAGAAGATTTTTAGGATTCTTTCATCCAACGGGGTGTCCGAGCCAGCAAAACCTCTACTAGATTAGCTTCTTGTACATTGTTGTCAAGATTGTGTGCTTCAACACTTGATCTTTTGCTACTACCTTGTATAATAAAGTAAAATTACAATAAGATGAAAAATTAGTAAAGAAAATGTAAAACATCAGAATTATATGATATGATGTTTTGTAAAAGTGGATCAAACGATGTATGCCTTTTTTGGTTTCTTTAAATATTTTCTTCAAATTTATTTATTTCAATAAATGCGAAGGAGGGTGCCTGAAGAGAGCACCTCTCGCCAACACACATTCTCACAAATAACATCTATTTAGTCAAAAATATAGAAAGTAAAAGATGTAACACATGGCATTTCAGTAGTCATCAAAGCATATAACAGTGAACAATTACATAGAAGGAAAAAAATCACAGTTTAGAAATGACAATGTTGGCAATATTATGACGGTTCAACTTCTGCTTGAACAATAATATTATCCTATAATAATTCTTTTTCTATAAAAAGTATTTATTTCTTATATTATATATATTTTAATTTGATTCAGAAACTTTTACATATATCAATACTGATTATAAACATTTATTAAACTAAGTTAGAATTACTTTCCAAATATTCTACAGATGCATTATAATACACACATCTAAAAAAATAAAAGTTTATTAAATGATTTTCCTATTTGCCGGAAGGAAATTTCATTAAGTCCTTTCCTCAATTAAACAAATATGAATACAGTAAACTAGTTTCTACTTAGTACTTAGTCTTGTCTTAAATTTTTTTATTAAATTTTTGTAACTTTCCACTATTTTAATTATTTATCATTTTCTACAAAAAAAAGTAATAAATACACAACATTGTAGGATTTAATATTCGTGGAAATTTATTAAAATTAAAAAAACAGCTTTCTTTGAAATACTCATTAAGATACAATCATCATATAGCCCCATAGGGCGTGTTTCAGTGCCCCTGATTTGGATTTACTAATACTAAATTTAGAATAATTTTATTCTTAATCTTTTATTCAAGTTGATAATCTTGATTTGATAAAAACGCTTTTTCTTAGCTAATAGATCGAAAAGTTATATTGCTTTTTGAAGTTTGATTTATGAATATATTTTTTCATTTATGTTATGTGATTAAAACTAAATGTAATTAGCGCAGAAATATCATCGAAAATTATTTTTTGCTTGTAGGTCTAAACTTTGTAAAAAGTTTAAACAAAAACCAAGTTTTGAAACAGTCTCTTAGATAAAAATTTAATTAATTGCAAGTAAATATTTATGCAAAAATCAAATACAAGTAATTTATTTCAAACATTCATTTCAAATATAAAAAAGTTAATGAAAATCGGTATAGATAAAAAAAGAAATCTATATTTAAGTACAACTATAAAACAAAATTTCTACAAAAATCTTAATTTTTTTTGAAAATAATCACAAGATCTTTATTTAAATTCTAATTTTGATAGCTTGCTGCTGATAAGATAGAATTATTAATCAATTATACACAAAAGTTATAAACTCTAAAAACTTTAGTATTTTTTTCAACTTAGGTAAAATCCCCTGTAAGCAATCATATTTTGACAAATATTAATATTCATCGTATGTTCCTATTTACTTTTTAACTATTTATAATTTAAGGTTAGAATTTCTTAACTGAAAACTAGATAAGTTCTGTCTTAAACTTGCTAAGAAATTATATTTTTATTATATAAAGTAATTGATAATATTTCATTAGAAACGATATTTAAATAATTTGTCAACAAATTTATTTATTCTTAATTTTTTTTGAATGTATGAAACTCTTATTTCAATTAAAATGTTTTATTCTCTATATAAAAACAATTAATCCTTCTAAAATTTGAATTAAAACTATTTTTTTTAATTATATTGTATTTATGTTTGGTTTTCTAATTGTTTCTTATATTTTATTTTTCAAAGTTGTTATTGAATTTTAAACTCTGCAATGTCATTAGAAAATGATTAGTAAGTTTTTTTTCAACATTTTACTAAATAACAATTATTTAAAGTAAATCATAAATATGCTGACTTCAATACTTTTCAAGTTTCAATTTTCTTTAATTACTTATTTCACAGAATTAAACTTTTTAACTTATTTATTTTGTCAACAAATTAAAATTTAAAGTTATATTTGATATATTTTTTTAATAATTAAACATTTTTGTTTATATTATTTATTTCTATACAATTTTTTATTTGCTAGAACTTATCTAAAACTTTATTATTTTATTCTTTCAGTATATATTTGGACTATAATGCTACTACTCCATTAGCTAAAGAAGTTGTTGAGAGTATTTCAAATTCTTTACAACATTGGGGAAACCCAAGCAGTAAAAACCCAGCTGGTAAAATAATTAATCCATTTTTAAACTCATTTTTTAATTATTTAAGTTTTCCTTACATACTTGAATTAAAAACAAAACAATCTTTTAATTTAATTTATGAAATTTCAGGTGAGAAAGCAAAACAACTTTTAGTTGAATCTCGAGAAAAAGTGGCTTCATGTATAAATGGAAATGAAAAAAATATTATATTTACTTCTGGAGGAACTGAAGCTAATAATTGGGTTATACAATCCTCATTAAAATTATTCAAACAGACAGAAAAAGGAATTCCAGATGTAATTACAACTGATGTTGAACATGATTCTATTATTGTACCTCTGAAAAAGCTAGAAGAAGAAGGAGAGATTAGTAAGATCTGTTTCTAAGAAGTCTATTGTCTCAATGATTTGTTTGTAGATTTAATCCTGCTGAAAATTGATCATAAGTCTGGTGAATTAGAAATTGAAGATTTGTCTTCAAAAATAACTCCTCAGACATGCTTAGTTTCAGTTATGTGGGCAAATAATGAAACAGGAACTATCATGGTGACGGTTTTAATTGACAAAACAGCTTCATTTAAATCTTTTATTGTTTTAGCCTATCAAAAGAATTTCTGAAATTATTAAAAATCGAGAAAAAGAGTTAAAAAAACGAATATATTTTCATACTGATGCCGCTCAAGCTGTTGGAAAAGTTCCTGTTGATGTAGTTGATACAGAAGTTGATTTTCTAACAATCGTAGGACATAAAGTTAGTTATTGATTAATCAAATAATTGTCTTTGGATAAAATAAAGTTTTAGAGATAAAAGTTTAAATATTCTTCTATATTTTACAAACCTCAAAATATTTACATTTAAATAATAATATTGTGTTCGCTCCAAAATAAGTTGTCTTCATGAATAAATAAACAGAGACTATTTGTTATGTAAAGTTTTATGGACCAAAAATTGGGGCACTTTATGTAAAAGATTTAGAGAATGAAGCGATTATCCCATTATTTTATGGAGGTGGACAAGAGTTTGGATGGAGGTCAGGGACTGAAAATATTCCTATGATCGTTGGTTTGGGTTCTGCTTGCTCATTGGTACACGAAAATTTAGAGAAATATTCAATGAATATGGAAAAGACAAGAAATTATTTGAAAAAGATGTTAAAAGTATGATTGAAGAAGAATAACAATTGTTACTTTTAATTCTTAAATCAATATCTTAATTTCTTTTTATACAATTGTAAAGAAAACATTTGGAGATAAAAATTTATCATTCAACTGCAAATCACCCAAATGTATTCCAAATACTTGCAACGTTTCAATCAACATCAAAGGATGTAAAGGTAAAGCTGCTACTTTCAACTTTATAAATTCAATTTAAAAATAACTTTTCTGATTGGAGTATGTAGTTCAAAACACTTCAAAGTTTTATAAACTGCTGAAGATTTTAATAAGATGTTGTACCTCTTGTAGTTTAGATTGACAAACCACTTATCTATTTCTACTTTCTTTGTATGTCAGGGTACAAAATATTGGAGGGTTTGAAACGGTTTTATTGTAGTACTGGTTCTGCATGTCATTCTAATTGTGAGGAACCTTCTAAAATATTATTAAAGTTTGGAATTGATAGAAATGTCGCAATGAATGCACTTCGGATTTCTACTGGTAGAGACACAACATTAGAAGATATTGATGTAGCTGTATTTGATCTTCTGCGCGTTGTTCAAACTCTTCAAAATCAATAATAAAGATTCCCAATCAAAACCTGAAAATAAGTTTACATTAAAGAATTATTTGTGGCCAAATTTGATATATCGTTTATATTTCCAATCATTTGATTCATGTTCAAAACTTTTTTGTTTTTTAATTGGTTTTCAGTATCTGTTTGTTGCAATTATAGAATAAAAAAGCTGTAAATAAATTGAAATTTAACATATTTATCAGTTTTACATATTCTATTTGAAAACGATCGAATAAATTTGAAAATTCCGAAAAATTTATGGAATTTGCAGAACATACTTTTTAAAAATTCCTCTCTATTTAAAAACTCTGTTGTTGTAGAACACCATCAACAGAAAAATTGGAAAGCTTTCAGTCAGATTAATTGAATTTCTAGATCAAGTCTAAACGATTTATAAAATATCAAAGATGATAAAAATAGTTTCAAGATCTCTAGATATTAACTTGAAATATCTAAAAGAAAAATTACGAAACTAATTTAGTGAAAGTGGCTAGTAATGATGAACTTTTAGGTCTAATTCAGTTTAAAGTTTTTAATAAATTAATTTTTTAATTATTTGATAATTTCACCATCTTTTAGTTTCAGATTGTAGAATAAAATATATTTTAGTATTATTATTAAAAGAAGATTACATTAAAGTTTCAAATTCATTGGTCAAAAAAAAACATTTAAACAAAAATCCTGCAAATTCTTTTAATAATAATGGCCTTGACCGAGAACGGCTAAGATAGTTGTGCTCAAGAGATGTTAATAAAAATGTAGTAAAACATTAAAATAAAAAAGAACAAAAGTTTTTAGAGTTTTTCCTTTTCTTTGATGCTGATTTTCTTGTCTTCAGTTGTTTGCGGAGTAGAGAACCGTATTCGGAGAGTAGAGAATGATAAGGCTTTTAGCACCAAGATATTAAAAAAATACTTTCAGTGTTTTCAAATAATTTCTAAATTAAAATATTTATATTTGAGCTAATTTTTATAGGTTTTTTTAATGAATTATATAGTAGCATTTGTGACAAAAAACGTTTTGACCATTTTCTCCGCAGATGCCTTGCAACTTATTGTCATGGATACATAAAATCACATATTTACGATATTTGAGTTAAGGTGAAGCTGCTCACATTTCAAAGATTTAGCCGGTTTTATCATGGAGCAGAAAAAAGCCTATAATTCATCTGTTCGTGTTGGAAATTGGTTTGAAGACACATGTCTTGAAGAGGTTACTTAATTAGTTAATTTATTTATAAGATAACTTTGAGGTTAATTAATATTTTGCAAAACTTAGCTTATCATCTATTTTGGTAACTTTTTTAATATTTCTATAAAATTGTTTCCACAAAAATAGTTGTCAATCTTTTTTTTTTACTATTTAGTAGAGATTGCTTCAGTTTAATAAGCTTCAAAAATTATTTAAATATTTTGAAAAATATTTTTTGAAATTGATAAAAAAGAACTTTTTCAAAATATTCAAAAAACTTTTTCAGGGTTTATTAAAAGATTTTATTGGGAAAAAAGAAAGAGGTGAATTATATATTCAAAAAATTCAAAATATTTTGGATACAATATTAAAACATGCAAGTATTTCTAACTAAATTATCTGAACTACTAAATACTTTTCAATGATTTCAAATTAAAATTTTTTCGAAACAGATTATTTTTTATATCAAAAAATGGAACTTATTTAATAGAATTTAATAATATGTAACCTTTTACTTGTCAAATATCAGTTTTTGATGTAATTGATCGTTGTTATAGACAGAACTAAGCGTTACACAGGATGGTTTTATACATTTTGGTGATAAAGTTATGGTAATAAACCCAGGTAAAGAACCAAGTGACACTCCACTAACTCAGGTTAAACTTCATTTTTTATACAGAAAGTTTAATTTTTATGTAAAATCAAGCAAACAATTTTACCTAAATATCTTAAAGTTTAAAATATAAGAGATTTTTATCATTTAAAATAAAACAAATAACTTTTAGATTAGTTGTGAACTTTAAGTAATTTTTTTGATTTAAATTTTAAAGTAAACAAAAATATGATCATATTAGAATTATAAATCTTTAAATTTACTAAATAATTTTATATAATTTAGTTGGAACCGCCTAGGCTAGCTTGTTCACTTTCCATTAATGCTGAAGAGTACACTTTGTTTAATGATTCATGTATAACTTCACCTTGTGAAGTTTCAGCCTCTAAACTGCTCAACCCTTGCAAACGAAACACGTTTGTGATTACCAGGTAACATCTATTAACTTTTAACTAATCTGTTTGTTATAATTATTATAATTTAATCTTTCTTAATTCTATCTAATCAGGTTGAAATATTTTTAACTTGTTATTTGACACAAGTTTTGTATTTTTTATTTGATTAGTTTTATCTATAGTAACTTTTATTTGAAAACATTTTAGTGTTGATGGAAGCGCAGAGGGTGATAAGCTTTGCTTCGGTCAGCCGTTTGCTTTATCTACTTTACCTGGCTACACAGGAAATGTCAGTTAAAATTCAGTTTTATTTATTTATTACTATAAAAGCGAAGGAGGGTACCTGAAGAGAGCACCTCTCGCTAACACACATTCTCACAAATAACATCTATTTAGTTAGAAATATAGAAAGTAAAAGATGTAACAAATGGTATTTCAGTAATCCTCAAAACATATAACAATGAACAATTACAATTTTATATTCACAATTCATAAAAATTCTCTTTAAATTTAGAATTGAAATTTTATAATTAATTTCAAAAAACTTTAAAACTAAATTAACTATTGATTGAAATTAGTTGAAATTATGGAGTGACCACATACATTTCAACCAAAAAGCTAAAAAATCAAAATCTCAACTTGTGCATCTAATTGAGGATATCAACTACTTGAGTGTTTGGAACGTTCTAACTCTTAATCACAACCATAGACTTGAATGCGAAGGTTTACCAGTTCCTGTCAGTAAAACTCTTAAATTATCAACAAAATTATCAACTGAGTTTTCAGGCTAACTCCAAACTAGTCTTGCATCACTGCAAAACGGGGCAAAAGCTGGCTTTGATGGACCAATTTAAGTTGAGGTAAACTTCAAGACTGATAAAAAGTTAATCAATTCTTTTCAAAATTTATTTTTCTTATCAAAAACGAAATATCGGTCAGTTTATTTAAGTTTGTTTCAGGACACCTTTTGGTCAGGACTTTGAAGTTTCTGCCCAAACAACTCTGAACCCTCATAGAGCTGAAGTTGACCAAAATCATTGGGTCTTGGTCACTGGTAATCCCGGTGACACAAAAAAGACCATTTTGAACAAGTAAGTTTAAAACAATAGAAAATCATCTGAATAAAAACAAATTATTTAGAAGTAATAATTTTTCTTGATTTTTTTAGAGTTAGAAAGTCGATAATAGAAGACAGTTTGCTGCATGAACAACAAGAACAAGAAGATTCTATTAAACCCTGGGTCATTGATTCGAAAGAAAACGAATCAACATAAACTCTAAACTGTGATTCAATTACACTAAAAATATCTGAAATTTTGAAAATATCTCATTATAAATAGACTAACATAAATTTAAAGCATCAAAACGCATCTATAGTTCAAAGCATTTTGTGTATAAATCTGTAAATAAAAAACTTCAAAATAACGATCTACTTTATAGGAAGCAGTTTGTAACCTTTGTAACAATATGAGATTCACAAAATTTGTTTCAATAGCTCTACTTAAAAGTATCTTTAGTTCAAAGATGTAAAATTTGATCAGTTTTTTTTGTCCCTTTTTAAACAAAGGTTTGTTAAACTCTGAAAATGACATGTTTAGATATATTAGATGTTCTAATTAAAAGTTTTTATTTAAATGATTAATTCTAAAATCTGCGCTTTCAAATTACCTCTGCTAAATATTGAGCTCCATTAATTTACCTAAAATCATTTTATAAACTAAAATAGATAAACCTATGATCTGAATTCACAGAATTAATTTTGAAATACAAATAATATCGACAACATGTTTTTCGGTTTTTACAATCAAAATACAAAATACTTTCAGTAACAAAATATTTCCTTGAAAACAATTACCAAAGATTTACATCAAAATGTTTAATTTAAAAACAAAATAATCTCTAAAAAATTCAACTCTTCTTAAAGTGATAAAAATCGTCGAACGAAGAGTGTTTTAAACTCTCAAATATATGTTATTTATTAGTTCATTTACTTGAAAATAATTGAAGTATTGATAATGGCCTGCTTCGGCCATACTGGGTGTGCTATGGGAGTGTTGTCAAAAACATAATGAAATACAAAAGTGTCTTCCTTTTCTTCTCTATCTTTCATTTACTTGTCCTTCCGGAACAGGAAACGTCATTCGGAGCGATCTGCTGCAAAATCTTCCCATTTGCTCGCAAGAATGAATTTTATACTTAAATATTTCAAAAAAATATAATTCTTAAATATGAATAAATAAGTAAAAATATGAAGAGATAACGAATAAGCCAGAATTATTTGAGTTTTGTTAATTTTAGATTAAGTGAATAACGCCATTTTCAAAGTTTATTGTTTTGAAAAAAGTACTTTCATGAGATATCAATCAGTTTTAGAAAGTTGGATTTATTTACTAAAAATTCACTCAACCTTGTGTTACTTTTCTACGAATTCCAGGAAGTAAAATGAATAAGTTCATCAATAATTAATCATTTTCATCACAAAAGATTAATTATCTGAAAATTCTTTTTGCCGGTTTGTTGTTTAACAGATATTTTCGTTTCTCAAAGAAACGCCTTAAAAGATTTGTTGGAAAGTTTTTATCAGTTGAACTTTGAGACATCAAATTTCGCCTTACTGAAATATCATTGTAAATTATTCAAGTTTTCTTCATAAATATCTATTTAAAAAATTTAAACTACTTTTATATTGAAAATGCTAATTACAACATTTAAATATTATTTATAAAATAAAACATATTCATAGGGATTGTTTTTAAAAGTCCAAAATATTTCAAGATTATTTAGTTTTATTATATAAGTATTTTCCGATTTGTACCCTAATTTTTTGAAAAAGTTTTATCTAAGTCAAAAAAAACAAAAAAAAATTGCAAAGATGTATATAAGCGTCTTTTTATAATAAATATTTGTTAATATTTAAAAATATTTTTATATAAAAGATAAAGAAAAATAAATTTAGTTTAATCAAGTTATTTTTAAATAACCTACATCTGCAAATTTCAAGTTGATTTATTGAATCTATTTTGCATCCGGTAAAACATTGATTTGGTAAAACAGTTGTAAAAGTGACGGTTTTACCAAATCAATAGTATGAAGAAGTAGTAAGCGAATACAGATAACAAAATATCTGAAAACTTTAAGAATTTTTTACTAAAATACGTATTTTTCAAAAGTAAATGTTGTTGTCCTATTAGAAGCTAAAAATAGTAGCTTAAAAAAAGCTTTTCCTTATTCAATCGAAAAAATATTGTAATAATAACAATATAAATATAAATAATAATAATAATATTATTGTATTTTTGATTTCTTCAACAACATAAACCGATTGTGTTGATAAATTAAGAGTATTATTAGAAGTCTATCTTTCTAAACGTTTAAAACTTGCAACTCTATCAATGTATAAGTATAATTTTAAAATTGAAAAATGATAATAGTAAAAAATAATAAGAATTTAGATCTAATGCTAAACTTCTAGCTATTATAATCGCTTAAAAACATTAGTTTGATGGTTGATAAACTTAACAAAAGTTATGCAATTTTAAAGATTCTTATTATAAAAAGAAAGTAATGAAGAAAATATAAGTAATTTAAATAGATTTTAATGAAAAAATAAGTTTTGATAATTGTTGAATTTAGATTTAAGTGAATTTTATATTATTCTTTATTTCTACTAGCTAAATAATTAAAATCTGTACAAATGTTTTAACAATTAGCGTAATATTGTGATTGATTTCTAGGATTTAAAATTGTATAATTTTAAGCAATTTTTATATGTCATTTACTATACTAGGTCATACTTTTAAACTAAATTAAGAAGTTTGTAAAAAAACTTACAAAATTTATACAGAATGTTGTAAAATGTGATTGGAAACTCTAGTAAGCTAACATTAGTACAATTTATTACTGTTTCTAAGCAAAAGAAGCGTTAGTCATTTACAAAGTTTTCGCACGCGTATATTCCTTCGACGTCTATATTTAGGAAAAAAACGAGATTTGATATTTATAATTTGCATTTTGAATTAATTACAAATATATATCTAGTTTTTTATAGGTGATGCATTAATAAACATCAAAAATTTAATTTTTTTAGCAGCTACAAGTTTATTTTTTACTTATTAGTTGTATTTTAAGTTTTAAGTATTTATTTAAGATAAAAAATTTATTTTTTAGTGATATATTAAAGTATTTTTTAAATATTTTCAAGTTTAAATTAAATAGTTTATTAAATTAGTAAAAAAATTGTTTTTAAATATCTTAAGGTTCAAATTTAAATTTAATGTAAACAATTTATTAAAAAAGTTGTTATTTTTAATAACAAATAATCTATATTTGTAATTATGACAAGTAGTTTTCATAATAATTATTATTTGATATATAATATTTAGTTTATTTTCTTTTTCATAAATATAATAAAAAAATATAAGAAAAATCTTTTTATAATAGAAATTTATAAATTTAAATTTTATGAAATGAAACATTATTTTTATTAGATAAAAATGTAATAATTTTAAAAATTGCTTAAATGTATAAAAAAGTTCTTCAGGTTATTTATATAGTAGAAAATGTTTCTTAAATTGAATAATTATGTTTTTGTCAACATTAATAAGTAAGCAAATTGTTTACTTTCAGTTAAAACATAATTTCGATGTATTTATTACAATATTTTTACAAAGTAATTGGTTTTTCATTTCAAAAATCAGAGCATTTGGTTTTTCAATAAATTTTAGCTCATTTATATTTTAGAAAATAAATATTGAAATATCAGATAATTTTAGGAATCTTGTATTTATATGAATACTAAAATATCAATCTTTTAAACTTCTGTTTGTGTAAATTATAATTCTTAAAAATAAAAAAAGATTTTTAATTTATCAATAAAATTTCCAAACTAGAGAAAGTTTAAGATTTTTTGTAATCTGTTAGAATGTAATTTTTGAGTTAGTTTCAGTGAAAAATTTATTAGTTCATATTATTCTTGTATTCTAATTACTTTTGATGAAGTTACATAACTCATAAAAAGTTATTAATAGTAAGAATGGTTCAATAGTTTACAAACGCTTAAAAAATTTTTTAGTTTTCCTTATTTTATGTAAAGAATTTTAATTTGTTATTATAGCTTAAGTAAACACTAAACTATATTGAACTTTTTAAAGACTTTTATTATAGTTGGTAGCAGTTATTATGTATTTTATTATTATATTTCTATCTACAACTGTACTAGAATTTGCTAGTTATATACTTTGTATTTTTAGAACTATTTTCAAGTTTAAAGTTAATGAAAATTTTTATCTATGATTTTTCAATGAGTAATAAAAGTTTAACAATAAATTTTTTTCTAGTTTTTTTAGTTACCTAACTTTGTATGATAGAATATACAATAAAAGAAAAATGATTATATTTGTTTAGACTTTTAGTGGTTTTATAGTGTGTTAGTCTTCATTAAGACAGAACTTCTACAAATATTAAAAAAATTCGATTACTTATTAGTTTAGTTTAAACATTTCAAAAACTTTTTTGATCTTTATTCTCTATTTAAAAAATAAATTTTTAAGCTTTTACTAGTTTAACTTTAATCCTAACTAATTGTTAATTTAGTTTGTCTATAACTAATTTCAAAATTTTTTTTTATATATCCATATTCTTATAAATTTATTTTTAAGTTTATTTTTTATATCATAAAATAAAGTTTAATCTAAATATTATGTTCACAATTTTAATTGACTAATCATTTAAAGCAATGAACCGAAAAAATTGCTGATTTTTTTGTGCAGATTTTCTACAAAATTTACTTTCATTTTCTCTCAGTACTTTTAATAATTTTGGAAAGACATTTTTTCAGATTAGCAAAAATATTATTTGAATATTTCAATGTTTTAGATAATATTTAATATTTTTATAAAAAGATAAATTGTATACTATCTAAAAAAGGCTTTAACAATTGGTTTGAAATTGTGGTAAGAAGCTTATATTTTAGTATTAAAAACCAACTTTAATATGGTTTGTGCTATGTGGTAAATGTTGTACTGATAAAGTATATTGTGTATCAAGTTGTAGATAAAAGTTGTTATTTGGTTGGTTATTTGTCACTGTATTTTGAAATATACATTTTAAACTATAAAAAAGTCACACGAATGTTAATCTTAATTTAAGTTTTAATTACTTAAATCTTTTTCTGTTTGGTTGTTATTAAAAAAATACATTTTTTTAAACAAATAATTTTTATTTTAGAAGAATATCATTAAAAGCCCAACAAAAGATGCTTTTGGATTAACAAAATAGAGGTAATTAGTTTCTTTACACTTGAATGGATTTAAAAAAAGCTTTCAATCACAATAAATCGGGTTTTATCTAACCTGAAAATGTCAATTTCTAGTGTGATGATAATTGCATCTTCATCTTTAGTAGCATTTGTTTAAATATTAGACTTAGTAGGATGTAGAACAGCAGAATTTTCAAAACACTTCACAGATAATAATTCAATAATTGAAATATTTGAAAACTGTTTTCGAACAGCTGTTTGTAAATTAATAACAAACTTCTTTATCTTTTGTTATTTTCTTTCCTAATTCAAATAAATATATCCGTTTCCTAAATGTGAAATCTGACAGAGATTGATATTATTACAAATTAACACTAAATTTTCTAACTACTTGTCTAAACAACCTGTTTTTTTGCATTCTTACAACTAGTACCTTCTTTCTCATTTCTTTTTAATTAATTAAACCAATTTTTTATCTGTTTTTTTTTCTTTTTAGTTTACCAAAACGTAATTTCTCATCCTTAAAATCTAAACAAATAATCTTATCACTAATTTGTTGCTTCTACCAGCTGCTAGTATGTTACTTGACGTTTTGACATTTGTTCGCTTTCTCAAACCAACTTATCGTTGATTTTGTAGTCTTGTAATATTCTATATTTGATTATTCAAACTTGTTTACATTTTATTTAAACTTTTAACTAATTTTTTATTTTTTTATTTCTTAAATTAAATGACTAATTTTCTTAATTTTTGAAATTTGTTAAAAATCGAAAACTTTGTCGGCATCTTCTGGTAATTAATAAATAATTGAATAGTTTAATTTTGATAAAATCTTAATTTCACTGCTAAATTATTTCAGGTGAAAATATCAAAGTTTTATTTTCTAATTTCATTTAAATTACAAATAACAATTATAAATTTAATAAAAGTTTTTAACTTTAAGATCGGCCGTGAAAATAAAATATATTTATTTTCAGTAATATCGGGTTATTTATCTAAATAATTATAATATAAACATAATTATTTTTATTCAAATTTACGTTGAAAATTATATTTTTGTTAATTATATAAAAACCGCTGATTATTTGATAAGTTTTTTTTGAAAACATTGAATATATTTTAGAAGGTTTTCCGACAATTATAATTTGCATTTTTTTTATTGATTTAATTCCGAATTAAAATATTTTGCTTTTTTCAAAAAGATTAAATAAAAAAATATTCATTCTACAAGTTTAATATTAAACTGAATAATATTCTTTTATGTTTTGATATCTGTACGTCAATTTAAATCTAACTTTAAACTAATTTCTTTTCATTTAAGTCGAAAGTAATCTACAGTTTTGTAAATTAATTACACTTGTAGTTCAATTTGAATATTGGTTTGTTTATGGTTGCTTACATCCTAAAGTTTTATTTGCATTTAGTCAAGTTTGTCTTTGCTAAAAACTGAAAAAGTATTTACTTAAAAAGCTTGATGCAAGTCATTAAAATATAAATAATTCTAAGTAGCCAGCTTTTTTAGTGATCAATTTTCAAATAAACTTTTTAAGATGAAATGTTTTTCATCAATCCTTTCATGAAGGTCAAAAACAGAGAGCTTTTTGGTAAACATTTCTGTTTTACTGGAATTTCAAGCAAATAGTGGTTAACAATTGTCGGTTAATCTATTTATTCTGATTTTAAAATTAAATAAATTAATTTCAAATTAAATAAACTATAAGAGCTTTTTTGGAAAGATTTCAGTAAAAGAAATTCTTGTGGCTTTATTATGGTTCCTTTTTTTTTATCCAAATATTTTCGAATAGTTTACATTTTCTACATAAACCCATGCGTTTTACTACCTGGAATTTCATCTTTAACAACATTTTCTTTATCTTTCAAACTTTCTGAAACCAACAACAGTTTCGTGAAGCTTGATTTTTTCAATCTCTACATTTCCAAATAAAAAAAACTTCTTATTTTTATTATTAAGCTGAAAATAAATTGAAAATCTTTAAAAATGTTTTCTTTATTCCAACATTGATTAGAAAACTACATCTTTTACTGACTTTCTAGTAACCTCTTTTTCAAACTTTTTAAATAATTATAAATTATTTTGGAAAACGTAATTGTACAGACTTTTATTAAAGCCAATTAACTTTGTCAAACTATTTTATTGTTATTTAGAATTTGAGGTTATATTTATTTTATTAATTATATTTGAACTTTTATAACTTTGTTGAAACAATTACACCAAATTATTTAAATTTCATTTATTTGGTTTCAGCGGTTTATTAATTCAGCTGAAAAGACACAAAGGTTTATTTGAAAATGTTTCAAAATTTGATTGCTAGCAAAGAATTGGATAACTTTTAATAAATAAAAGATTTCTATTCTTTAAAATAATTGAATTTTTTAATCATCAAATTAATCTTACCAGTTTTTTTTTTGTAAATATTTAGTTTGATTGTCAGATAACTTTCAGACTATCACTTATAACATTTTAATCTATTAATTTATCAAAGGAATACATTGTTTATTTTTTATCCTTTCATTTCTACAAAGTCACTATTTTCCAATTTGACTTTCTGCTATAATTTCAGTTTATCTCTACTAATAGTTTAGCAAATATTTCAATTATCTAATTACAGTTTTAAAGAAATATGATTTGGTACTAATTTGTAGTTTCAGCATCTTCATATTTACATTTTTGTGAATAAAATAAACGAATAAAATTGACAAATAGGACCACATCAGTATTTGCTTGTCCGAATACTAGTACATCACCACCTTCTGCACTTCAAAACCTATCAACAAACGTATTTTATCGATATGAAATATTCTTTAAATCACTCTGTACGTTTTTTTCAGCTGTTTTAAACTGACAAAGCAGCTACTAGCACATGTCACGTGGTATCCTACAAAATCTTCTTTTTTATAGTAGAGATTATTTATGTTGGTAGATAAAAAGATTATTTGTGAAAATATTGAGTTTGATTCTTGCTTAAGAGGATTTCAAACCACTTTACAGTGTTGTTAGTTGATCAGATGATGTCATTAAACAAACTTCACTGTAATCAGTCTCATAGACATTAAAAAGTCGACAGCAAAGTATTCGAAAAGGTGAAATAAATGTGCTACAACCAACCAACTAACCATTGTCATAATTTCCAACAAACCTTTTGTAAACACAACTGTTAATTGTGGAATTTTTTGACATGCTTTCATGATGTCTTTCAATTTTCAAAATTTCTCTTTAAACTTTTCAACAAGATCTCCAAGCTTTTTACTGACTCACATCTCGCTTGTCACGCATCGCTGATTTTGTAGGCATCTTAACTTCTTTTTCTTTTTGTATGCCAGTTTATTTGCAGAGAAGCAAAAAACTTCTCTGTGGTGGTCACAAAGAATAAAGCTTCTGGTGTCATCTTTATGACGTCATTCCGTTTCTACTGACACTGCTTTCTTGCTTAATGAATTTTAAAGAATTTGTTTTTGTCTTCATTCTTACAACTGATTTGCATTTTTTCGACCAATCAAAATCGAGCTAGACGTTTTTGAAATTTGTTTATGTTTGAAGTTTACAGAAACTTTAATTTTTTATCACTTCAGTTAATAGTTAAAGATCAAAGAAGTTAATAAAATTCAGAATTTTTTCATCAACTAATTTGCATTTTCAGATCAGTTTTTAGTTTTAGAGAATTTATTTTCACTGCATTCGTAGAAATTGAAAAACTATCTGTGAATGATATCTATTTTTATTTCCAATTTCTTATTGTGCCAAATTTTTTGATACTCAAAATTGAATTAAATTCTATATCTGAGTTTTCACTGAGATTACCATCTACATGTATTCAGATGAAAATTTTGAAACTTTTGAAAGATCTAGTATCAGTCTCTACAATTTTTCTCGTTTCTATCTTTATCATTACTTTAAATAACTTTTTGTTGTGAAAATATTAACATTTTATATCTTGGCGTTGTTTTTAATGTACTGACATTTTCAGCTTTGATTTCCAATCCAATAAAATCAAGTCATCAAAAGTTCTTTGAAAATTACGATTTGATTCAACTATTTCATTAACTTTGTGACTTGATTTTGAAAAGTTGTAGCAGTTTGATTGAATTTTTTACAATTTCTGACTACTTGTGAAAAATTGCTACAAAAATGATTTAAATGTTTATTTTACTAAAAACTAAATTAAAAAGGGTAAAGATCAAACTTTTTTTGATTGTGAACACGTGTTAGAAGTTAGTGAAGATTTCAAATTTGTCTGTTCACCGGAAGTTACCGGATATTGATTTGTAGTTGTTGTTGTAAAAGAATTTTATTGTTAATTCAGTTTTGAGCAATTTTGACAATTAATTATTTGATTAAAAATTAATTTTGTAACTTTTAATTAAAAGAATTTATAAAAAATTGATATCTGAAACACAGAACCTAATTTTGCTGGTCGAAAAGCATCATCTACTTTTAACAATAAATTCTTTTTTCGACAATTATATGAAGATCTTGCCAAGTATACATCAATAGATGATTTCGTCACTACATCACATCTCATAATAACTGCAAATATATTCCGCCAAAATACAAGCCAATATCTTTTGTCATTGACATAACCACGACATCACTCAACTTGTAGTTTACTTATTTTAACAGGATCTATTTATCTTACATCAATATTTTCACCTTTCATTATCGACTTTTTCTTTTTATACAATTAATTATCTAAAGGTTCTTCTGACATTTTCAACAAATCATTTAATTTTCTTTTAATTATTTTATAAACAAACTTTTTTTTTTCACTTTTTTTACTTTCATGTTTTTTATGTGAAATTTATAAATCGAAGTATTTCTGTGTCATCTGCAACAAACCTTTTTTACTTTCAGTTGTCAGATGAAACATCGAATGAATTTTTGTGTCCTTATCAAATCACTTGTATGTCTATCATCAAATTCTTCCAAATAATTCACTCTTTTAACATATACTTCAAAATCAGATGGCGTAAAACTCTGAAGCTCTTTTTACCTCTAACAGAGTCTTAAGTCTTCAAAGGAATATTCCAAATAATTCTCATTAATTTGTTAGTGAGACAAGCAGATTAAACAAAGATAATCTTTTATAAAAGATTTAATCATCGATATATTTGATTATATAATCGTTTATATCTGCAGATAATTTTATAAAGTATTCAAATATTTAACTATTTTCAATATTTATAGATTCTTATAAAGTTATTATCAAATTATTTAGATATAATATAAATAATTTCTCGTGTCATAGTAGGTTCTACTTTTATTCAAATATTTTCTGGAATCAGTTTCTTTTAATAATTTCAATTTATTACTTTTTGAAAAATTCAAATATTTTTGGTGCTTTTCAAACCCTGCGGTTTATATAAGATTTAAAAAACAATGACAGAAACAAATTAGTCTGTTAAAAAGCTACTTATATTCTTGTGATTGTTTTAATATTCAATATTATCAGATGTTACTATCAGACATTTGTTAGTTTACATACTTTTCATATTTCAATTATATCTTATTGTATTTAGTTGACTGGTTTATTAGTCGAATAAATCTCAAAACGAAATTAAATTTCCTAAAAATAACGATTTATGAAATGATCGTGAATACCCAATCTATTTCTTCAACTTGTTTAGCTTCATCGGATTTTTACAAACTTTTATCAGTCACAGCCAGCGCTGATGACGTCATCACAACGATAGTTGGCTCTTAAATAACTTTATAAAAAGCTTAACGTGCTAAAAATTGGAATAAAGCAAGAAAAAGCTCGACAAGGTGGTGTGTTAACTGTTCAAACTTTATTCCAATTTAATTTCAATTTAGCAAAACGCTTGGTTGAGAAACTTAATATTCACTTCGTGTTTCAAATCACCCGTCTTCAGCCTTACTCTTGTCTTTTTTTCAATCTTTTTTTTTTGAGTTTATTCTGAGAAAAGATAGATTTACTGATTAGGTTTTAATCGAAGTATTTTTTAGTTTTCAGCATTTTTTATTCCGATATGAAATTGTCTTTTTGAAGTCAACTGTTCAATGTGGAATTTGTGAATTGATTAAAACCAGACAAATGTTGATGTTTGTACCACATCACCAATTTGCTGGTGGTCGATGTAAAAATTATATTGAAAAGTAAACGGATGATGTGACAAACTCACTAAAGAATTCTCTAGTATTTCTACTTTTTTAAATAATTAAATCTTTATCTAATTTGATAATTATTTTGAAAACCACATTTTTCAGAACCTTCTTTTGTGGGTTTTATGTGAAATGGTTTGAACAGTTTTTTTGTAAATTTCAGAATTCTAGAGATCGTTGTCTTTTAACTTTGATGAAATTCTTTGAATATCTTCGTTTTAGTTTGATAGTATTTGTGTTGTCAATTGCACACTTAAATTGTAATAATTCTCAAACCAAATCAGTTTGTATCTGAAAATATTTTTATGTTTAATAAATTGTCGATAGTTTTTCAACTCATCGCTTTTTTCAACTGACTTTTGTGCCAAAAATTACTTCAAAAATAATTTGCTTCTAACCCGAGTTGTTTCATCAAAGTAAAAACAAAATTATCATCTTCGAAAAGATGACGTTGAAAACGTTAAAAAATCAAATTTAAGTAATTAAAAGAAGACAGATTGAAATCCAATTAAATATTTGACATTTATAAATTGTAAGAACTGAATACTACTCAATAAGAAAATTTCAAAGTATTCAAAACCACATCAAATCTGAAAAGGTCCCAAAGCTGTCAAAACAGAATCCAAACTTACTCCTGATCAGCTTATCTTTAAGTTCTTGTCAATTTTTTTCACAAAGATTTTATGGACGCAGATAAACTCTGATCAATTTAGTATTTAGTGAAGTCAGCAAAATTTTGAAAGTTATTGATTTAATAGCTGATATTAATCTTTATTCTTGTCTAAGTTTCAAAATTGTAGAAATTATTTTGTGAATGTTTTTCTTCTGGGAAATCTATGATTAAGTCATGTTGTCTGTCTTGAAATTTGCTAGCGATCTGATAGACCGCTTTTAATTATCAAATGTCATTTTTACTTCTTTTATGTTTCTTAACAATTATTTATTGGATACGTTCAACTATATCAGTTGCTTTAATGAAGTTATTTTTTTGTCTTTTAGTGATTATCTTTATTTATCTAGAAGTTGCAGCACTTTTCCTTATTTGGTTTTTTCATCAGCTAAACTTTTTCCGATTTTGATTTAAATTGTTGCTTATTAGCCGCATAGGTTTTTATTTTACGTTTGTTTTGCTGTTTACTTTTACAAATCAAACAATAGATCTTGTCAACATTTTTAATTCATTTAATTTTGTTTTAGTTAATAAGTAATAAATATTTATAAAATTATCCGTAATTTCTTCACTAACTAACCATGCTGTTAGATAATTATGATTTAGTTATTTTTTCGAGATAACAACAAGAATTTATTTTAATTTTGTTCAGTTTTCAAATTGAAGAAATTCTTTAATTTTTTCCAGTTTGAAATATTTTTCCACATTTTCTTACAAATATTTATGATTTATCAGAAAAGCTTTTTGAACCTAAACTTATTTTGTTACATTTAAACTTTAGTGATCAGCAAATACTTTTTTTTTAAAGGTTTTTACATCTTTTGAATATATTTACTTCTATAGAAAATTCCTTTTCTATTGAAATGGGTTAGACAAGAGTTTTTTGATAAATTTCGTTTCGATATTTTCACAATAAATATTCATTTTAATTTATCTTTTTTACGTTTTATCATCTTGAAGTGCTTGTAAACGTGTTTTTACTTCTTAAAAAGCATGTATCAGTTACTAAATTAAATAAATCTTTTATTAAGTTCTTTTTTTTTACTTTTTTTTATTTAAAACTTTTTGTGTCAAATTATATTTTATTATTATTTAATTTCGTTGTTTGAAAGTTTGAGTTGTAGGTGGAAACAATCAAGTAGATTAAATTGAAGTAATTTCAATTCTACAGCTAGTTTAATTACTACATCAACAGCTAACAAGTGTTTGAATTAAAAAGCTTCATGAAAATTATTCAGTTTTCAACGTGAATTCAGATTCCAGGTGTTAAACCAATTGAAGATTTTGTTTGTGATTGAAGCATTAGTAATAACAGCTGTAATCATTTTTATAATTACATCACCTTAATCAAAAGTTCATTCAATCTATTAACAGTAGCTAGAATTTTACAGTTTAGTAACCACTACATGTTATGTCAGTCAATATATCTATTTGATAAAAGATTATTTGTGACTTTTTAGCATTCAATTAATTGATTTTTTATCAAGTCTTTACATATCACGTTTTGGTAATTTATTCATAAAATTTCCAAATCAGTTTGTCAAATGCTAATTATTTGATAATTTACTGGAAGGTGTTTTGAAATTTCTAAGAATTACAAATTGAATACTGCTAAAATGTAATTGAATGTAAAGGAAAAAAAGGTTTGTTTTTAAGAAATTAGAAACTGTTTGTAATAGTTTTATTGAAATTACAGCTAACTAATTGTAAAGAAAGTGAAAAAAAGTGCGTGAAGTTTCTATGAATGTTAGTCAGAATATAAGTGAAAGGATAACTTGTTGAAAACTTCAGAACGTTATTAAATAGAGATTTCATCTTAGAATCATTCAAGTACTTTAAGTCTCATATATGATGACGTGTTTTATTGTTTGCAGAAGCTCCAGCTCGTTCTACTACTAATGTTAAACTTTCAATGAATACAATCCCAACTAAAGTATTTCTTTGATGAACCCACCACTAGTAAGAACTTAGGTTTTATCTTATTCGATTTGTTTGAATTAAAAACTCAAATGCCTTTTCAAAGTAAGTTTGTCATTATTCTAGTTTATTTTTCATAAATTTCTTCAGTTTTTTTTGTAGCTTTTCTATTTTTTTTTGTATCGATTTAAACTTTAAAGTAATTTTTTTCTGTGATTTACTTATTTACAACTGAAAATACTTGCTCATGTAAACTTCAATGAAAACTTCAGCTACATCTACTAGTAGTTCAACTCAATTTTGTTTTTTTGGGAATTTTTGTCCTTCAAATAGTTACTGTTTTGAAATGATCGGATTTTTATGAGTCATATTTTCATGGCACTTTCTCGTATTTCTTTTGCATTTTAGAAACGCAAAAATCTTTGGAAACGGAAATAGTTGGAGAAGCAATTATAATAATTCTCCGAAAATTCAATAATCAATAATTTTTCTACTTTTATGAAACTCAGTTTCAGTTTTTATAAATATTTAAACAAAATATTTGACAACTTTGTTTACAGTTGAAAGTATTCAAAGGCATAATTGACATTTTTATATCTTAACAATTATCAATATTGCTTACAGGATTATCAACAGACGATTTTCTACAAAATAATCTTCAATTTCTTCACTTAGAGCAAGCAACTCAGTAATAAAGTGGTTTTTAGAACTTTTATTTTGTAAATGTTGACAATTTTCAGTCCTACCACCTCAGCAATTTGCTTAAAGTGCCTAAGTACTCCAAGAAGCAATCTGTAGATTTGGTTTTGTGTTTACAAGCAACTTCAATTGCTCAGTTAACTTCAGTATGGAAAGTTTACAGCAACAGCAGATAGAAATAGATTAGTTGATATTTTTGTTTTCAGCAAGAAGCTATTTATTAGTCAGTTATTAAAATGTTACCTGACAAAATTTCCCTTTTTAATCAGATTATTTTAATTTAAGTTGATTTACAAAAACGATTTCCAAAGTATTTAACATTTCACAAGTCTTTTTTTAGTTTACAATTTGAATAAATTTGATTGACTGATTTACAAATGTCTCATTTCAGCACAAGCTCTACCACTAAACTTATAAATAATTCGACAGCTAAACTTAAAATGAGACTTAGTAATCAACTTACTTTTGACTAAAAAGCTTAGAGCATTTTTTCTGAAGTATTTTTAAATTATATTCAATCATCCAACATTAATAGCGTTAGTTAGAAACTAGTCAAAGTAATTATGATATTAATAGTTAGTTAGGTAATCATAATTTTTGTGTATTTAATCTTGATTTTAATCCAACTGTATTTAAATACTTAACACCAATTCCATGTAGACAGTTTGAATGTAAGCTTACAAACTAGATCATAAATAATTAAATTCCTACTTAAAATAGAAGCAAAAGAAACAGTGTAAGATTTGAAAAAAGTTATTTAATTTTTACTTGAGAAGAAAGTTATCAGAATTAGTCGGTAAATAACGGATGTCAAAAAGGAAACCGAATGACTAGTATCAGTAGTGTAGACTAGCTTACAACTGGCGGCTTACTTCTACCATGATACGACAGCTAACACATTTGCATTCTACATTTAGTAACTCCAAGCAAATTAGTGGGTTATTTTCTGGGTTCTGTTTTTCTTTATCGACGTTTATCAATACTTCAGTTATATTTAGTTTTTAAAACGATCAAAAATTTATTTCAAATCTATTTATAACGCAAAAAAGTTTCAATAATCTTCACATAAACATCTTAAGTCAAATAAGTTTAGAAAATTGGTAATTTTTTGTTCACTTTTTTTTAAGGTTATTTTGATCAGATTGTGAAGTATAAAGAATGTTTCTTCGTTTGTAATGTTGACAAAAGAATTTTATTTATCTAATATAAATAATAATCAAATAGTTTTACTCGAGTTGTTTCAAACAGCTTCCATTGGATGACGTCATTTCCATTTCTTCGTTATTCAGTTAGGTTATGGGAAAATAAGTAAGTTTTGGCAGTCACTGATTTCACGTTGAACTAAAAGCTGTTACCAGAAATAACTCATAGTTTTCATTTGAAGATTGTTTTATTTTGAGTTATGTTTTTGTCACTAAATTTGATTATTTTGAATGACTTAAGTAAGAGTAACTCGTTTTAGTGATTTGAAACTTTAAAAATTGAACATTTTTTAATTGAATTTGTTGTAAAGTGAACATTTTTTATCTATGTTAAATATAACCGCAAGAAAACTAACTCTATTTATAAATATATTCTCAGCACAAGTTTGACATTTTTAGAGTATTCAAGTAAACAATATGTTACTGAAAGTATCTAGCACAGATTTTGTTAAGTTTTTCACTTACAACTTTTAAAGTTTTCTAATTGAGATTTAGTTGGAGTATTTTAATTAATTTATTGAAATTTGTTACAAACAAGATCTTCAAGAATAAATTATATTTTCTAAGAAACTTGAATAAGAACAGTTTTTTATGTTTATTAACTTTGCAACATTTAGATAAAGTCTTTTTGTTGGGTATCATAATGTTGTCGTTTGTTTTTCAACAATTTTCTTCTGTTTACAAAAGTTTTGTTTTTACTTATACTTTTTGTGTTTCTATAGAACTTTTTCATCTTATTTTCTCTGTTGTTTAACTGTTCATTGATTTATCTTCTAAACTTGTTCCTGTTTAGTTTATTCCTGTTCTACTCAGACTATCGAGTGTTGTTTGCTGATTGTTGGGTAAATACAGTAGATCAACTTCCAATAAATGAGTCGAACGAACGAAGACTTTCTTTTTGTTATGCTTCAATTACTTGGGTGGTGATCAAGCAATTTAACTTTGCAAAGATAGTTTGTCACGCTGTTAAAAGTGTGCTTGGTACAGGTGTTAAACGTTCAGTTTTGTTCAAAGTGTAATTAGTGTTTAAACGAGAAATTATGATGAAAATCGGTATTTACCGACTAGCCTCATGAAAGGCATTTATCTTTGAAGTGATTGACACACAAGCTTTGGATATGAACATACTTTTCAAACTCTAAATTTAAAATTGCCAAATACTATATCAACAAATTATAATTTTTGTCATTAAATGACAAAGTTGGGATTGTTTTTAAAATTCTAAATGTTTAAGTAATTTACAAACAAAGGCTGTTTTGTTTAAGATGCAAAGCTTATAGTGATTAACCAGGTACTTTTTGCTATTGGAAATGAATGTGAAATTATTCCTTACTTGATTGGCTTAGCTATAAATTGAATTTGTTTCTAACGTAGACGATGAGACAGAATTATGTAAGCTTTCGAAATTTGATGCTTACATATTTTAGGAGTAAATTAGTTTAGTGGACAGAACGTTTTGTAAGATATCTTTAAATAGTATAAATTGGTTTTTCCAAAATTTTAAAAGATTGATATTTTGTGATTATTAGAATAATGAAACAAATTGTATTATTTGATTTTTTTTTTTACAAATAAAGGATTTTTATAGTTATTTACTTTTAAAAATATTTTTATTTCCAAGTTTCTTTATTTCCTTTTAACAAATACATATAATCATAACTTGTTGTTTATTTCTTAAACTAAAAAAAATGAGAAAAATTTTGTTTAAAGGCTTACGTTAATATTTCCAATTATAATTTGTAAAAAGTTTTTCTTTTAAAAATAATAAATTAGTTTTTAACAAACTTTTTTATTATTCACTTTTTGTTTATTTTGTATTTTTTGCATAAACAAATTAGCTTTTTTTAGGATATCGACCTAAAATAATCGGTTTTAAATTTATTATTCATCTTATATAAGCGATAGATAAAAATTAGAATTAATTTTATTATACAGACGTAAGCAAGTTTGTAACTTTTCACTTAACTATGTTTGTCATAATTGTAAATCGTACAAATACAAGTCAATTAAAATGTTTTTTGTGAGGTTTTTGATTAATAAAAAAGTAAACAAATGTTAATATTTAAAAAGAATATTAAAACAATTTTTATTTTATCGAAATTTTATTTGAATAATAAAAGGTTTAGTTTCAAGCGTTTAGTTTTAAACGATAGTTTTAGTGAACGGTTTAAAAGTTTTAATAACGATTGAATTTTTTGTTCCAGTTGTAGATATTTAATAATAATCAAAAAGGTTTTTATTGTTTTTATAAAACTTTCTATTAAGAACTTGGACATTTTCAAGAACATGAGCTGGACCACAAGTAACTTTTTTGATTTCTTCTAAACTTAAAGTGAATCTATCATTGCAAATCCTTAGAAAAAATTGTGAATCAAATTAATTATCCAACTAGTTAAAATACTTGTTTACTTAAAGAGCAAAAATTTTTTGTTTTTTTTCTCCTAATGGTCACTCAACTAGCTTTTGTTATGTCTAAATCCTGTTTGAACAATTTGCTGGCAGAAGTCACCTTAAATAGAACTCCTCATCAGATAATATCAAAGCACAAACGCACCATGCTAATATACTCAATTCATATAGTTTCATTGAGCAATAAAAAGTTAATTTGTTCGACGATTTCCGTAAACCAACTGAACGAAACTTATTAAACTTCAAAACAAGTTGCTCTTCTTTAAATAGATGGTGGACTAGCAAGGGCAGAGATGCCAGAGTGGGCCTACAAAGCTGATTCAGCTCCGGGCAGTCGGCAAGTTCAGTTATGGCACTTTATATTAGAACTACTTCATAATGACAGATATAAGGTTTGTTTTTTTCGGCTTCAACAAACATCAAACTTAACTCATTTTTTAATAGAATATAATCGGGTGGCAAGGAGAATACGGAGAGTTTGTGATTAAAGATCCTGATGAAGTTGCTAAGCTCTGGGGTATGAGAAAGATGAAGCCGCATATGAACTACGATAAACTTAGTCGGGCATTAAGGTAACATCTAAAATAGAAATTTGAAGATTGCGTTTATCAAAAGCTTTTTTAATAATAGTCTATATTATCTTATACCTATAAAAACATCAACCAAAGCTTATTAAGTTCTTGGCCTGATGAACAACCACGCTATTCTATTTGCAAAAGTTATAAGCTTATTGACTATGGGGTATTGTAGACCAATTGCCTTCCTAATAAGCTGATATAATAGTTGCTAAAAATTGAATGGTTCGTTTCATTTTCTGTAAATAACTTTAGTGATCTGTAAGTTAAACAAGAGTTAATATTTTGATTATTAATGTAGCAACATATTTCATGAAAATTTATGTGAAAATAAACTATCAATTTTTCAGAATTTTTTCTTGTTGTTGATCAATTTGTAAATTTTCAAATTTTCAGATATTATTACCAAAAGAAGATTTTGTTTAAGACGAAAGGGAAACGTTTTACTTACCGTTTCAACTTTCGTGAGCTAGCTCCACCACAAGCACTAATACCTCCTTTTCCAACTAATACAAATGTAAGTTGACAACAAACTGTTTGATTAGAACCCTTTATATATCGAATCAATTCAGTAAAATTTAAATCGAGATGTTATTAAAAGTTGCAGAACCACGCCGCTGCAACATTAGCGGCAAACGCAAGGTATCTAGAGATTGCGCGCCAATCTCAAAATCAAACTATCTTAATGGCTGCTGCGGCTGCAAATAATTCCGCCGCTTCATCAGGAGCTGCTCTGCGTGCAGGTTCAACTTCAAACTTCTTTCGATTTAAAGATCACATTTTCTTGACTACAGCTGCAATGAGAGCTGAAAATACAAACGGAACAGTCGTCACTAGCAGCGCTAGAGATGATGTCTTCGGTCATGACTCTCCTCTGCACTCACCACTACCTTCAGGACAGTCCCAACGACTCGGTGATATTTATAGAGTCCTCATGTTATCACAATTAACAATCTTCATCAACAGCTGCTAGATTACTGCGTGGATCTGTTAGTGATGGAAGTGAAGAGTCTTTAGCTCCTTCGGAGTCAGAAACAGATGCACTTATGAGAGGGATATCCCATCTAAGTCCTCTAGTAGCAGGACATCGTTTTCCTGGCGTAGTTCAACCGATACACCTTCGACAACGTCTCCTTCCTCGACAAGTTCAAGGAGTTCAACGTGAGTTTGTTTGATTTCACTTCAATTCTACTCCTATTTCATTTCACAGACAGTCCAAACGCAATTGCACAAGCCGCTGTGGCTGCCTGTAGTATGGCAGCTCCTCCTAGTTTCCGGTTCCCGATTCAAGCCCTATCCGGTTACCCTGGTTCCCTACCAGCCACCCCAACCTTTTTCCCCGTTGGTATAAGCCCCGATTTTAGCCCCATGTCTGCAGCGTTACCAAGAGCAAGTCCCAGTATCCTTGGGAGTCGAACTGGAGCTTTCACATTTGATCAAGATGAGATCACAGCTTACTTCAAGTGAGAATTTTTCGTTTTTTTGATTCGAACGAAACTAACATTTCATTTACAGAAGCGGGACTTCTTTCGACCCAAGTGCCCAGGCATCAATCGCGACTCCTAATGCCGCTCTTAACATCACTCCAGGGAGCTTTTTGAGTCCCCACACCCCAGGGACACCGCGCTCACTGTCCTTACTCTCTCCAGCAGGGAGTCGTTCCCAACTACAGACGAGTTTGAATCCAGAAGTCGCCCTGAAACTGCAGCTTCCACCACTCAGCCGCAAGCGAGGGTTTGTTGATCTTCTTATTTAAGATCATTTTTTTTAATCAATTATTCTTCAGTGTCGCTGACCAGCAAGGAGAAAGATCCTCTAAACATGTCCGAGGCAGTGAAGTGAAGCAAGTGACCAATAACCGCGACCAAAGCGTCCTGAGTACCAGCCCAACTCAAAACCAATCGGTTGAAAATATCAAATCGATGAATAAATTGAACGGAGATTCAGGAGTGAACAACGAGAACACGAAGAAGTTTGTGAAAGAAGAAGCAATTAATCCACAAGATAAAGTCGTCAAGTCTTCCTTCAAGGTTCTGATCTCTGATCTTTATTCGATTTTATCAAAGAATTTTGCTTATTAGAAAGTCCTACCGCGTCTCTTATCAACATCCAAGGAAGTAAACCGGATCACGAAGATCGAAAGAGATGTCAGCGAGCATTTTGGATCTTCTTTATCACTTCATTCTCCTCTAGCTGTTAGAAACAACTCTCCTTACAGAGTACCAGCTAGTTACAACTCACCAGGTACTTTGCGGTTCGTTTCAACTCTTTTCATAACTTGTTTTTGTTCCAGGACTTTGTTGGAACTCCTTTATCAGCCAAAAAACTTTCTCTCCTCATTCTAATCGTTGTAAACCTCCTCTAACTCCTTCTCGTAAAGTAGGGCACTCGATTCGTGATATATTGGGGTGTTTATCTGATGATGAAGATGATAAGAAGGACGACAAATCAACAAATGGTCCTAAAGTTGACTTACAAACTGAAAGTATGGATCTTAGAACTGAAGCTGTGGTGTTGAGAGAGCAACAAGCTTCTAGTTGCAAGTCAGAGAAAGAGGAAGAAGAAGATGCAGTTATCGATGTCACCATGCCAACGTGTGACACAGAAGCTTCCGATGAAGATATTCACATAAGTGTTGATGATGAAGAACAGTTATGGGAATGAAATAAGTAGCGATGAAGTAGAAACACGGTACACGAGCTCTTCAGGATTTCATGATGACGTTTTTGTCATTTTGTGGTTTGATTTTTTAACATTATGAGTATTGAATTTGATGAAAAGCCTTACTACTTTTAAAACTGCCCTTATTAACTACCTTTCACCAAAACCTCTCCTGGCTAAGCTTCATTTGCTGGTTTTTCATTGAATTGATACCAACTATAGCGGGAACAATTTCAATTTCCAAAAAAATTCTTGAAAGAAAATGTAGTTTGAAGCTGCTGAAAATACGTGTAGCTCCAACCAAAGCTGAAAAAGGGAAAATGCCAAAGACTAAAGATCTAAAAACCAAAATAAGTCATTCTTATGCAAAAATATAACTTCCAAATAAATTCATTTTAAATACTTGGTCGCCAACATTTTTAATTAAAAATTTGTTAAACATTTCAATTTAATTGATAAACTAAACATCAAGAATATAAAGTTATAATTTTTAACTTTTCAAACTTATGATAAAAACCTTGATTCAATTTGAATCACTGCAACGGATGCAAACATAATAATCTGCTCAAAACCCATTCGCCAATTCATGATTCTGCCAATAAACAATAAATGTGCCTCACGACAAATTTGTATCAGCCTGTGATGCTTGCTGACAAAAACTTGTTGAAGCTTTTTGTTTCGATTAGTTGCCGAGGTTTTTACATTTTGAAATTGTTGTCTTTAAGTGCTACTTGGTCTTCTTGGCATCAGTTTTTCTCTACAATAATCTTTCACTTTTTTTTTTCTATTTGAAATTTGTATGAAAACTGATTTGTTTTTTTTTGTATACATTCTGCTTTGCGTTCTAAATCGACAAATTTATCTTGTAATAATTTTCATGTTAATGAAATAATCGACATAAGCAAAAACACTTGAACAATTTTTTCACTGCAATATTTTTTCCATTTTTTTTTCATATTAACGAAACTATGTCCAGCTAATTCAATTTTCAAATGTGTTTTATTTACCAAACCAATTTCTGTAATAATAGTGTTTTTTTACATTTTACCAATTTTATACAATAAAATGAAAACTTATTAAAGTGCTGAAGCAAAGTAGTAACTTTTATATAAGCCATTCTTTATCAATAGTCACGAAATTTCTACTGTAGTGTGTACATGAGCATTTTTCCTATCTTTTAAACTTTTTAAGAAACCCACCTTTTGAAAAAACCGTTTAAATCGAACATGAAAGTCATAAATTTATATCTATGTATGTATTCTACAATTAAAATTATATTTTAAAGTATTAACTTTCGGATAAATAGCTACAGATAGTAGACACAAGTCATTGAAGCAAGTACTTCTCAGCTTCTTTTCAAGCATATTTTTCTAATGCGCATATTTTTGCTGAACAATTATATTTTGACATTTTACCAAAGTTATTGTCTGTAAACTTTATCAAATAGATATTGCTGATTACTTTGTGTTTTCATATTATTAAAAAAGATCTTATTCAACATAACTTACACAATATCATATCATTTTTTTGAGTACAAATGAAATCTTCTATCAATTAGTTAGGATTGAGTTTGCATCAATTTTATCGTAACAGTTTTCTATTTCAGTTTTTCGTTTTTCTTTTGATTGTCGACCAAATATTTCACGTTTACAACTCACTAAATTTCATTTTTGTCGTTTGAAACAAAATGTTTGTTGGATGTCTCCGTCCACCAATTTTGATTGAGTGTGTCTTAGAAACATTTATAAGATTTTTAAATTTACAAATTACAATCAGTCGGTCAACATTTGCTTGTTTTTACTTTATATTTAGTTTTCTGGTTCTTGACAAGCAATTTTACAAACAGTATTACTAATTTAATGATAATAATTTTATAGAAAACAGATGTCCAACTTTATAAATACATGTACTTGTAAATTTTCAGTTTAGCAAAAATATAAGTTTCAAAAGTAATATTTATAATTATAATATTTTAAAGGTTTTTTTTGGATTATATGTTTTTGAACTTTAACAGTTTCAAAATACTATTAACATTGTAGTGATGTTTTCAAAGTTTAGAAAATGTTTCACAAAATTCAAGCCATCGTTAAACTTAACTTTTAGAGCTTCTGACATTTATAACAGATCTATATTTTTGTGAGTATCATCATTTTAAAGAAAGTTAATTGAAACTTCTGTTTTAAACATGATGACAACTAAAGATAAATATAAAATAATATGAACAAAACTTCAAGTGCATCGCTGATTTTATTTTGAAACGAACTATTTGAAGATTTTTTCAATTTAACTGTTTTCATTTCTTTAAAAACATTTCTAATGAAAAAATTAAATTGTAAAATTGTCTTAAAATTGATTTAAATAAATGAGAAAAGCAAATTTGAATAGATAAAAAAAATCAAATAATTTTGTAATTTTCAATTAACATTTTCATTATATAAGTTTATTCTTATTCTATTTATAAAAATTATTAGTTTTTAGATTTGTATTTGCTAAATCACAAAACTATCTTTTGTATCGACTAGTCCTCGACAAAAACAGCTGTAAAATTTATTTTTAAATATTAAATCTTCATCCTCTTAAATAATAAAAGTCAAATCGAAAAAATCTTAAATATAACTCATGTTTGTTAATTTAAACAAGTCAATATTCTATTTCTATATAATAATTACCAAACTTTATTTCTAAAATAATTCTTCATTTGAAATTAATCTATTAGTTTGAAACAAAATCAGTAATTATATTTTGTAGACTTTATAATTGAACGTTTAATCCTAAACATATAAAATGGCAATTATGATATTCAAACACTAATCATGTAATTAGTGTAGCGGCATTATGTACAGAGCTTAGTGGTAATGCTAAAAACATAGTTGTTAAATTTTGTAATAAATTTATCTAAAAATAAAAGCCAATGAAGTAGTTATCTAAATAATTTCTACTACAAGAGATTTTTAAATATAGAAAATGTTTTATAACTTTATATTCAGAATTTTTAACAATTGTTTAAAACTTTACGTATTTTTCAGTTATGAAAATGAGGATCAATTGATACTTTGAATTTTAAAACTAAACAGTTTGTAATGGTATTTAAATAATTCACTTATCTATTATCGCTTTTCCAAAGTTTAGTAGGTTTAAAATTGTAATTAAATATTCATAGATTTGATACTTATGGATTTACTACTGAAATAATTGGTTACTCTTCTAGTTGAAAGGCTAGCTTTGAATTTAATTATAGATTCATCATAAAAAATTAAAAAGATCAAACCAAGGTAAAGCAGAGGTTTTAAGTCGCAGTTATCACCCAATATCTCAAAAAAAGTGTATTCTTGTACATTTGCAGTAAACTTTTATTAGAAAACGCTTGATTAAAACATAACAGTTATTTTGTAGTAGCTATTTTATTATATTTTTCATAATAATCAAATTGATACAAAATTGCAAAAAAAATGATTAAAGGTTAGACTGAATAACTAAATGCTTTATGTGGTTGAAAGAATTAAATTTCAATAATTAGTTTAGAACCACAAAAATTTTCCTAAATTTTAAGCAGCAATATTTTGTTCTAATAATCAAAGTTTTTAAAAATCATTTTGTACCAATCTAAGATTTGTAAAAACTAAACAAACTTAAAATATAACTTCAGATTAATTCAAACAAGGTCTTAACAATTTTTATAGGAAGATATTTAGTTTTTGAATATTTTTATTAAATTATTAAGGAAAAAATAACATTATAAATAAGCAACTATATTCGTTTTAGTTTGCTTTTGCGGTAATAACCTAAACAAAATCCAAATTTATTTTCAAATTTGTTTGAAAATTAAATCTTTTTATTTTTTAAATAATTTATTCAAATATATCTATCAAAATTTTAAGGTTTTTCATCATTAAAATGAAAAAAATTGTTTTATATAATTCTCTAATTTACTAAATGTTAAAAATGCAAATGTTATAATTGAAAGTTATAAACTTCTCTAGAATAAGAGGGTTGTTTGAGTTTATGCTAATAGTTTCATAATCTTTGGTAATTTATTGTTTTATATAAATAGGTTAGGGCTTCAGGTTTGATTTATTGAGGATTTATTTACCATCATTGGCAAAGAACATTATATTATAATAAATAATTATTAACTTGAGTCTTTATTGGAATTAATCATTTAATTTATAATTTAAAGTTCTTAAAAATATTATTTTTAAAAATAGATTTAACTTAATTTATGAAACTTTTAATATAAAAATGTTATTTTTTAAAAGAATATGAATTTTATATAAATTTAAAGGTGTGGAAAAATTAGATTAAATAATAAAATGTTGTTTTTTAATATAATATTTTTATTCATTCAATATTTTTTTAATGTTTCAATAAAGAAATTATCGTTTTGCATTTAATTAAAAAAATTCTGCTTGTAAAGAATGAGTCATCTAAGAATTGTCCATATTTCTCAAATACAAAAAAATTATGAAATTATTGGAAAAACAGTTTTATTGGTTGGTTTACTTTCTGACATTTCATTTCAAAAAGAGAGTGCAATCTTATATTCTCCTAGAGATAAAAATAAAAGTTTTATTCAATTAGATTTATCATTAAGTAATACAAGCAAAATTATTGAATGTTCTTTATTTCAAATCATTGGAAAAGTTAAATGTAAAAACAAATCACTTTATGTTCTTGTTCAATCCATTCTACCAGCTACTACTTGGAAATATGAAACTTTTTTAAAGATTATGTCTTTACATCAAGAAAACCATAGCATCACATAAATTAGATTCATATTTTCTTTATTTTCAAAAGTTTTTTTTAATTGTTTTCGTAAAATAAAATTATTGGTTAAAACTTTTGCTTCTGGTAAATAATTATTCAGTTATGTGATTGGTTGATAAAATTTATATATTTTTAAAATTAATAAATTATGAAGATTTTAAATTTACAAAAAATGGAACGATTTAATTTATAATTTAGATAATCTTTTAGGTAACTTCTTATAGAACCAATTATCTAGCTGTTTAATAAATAGTTTGAAATTTATCAGCAGTTTCTACAAAACATTTTTCAGTAGAATAGTATTTGCCCCATACAATTTCATTCACTTCAAACTTGTCTGAAAAACTGTTTAGTTCTTAGCGTCTGTAAACATTAAACTTTATAAAATATCACTATAAAATTCAGTTTAATCTCACCTAAAAGTTCTTATATAAAATATACTTTATTTTAAACTCTTGGTTCGATTTTATTATTAGATCTTTCCTACTTTTGATCATTTAAACTTTTAGTTTCATTTAATTATTATGATTAATCCTGAATTATTACTCAAACATGAAAACATTCTGCCGAACTTTACAGAAATGTGATTGAAATTTGTTGGTGTTTATGGAGCTTTTCTCGATATATTTCTCATACAGAAATGTGGTTGAAACGTCAGCTCGATTTCTGTATTAGTTTCAAATTCTACAACAAACTCTTTTTTGAAATCGATAATAAGCCCTGTTTGTTATCACTAATCTATTAGCACCAAATGTTAGTTCAACTGGTTTAAGGCTAAGAATATCAATCTTTTTCAAACAAAATTTCTGAGTTTTTGTAGAAGGAAATAAATAAAAAGTTTATTGATGGGGCTGACATCTATTTTACATCTTCAAATAACTCTTTACAAAAAGCTATCATTCGAAAACAGCTCACTAAAAATACAACTTTTCTAAACCTTATCAGACTTGTTAGAAATTTAGTTGGTGAATTGAACCGTCGAATAGATGAGATGAAAGCCTTTTCTTGGTGGTATTGTTTGTAAAGTTTGTGACAGAATATGTATTTCCTGATTAGTAGGAACTACTCAATTAGACATCGAGATGAAACAAGTTAGTATTTGTTCGACTTTTAGAGTTGAGTTTCTAATAAATCTTCCGATTGAGTCAAATGCTCGGAGTTTTGTGTTTGATTCGACATAAGTAAATTACTTTTACTAAAATGTTGAAACAAAAACTCAATTTTGAATTTACGAGCATCTTAATTAGCTTTTAATGCAATCTGTTGAGTTTTAACTTAAATATCATAAGTCGAAATCAAAGAAAAAATCACATTGAAATTTACATAAAAATTTGAGGCATTTATCAGATAGTTTGTTCGTAAAATATTTCGAAATAAACGACTTTTTTGTGAGAATAAAAGTAAACTAATCTCACTAAAACTGAAGATATATTTCAGAGGTAATTAGTACGATATACATGTGATTAAAAAAAGAGTTTAACAAATTTGTTGCAATTTTGTGATTACAAAACGAAACTATAAAACTTCTATTTCATTTAATTTGAAATGTCAGCTTCTATTTCAGTTTACTGTTGATACAACTAAAGCTTAGAGATAAGTATTATGAAAGTATGTCTTTGTACTTGCTTATAAAACAGGACTTGAATTAGAGTTTAATCCATACAATGCATAGATCGCGGATAATATTAGAAAACGAAAGTAAGCAACATTGTTGGAAAGAATCTTAAATAAGTTTCACAACTTGACGTAGTAAACGCAGTTCGCGATAAAGCTATCTTTTCAGCTCTTAGCATATCTGCAACAGACTTCGTCAATTTCTTTGGTGAAATGCGCCAATCACAACTGGAAGAATTTCAAGAAAACGTTTACTTTTCACATTCTTCGCGTTTTTATTTTTAGATTCTCTTATTTCGAATTTTTCCGAATTCTTTTTTGTTTACATTTACCTCGCTTCGTACTGAAACGTCTATTAGTAAAATTATTTTATTGGTTTAGTTTTTTACAACACAAACTGGTCTGTTGGCTCTATTTTCTAGCTCTGTATTAATGCCAAAACCTCAGAGTTTTGTTTTCGTTTGAAAATGTGTTTCTACTATTTGTTATTAGCAAATTCCTTTACAAATGCGCCAGTAAGGTATTTTGTTCCCGCTATTATCGGACACCTTGTTATGGGGAAACCCCTGATATGATTGACTGTTTCTGCTTTAGCTTTGTACTCAGCATTTTTAAGTGGTTTTATATATTTGCTTATATATTTGCTTGACAATTTTCTAGTTGATAGCGATTGTTTTTGTCGCTACAAGTAGTTTAACTCATGTATATATGTGATTTATGGACATATAGCTTTTTTCTTTTTATGTTTTGGGTATGAAGTAGTTTTGCCTCTAAAAGTTTACCTTGAGCTTGTTGAAGATACTTTTTGAAATATTTTTTTCGCGTTTAGAAACCTCTACAGATGTCTTGTCTCTACTAAATCTTCCTGTCTACTTTGTGAACCAAACTTATAATAAAGTCTGAAGATAACTTCAGACTAATCGTTGCAGGTTTCGATGTTCAGCAACTCTCTACTGCCTTCAGTTCTTTCAGTGGTGAGACGGCCCAATTAATGGCCACCACTGAAATTTCCAAGATGTTGATGACTGGAACCTTCTTCTTCGAGTTTCTTGTTTCTGTTGGAAATATCTTCCTCGAAAAGCTCTTTACAGATCTTCATTTTTGCGGAGAAAAACTTCTTCAACTTCTAAATATATTTACAGATGTTCACATCTTCTGACAGTAACTTTTTAGCATTCCAATTTCCTTGAACATTTAAAAAATATTATTTTAATTCCATGTAATTGTTCACTGTTATATGCTTTGAGGACTACTGAAATGTCATTTGTTACATCTTTTACTTTCTATATTTTTGACTAAATAGATGTTATTTGAGAGAATGTGTGTTAGCGAGAGGTGCTCTCTTCAGGCACCCTCCTTCGCGTTTATTGAAATAAATAAATTTTCAAATAATTCATCTAAATAAACGAGTTTTTAGTTTGTTGTAAATTCAACTGATGTTTTGTAGTTTTTTCCAGATGTAATCTAGCTTCACATTGATTAAATGTACTTCGAACCACAAACTGGTGGTCAATTACACGAGTTTGTTCAGGTGGTTTGTGCCACAGGTTCGAGGTAAGATCGGCCTCACCAGCTGACTGCGTCTATTTCATCTCCTGATGAACTAACTCAATCGATATTAAGTCTCTGTGTTGATGTTCAGCTTCTATGAGAATCTAATGATTTGTTTCAAAGTTTTCTGATCAGTAAATTTATTTCACCAAATTGTTGTTTAGCTGGTAAGTTTAGCAAGATGGTTTTCGAGGATATGAAAGGTGTTTATTGAATAGGTTTCTTGATCAGTCAAATGCTGTGTTCTATTGAAGTTATTTCTCAATTGAAGCACATTTATATCTTCAAAAGTTTGATTTAAAAGATATCTTTTCATTATTTTAAAGAAATTAAGTCAAATTGGTTGGTTGTTAAATGTGTAGAATTTGTATCAACTGTAAATAAGTTTTATTTATTAAATAATTCAAATATTTTACGAATGAAACTAAAAATATTTTCAAATTTGATAGATGAACTTTTATATAAATTATTCTGAGCTAACTTTGAATTTTTCTGATGTTTTAATCTTATGAATTAAATGATTTTCTAACCATAAAAAGATGATAAGTTTGAAAATAAAATAACTAATGGTCTCGAGATTGATTCAGAAAAAATAAGAAGCAATTGGTATAAGAAAAAAAAAATTGCACAAAATATTCATCAAAACCAAAGTAGAAAACCAAGCAGATGAAATAAGTTGAATTTATACAAGATCTAATCTCATCAGATGATTTAAGATACGGTCCTAATCTCATCATAGCATCTTTCACAAACTCGAACAGCATTTTTAGATGAAGCAACTGTAGCAGTCTTAGAACTACAATCAGCACAAAAGATATCACCACAATGTCGACAGTGATGTTTCCTCAATGTTAAAGTAAATAATTTGTGACAAGATGAACAATCATTTGCCAATCTATCATCAGCCCATTGTCTTGATATTGTAGTGTTGTGTTTCACCTACAACAAGATGAAGTTACAACTGCTGCTGATAGACAAACTAATCAACATTAGTTACTTGTAAAGCTTGATTCTCTCGCCCGAGTTCATGCATTGCTGATAACGCCTGATCTAATCTAGATTTGAATTCTTCTACATTTCGGTTTAATTGTTGATTATTTTGTTCGAATTTCAAGCATCTTTCCATCAACGTTCTTCTTTCATCGTTATTGTTTTGAATTGTCAACTGGGAATAATTTTAGTGATGTAATGAGACATTTGATGTTTTTATACCTCTAAAACAACAATTCTTCCACAGATTTCTTCGTTTTCTTTCCTACATTCATCTAGTTCTCCACAACTTTTGGCCCATTCATTTCGAACAGACTTCATATTTTCACTGATAGTATCAATCTCAATTTGAAGTTTACTTTCATTGACTTCCTTCTCAGCTTCAACAATCTCTAATCTTCTTTCAGAGTTCAACTTCAAAGAAATTATCAAAAAATGAAAAGTTAGAATTCAACAAACAAACCAATTTTGATTCAACTCTCTCTACTTCTTCTTGTGTTTTTTGCAAATTATTTGCAGCTCTTTCCAGCTGTTCTTTTAATTTTATTTTTTCTTCCAGCTCTTCTTCTGATCTTGCTTTTAACTTCTCATTTTCTTTTATCAATTGAAGATAAACATTTTGAAGATTTTCGTGTTTTTCTACCAGCTTCACTCTAATCATGAACAAATTCAAAAACCTCCAACTTTTGAGTTTAATCTTTTTCTACCTCAAGTTTTCTTCTTCTTCTTTAAAATCAGCAAACTCTATCCGGCTTTCATCTAACTCCATCTGCATCTTTGAGACATACTTTGTATGCTCTTCACGAATGGTTTCCATCTCTTTATTTTTAGATGTTTTCAAAGCTTCCAACTGAATAAACACAAATTAGATGTTCACAAAGTTAATTTTTAGAAACTTTTCTTAGAAAACTCACTTCAGTATCAAAGAATACTTTCTCTTCTTCTTTTTCTGTTTTTAATTTCATTATTTCAGAGTCCTGATCCTGAACCTTTTTCAGAACTTCCTCATTCTCACATTTTAAACTCAAAACTTCTTTCTGAAATCAACAAGTTATCAGCAAGTAGATGAGATGAAAGAAACTAACTTGAGATGTTAATTCTATTTGATTTATTTCTTCTTTTAGTTTACTGACTTCAAATTCTAAATATTTTTTTCGTGTCAACAATTCTTCTTTTTCATTGTTGGCTTCATCTATAGACTTTTTCAAGCTACAAAAAGTTGAGTTATTTCGGTGAATTATTGGATTAATATCAGATACAAACAAATTTATCTTTTCATCAGACGTTTTATGTAAGATATCAATGTCTTTCGTCTTCTCTTTCAAACCATCATCATAAATCTTAATCTGTTTCTTCAAATCTTCGATATCTTCTTCAAGCTTCTTCTCATCTTCTTTTTTAACAGCAAGTTGACTTTTTAACTTCTACATGAAAAGTTATTAGATTTAGAACTTGAGATTTTGAACTTACTGATATCTCTTCATCTTTATTCTTTTGAATTGATTCACAATTTTCTTTTAAAACTTTAATATTCTTCATCAACTTCACATTCTCATCAAACACTTTCTTTTTTTCATTGATCGTTTTTTCAACATTCGATTTTTCAATTTTAATTCTCTTCTCTTCTTCGTTTATTTCAATTAATAATTCATTAACTCGAACACGTGACTCTTCTAGTTCCTTCTTTGTACTTCTTGAAACGTTCTCTATCTGCAACATACAATTAGTAAATGACATCAACGTGTTTAAAACAACTTTGTTCAGTTTCTCAGCCGTCTCAACGTTTACAGCTCTCTCATTGGTCAATTCCAAATTAAGAGAATAAATTTTCTTTTCACTTCCACTCACTAATTCATCAAGATTTGAAATTCTGTCAAATCATTTGTTATTTTGTTAATTTTAAATAATCAGTTTTGGAACCTTTTTTCGTAGTTTTCTTTGAGATTTGAAATAGCTTTTTCGTGTTTCAATTCTTCATGAACCACCTTTTCATTCAGACCTTCAACTTGCTTCTCTAAAACTTCATTCTCTTCTTTAGTATATTGCAAACTTGATTGAGATTTCGTCAATTCAGTTTTTAAGTTCAAAATCTCAACTTGAAGCTTCTGTAACTTTTCTTCTATTTCAACCTGAAATAATTCAGATTTTATTTCAATATTTCCAACAACTGATCATCAGATTTACTTTAAACTTTCCATTCTCTTCGTTTACTTCTTGTAGCTTCAATCGGACATCTGTCAAATCAGTAGAAGCAGCCTCAAGTTGTTGGTTAGCAGATGCTAGCTTAGCTTCAAATGCTGTTTTTTCAGCAACAAAACATTCTTGAAGTTGTTTCGATGATTCCTTTTCTTGCTGATTAAAAATAAAAAGTAAATTACCAACAACAACATCAGTAAGAAATTGATTGAACCTTTAGAAGAGTGGAAAGCTCATTTGTTTTTACCAAGTCCTCATCAGATTTCTTCATATATGAATTGATTTCGTTTTTTAGGGTTTCAATTAGATTTTCATTCACATCAATTTGATTATTTGCTTCCAAAATCTTCTTTGTATATTCATCAGAAGATTTCTGATAATTTCTGAGAAACAAAAACTTTTTGAAACATTTTATATTTGAAGAAAACAAACAAACAAGTTTTGTTGTCGAAGTTGTTGTTGTAATTCATTCTTCTGTTGATGAAGTTTTCTGTTTTCTTCTTCGACTTGAACACGGAATACTGCTTCTACCTCACCAACTTGCATTTTATCGACTAATTCTTTTCTTTCTTGACGCAATCTACGAACAACTACATCAGCAAGGAGCTGGAAACACAATCCTACCTTTCAGATTCCTCAGCTGCTTCTTCATTCTTCAAAACTTCTTCTTCAAGCTTTTTTTGATTCGAAAGTAAATCGTTCTGAAAAGGATTAGGTATCAACTACAACCAACTAATCACCACAATCACCTTTAACAGTTCCATCTGCTGATTCACCGTCTTCAAATCTTTATTTAAACTCATATGATCTTCAGTTAATTGAGAGAAGCTTCTACTTTTTTCAACTAGTTCTTCTTCTGTCTTCTTTAGCTGTTTGTTTTTATCCGCAAACTCTAATGATAAGCTCTTGATCTGCATCATCAAATATTACTTTCTAAAACATCAACAGACACACTCACTTCAGTTTCTTGGTCTTTTGTAGCTTTCAACAATTCCTGTAACTTCTTTTCCAAATTATTTTTCACCTCTTCATTTACTTTCGAAATATTTTCCATTTCCAATTCTTGTTTTTGAAATTTTGCTAAAATCTAAAAAAGTTTGAAGTTCTATGAAAGAAGCAATAATCTTCATCTACTCACGTGATCTACTTCTAGTTCTTTCTCCTTCAATTTATCTTTATGTTGACTAATTTCAAAATGTAGCTTATCACCAAAACTGCTTGATTCAATCTCAGCTTGCTGTTTTGATTCCCTTAATAAAAAAATCGATTAAAAAAATGGCAAAACAATTTTCTTTCCAGTTTACCTCAACTTTTTAAAGTGTTCTTCATTTTTATCAAGAAGTTCTTTCATTTCCACTAATTTTTCATCTTTATCTTTAACTTCTTCCCTGAATGATTCCAACTCCATAGACATTTTATTTAATATTTTATCATTTTCAATTTTCAGTCCTTTTCCATCTAAATCCTTCCTGTTTGAAATACAGCTGGTCATCTCATCAACATCACAACTTTACATTACTTCATCACAGCTGTTTTAACTTCATTCAGCTGTTTGTGAAGATTCTTATTCTCAATTTCTACTTCTTCTTTTTCTTCATTTATTTCATCAAATTTATTTTGAAGTTGGTTCCTTGATTTTTCCAAATTAGTTATCTGAGTTTTTAAACTAAAAAGAAATATCTTAAATAATTGTCAACGTAACCACCAACAACAGACTTGTTTAATTGATCATTCAAAATCATTTGATCTTCAATTAGTTGGTTATTATCTTCTTCTAATCTCTTGTTATGTTTTTGTTCATTTTCAAGTTGACTTTCAAAGTTTTCAGAAGTTTCCTGAAGTAAAACATCATAAACAGAAGAAGTAGAAATTAGAAGAACTCACTGAAGACTTCTGTATAGATTCAGAAAAAGCTTTTTCTTTTTCAAGCTGTAATTCATTAAATTTCTTTTCTATTAAATCACTTTCAACTTTCATTAATGTCTTTAAATTTTCATTTTCTTTCTTTAAAGAAAAACTTGATGTTTAAATTACGAGCAAATTGGTTTTTAACTTATCTACTAAAATAAGAATCAAATATATGAAAGAACCAAAATAGAAAATTACTTTGTAAGTATCCAACTCGAATCTAATCTTTTCAAACTCTTTATTAGATTCATTCAAACATTCTTCTAGTTTTTTTCTTTCTTTTTCAACTAATTGATATCTTTCTTCACTTTCTAATGACATTTGATTCATCAGTGTTTGAACTGACACAAGTTCCTTTTGTAAAACGCTAACATCATCAGCATATGGTCGTTGCCTCTGCAAAAGAAAACCTTAAAAATAACAACAAACCAATGAACAAGAAAATCTTGGAGTAAATCTAAGCAGCAAAGCATTTTATTACCTTTTTTCTATCTTCAGTATCCAATCCAATCGACTTCAAGTAAAATTTCAATTAATAAGCAAAGCGTTTTTAAAAGCCAATAAAAGTGAACTCAACTAACCAATTCAGATTCCAACTCTCCAACCCATTCAGCAGCCTTTTCCAATTCACTGATTTGATTTTTAGATCTTGCTTCGACTAGTTCCTTTTCTTTCAGCAAATCGTCATTCAAGAGTTTCAATTCTAAAAAAAAAACAAGAATAAAAACAAAAAAGAATAAAAACAAACAAGAATAAAAACAAACAAGAATAAAAACAAACAAGAATAAAAAAATAAGAATAAAAACAAACACGAATAAAAAAACAAGAATAAAAACAACAAGAATAAAACAACAAGAATAAAACAACAAGAATAAAAACAAACAAGAATAAAAACAAACAAGAATAAAAACAAACAAGAATAAAAACAAACAAGAATAAAAACAAACACAATTGGTTGGTGTTTGAATCGATACAAACTAACTTTAAATTGAAAATACCTTCAATATTTTTCGACATTGTTTTAATTGTTTCTTCAAAAACTTCAGTTTTCACTTCAAAATCTTCCACCGATTTCTTATTTAATTCTATTTCTATAAAATTTAATATTCAGCATTCAAAAATACAAATTAAATAATGAACCTAGTTGCAGTTTTAATTTTTCTTCTGTTTTATTTTCTAATTCTTTTTTTAATTCCATTGAAAACCATTTTTCTTCTTTTAATGAGTTTTGTAAATCATTGATCTCAAGTTTTAATGAGACTACATCTTCATCAGACTTTAAGATCAGATCACTAAAACCAGATAATTTCTATTCAAATCAAAAAGATTAAATTGATAAACAAACCTGTCCGTTTCAAGGTTGTAATGTTGACTAACAGAACTATTAGTGGAAGGTGAAGTACTTGTGCTATAACCTTGTACAGAAACATCTTTATTCTTTCCATTATTATCTCCATTACTTATATGATTCTTTGTACTTTTAACTAAAAATATAATTTCACTAAAATTATGCGAGTCGCAATTCAAATATTCACCAGGAGTATCTTCATCTACTGTTTCGCCATGTTCCTTATTAAAATGAGAATGTAAATCAACTGGTGACCCATAATCTTTCATACAAATTGGACAAATAAACCCCTAAAAAAAATTTATCAAAACTTGTAAATGATCAAAAATATGTTAATACCCCTTGCTCTCTGTTCTGAGGTTCCTGATTGGCTGACTGAAATTATTAAAGTATAGTTAGAACTAAAATGGCTTTTAATGTTATTTTATTAGTTTTTTTTTAATGATTTATAGAAAATATAATTTTAAATCTAAAAAGTGAAAACTTTACCTGAGTGTCTTTGAAAAAAGAAAATTTCTTAAACATCTTTCACAAAAAGTATTTGAATAAAAATGATTTAAAACTATTTTAATCACTTTCAATTATTCTAGAAATATCTGCTCCTTAAAAAAACAAAATTTTCCATAAAATAAATCTTATCATTAATAAACATGCTTAAAAAAAACTTCTATTTAAATTAAACTTTACATAAAAAAATCATTACCAAAAAACTATTTTAACTTTTATTATGAAATTTGTAGACAAATTATGAGTTTAAAAAGTATAATTAAAGTATAATAATTATAATAAAAATACATATTATGCAATTATTTATCATGAAATTAAGTATTAAAACTAAATAAAATGTATTACAGCTGAAAATATGAAATTATTAATATTTAAAAAGTTTTATAATGAAAAATATTCATAAAAAATTTGTTTGAATCTAAATATAAGCTTCATTTTGATTTAAGATAATTTGCAAATATTTAACTTTTAATAAAACTTAAACAAAACAACGTGTGCCAACAATTTAAATAAAAAAAATAAAATTAAAACCAAAATTTTATAAGTCAAAAGCAAAAAGAAAAAAATTTTAAAAATTAAAGACATTTTTTACACAACAATTTTCAGTTCTTACATTAGAATTTGGATTAACAACTTTTAAAAATGCTACAAGTTTGTAAATCGTAGATTAAAATTGCTTTAGTTAGAAATAAGCGAAAAGTTTTTGCGTTTTATTTATTTGTTTATATTTTCTAGTCTCAAACTTTGAAAGCTGATAGTGAATTCATTTTCGCCATTATTATTATTTTTTTCTTTTTAATTATTTTTAATCATGATTAATGTGTAAAAAAAAAATTAACTAAAAAATTTAAATATTCAATTTACTCGTTCTTAATCAAACTTATTTTTGTTAAAAGTATTTATAATTTTAAATCAATATGTAATGTGCTTGATATATAGCTGATTGCAAAAAATAAACACAAATGGCCTTTGAAATTTGTCTATAACTGAAATATATACTTTTAGATACTAATAAAAATTCTTTTTCACGATAAAAATATAACAAATTACAATGAATGAAAACTGTAACTATTTTTATGGAATGTAGCAGTTTTAGATAAAGCAATATTGAATTTCTTAAAAGCCACCATTCTTTTAATAAAGCTCAAAAATACCATCATTTTTCTACGAAATTGTGCAAGTAATACTAATAAGGGTTTTGTAGAGATAAATTCTTGAACTTGATCAAACAAGTTATCTGTTCAATCTTTTGAAGTGTGCACATTTATCTAAACTAACCACTATTTTGAGCTTTTTAATATATGATTGGCTGAAGTTATTAATTTGTATTGGTGTAATTAAATGCATTAAGTTTAACTCATCTATCGCAAATGCAACATATAGATTATATTTAAAAAAAACTTTTCTTGAAAATAGTTTATAAGTTACAGCAGGACATATAATTTTAAAGACATTTTATTAAATTTACTTCAGTCAGTTTTGTAATATTTCTTAGATAACGATTAATGATATAAAAGTTTAAAAAGTAGTCAGAATTATATTTATTTATTACAATAAACGTGAAGGAGGGTGCCTGAACAGAGTACTTCTCGCTAACACACATTCTCACAAATAACATCTATTTAGTCAGAAATATAGAAAGTAAAAGATGTAACAAATGACATTTCAGTAGTCCTCAAAGCATATAACAGTGAACAATTACATGGAAGGGAAAAATTCACAGTTTAGAAATGTTAATGTTGGCAATATTAATTAACATGAAACTCTATCGAGGTAGCTCTACTAACAAAAGTCTAACGATTCAACTTCTGCTTGAACAATGCGAGTAATTCTGATATGACAATGTCTGATGGCAGCTGGTTCCATGTACTAATTGTTTGGTATGAGAAAAATTTGCTCTGATTAACGTACCAGGTGATATGGGCTTATAAAAGTGTATTGTGTGTCGTCTGAACTGATATAACTTGAGGGAAGGACTAATAGAAAAGAAATCATCAAACTGAAGGTCAATTAAATTGTGGATAATTTTAAAAATAAGAATTAAGTTGTATTTAATTCGTCGGATTTCCAAAGTATCTAAATTGAAGAAACTGAGACGATGTTTATAACTATCATATTTAATATTAAGTTTCCTGCATACCAATCGCGTAAATGTGGCCTGAACAGACTCGATTTTTTTGATATCACTAACTTGATATGGCATCCATGCACTAACATTGTATTCAATAATTGGACGTTTTTACAATTTGAAAAGATTGATAAAGAAGTATACGTACAATTTGAAAAGATTGATAAAAAAGCATGGGTTCTTAGAATTAAAGGTCTTTATAATAAGGTAGACAAGGTTGATTGATTTTCTCGAAGATTTTGGAAACATAATTGTGCCATTTTTAAAGTCAGATGATATAAAAGACATTTTACAAATTAACTTATTATAATTGAGCATTTTTTTGAAATATTGAATGGTTGTTAAACGCATTTAACTAAATATTGAAATTTTTATCATATGAAAAAACATGAGCGTTGTGTTCTGTTAAGAATTGTAAGTTTAAGTAAAATCTCCTAAAAAAGTTTGGTGTGAGTAACCGTACATGATAAATAAAATACTTTCAAACTAAAGATGCTTTGCTTTCAGCATATCTTAATTCTATTGAATTAATTTTTCACTTTTAATTCACATTTAAATAAATTTCTTATAAAAGTTTGATGCAGTTATTAACTCTACTGCTGAAGACACTACTGATGATAGTACTTAGTTTTTATTTAACTTTAATATATTTGATTGTCATCAATATAAGACGGGTACAGCATTCATAAAACTTGATCCAATAATAAAGAAAATTTCCAAAATAAAAGCAATGGAAAGAAATAAAAACTTCTGTTGAATTGATGCTTTGAATCAGTAACCAACAGATAATAAATGATTGACAAAAAAGTTAGAAAATTGGTCAGATTAATTTGAAAAATAAACAATTAAATGGAATTATTGTACTATAAAGTAAAAAAAAGATCATAAAAATGGGAAATATTTCGGGTTTTAGGGCATAGATTGCACTATTTGATTTGTTGTGGTCGTATGTTGGTTAATTTCCAATTCCTTCTCGCTGTTTCCACATTGTTAACAAATCAGTAAACATTTCAGGGTTTCGTTTGTTATCTTTTTTCACCACAGATCTTTTCAATGAAGTTGTTTGCGGGTTTATACATGAAGATGGTTGATTTGTAGATGTATAAAAGTTTGTAGAAGACGTAGTAGGTGATAAAGTGAATGAACGCGGTTTCAGCGCGATATCTGATGACGTGTTGGGATCTGAATCTAAACAAAATGATGAGGATAATATTGAAGATTCGATTGGATCAGAAAGATGATTGAAAAACGAATCATTCATCAATTTATTTGAGACAGGAGTAGAAATCATGATGGTAGATGAAGAGGTTGATTCGATGTTCTGATCTTCAACAAGTTGCTGAATTTGATTTTCAAATTTGAAATTAATCGATTATTTTGAAGTGGTTTACCTTTTCTCTAATCGCTTCATCTAAATTCTTCATGTTAAAGAAAGAATCTGGTTGAAGAGGATTGTGAGTCTCAGTATCCTCAGGTAATGAAATAAATAAATCGAAAACTTGTTTACTGTCTTCACTAAAACACAAACACAAATGAGAAAATAGTAGTTGGGGTTGGAGGTGTTTACGTTTGATCTGAAGTGGTTTGAACAACTTCTTGCTTCACTGGGAGGATTTCTAAGAAGAAAAAACAGATTTTTGATCAATAATTTGTAAGAAACAGAAGAAAACCTTCAGAGAAATCGATGAGGAAGTCATCTTGGAACGATGAGGTATTAGCGTCCTCTGGAAGTTGTTCTTCTTGCAGCGTTTTCTGGAAGTATAAATGTGAGTGTCTGAAGATGAAGAAGATCAACGGACATTTCGTCGGATTGTATCAAACTCATCTTCAAGATCTGCCATCAGAGTTACATCAGGACGTTCATATGCATCAGAAAAAGTCCTTTCTCGATCAGGTGTTGAAGAATCAAGATCAGTAGATGATAAGAACCTCATCGGAGTATAAACACGAGTGCTGCTGATGAAAATGTTTCAATCAGCAAGAAGCTTATAAAAGTGAAAAAAAAAAGGAAAAAAATTAAAGAGAATTAGTGATAAAGTGATACCGAGGCTTCCGATCTTTTGATTGGTTGAATTTTGGCGGAGGAGGTCTTGGAGGAGGGGTCTTAGAATCCCTATATCCAGAAATATCTCGTTTCAATTTTAACAGATTTTTGGCGAGGTTGATTTTTCAGATAAAATTATCAAAAAATAATTTTTTATTTCGAAATAAAAGTTGTTGGAAAGATTCAACAATTACCTTTTTATGGAATCATATTTTGAAGACGGTCTTTTAGGTCTCAGCTGCAAATAAATCAACCAATCAGAAAGCTTGAAACTGATCAACGATCTTTTGATTAAACCTACTTGACGAGGTTGTTCATTAAGTGTTATAGATCGTGACAAATTAATTTGATTAGCCATAGGTGTATGGTGTTGTGTTTTCCAAGCGTTACTTAACGTTTTCATGTTTTTAGCCTGATAGAAAAAGTCTTATTGAGTTTGTTTTATCAGTGAAATGTTGTTTGATGTTAAAGTGTTGACAAAATATTCGAAAAGTTTTCTTTTACTTTTTTCTTCATATGTGATATGATGACATTACCTCCTTTCTATAAAATCAAATAAAAGATGAAGAATTCTCGTTAGGAGAAAAGAAAAAAACCTTGGCAGCATTCAACCATTCTTTATAATTGTCATATTTCTTGGCTAAATCATCAATAGAATTCAACTCAATTTCAAACTTATCTCGAAACCCAACACCACCATTTAACATCAATAACCTTCCTTCAATAAATTCTTTAAAACACTGAAGCTGAGATAATTTCTTTGCAAAATCCTTTGCAGAAGAGGACCTGAAATAGAATCAGTTAACATCACAAAGTTGATAGATAAAAGACTTGCTTAAATGAATCATGAAATCTATCTTCGTCAAATACTATTTCTTCTCCTTTATATATTTTCAATCCATCTCTGTACCTCCCAACTAACTTTGCTTGTAATCTCAGATAAGTTAAAGATAAATTATCACCGACAGAGCAATTCTGTTTCTTCACCATTGTTTTGAAGAAGGCAATCTTTAAATAAACAAACACATCAGACTTTTGATAACTTGATTGAAAATGCTCACAGCTTCTGATGGAATCTCATGATCATATGCAGAAGATGCCTCAATAGTTCCTTCATCTATGTTAGCTACTACTATATCATCATCTTGTAAAAGAATCTTTTGGACATCAGGCATCATTGACGAATGGACTCCGATAATAAAAGGCATTGGAGCGTGTAAATGATCAATTGCTTTTGGGGGAAGCACCGAAATAAAGATATGTTGCCAGTATAAAGGCCTTAGTAAGGCTTCAGCACTGTACACACATGCAGTTAGCTGAAAAGTTTGATAAAATCATTCAACTTTTATATGTTTATAGTGACAAGAAAATCAACCACAAAAAATTTACTGTGCTGAGGTTATTGGAGGTCAAAACAATTCGTCTTTCATTCATCATACTCGCAAATAAGTTAAGCATAAAAGATTTGGAGGCTGAAGAGATATACTCAGATATATTCCTCTGTAAATAAACAGATGTAATGAAGTTTGTGAAGCTTTGTGTTTACTCACGTTTTCAGGAACAGAAGCTAAGTCATTTGTATCCGGTACATCAAAACTTAAAGACTGAAAACACAAAAAAAATGAATTACTAAACTCGTTATTTAAATGGAAATTTGAAAAGTTTTTACAAAATAAATTCCCAGAAATGAAATTACTTCATTTAAAATAAGTTTGTCATGAGGAGGAGGCACTAGTCGGTCTTGTATATCATTGAGGAAGTCAGTTAGAGCTTCTTGACCTGATTTAACAAATAACTCATGGATGTAGTTGAGAATTTTGTAAAATATTTCAAACCAAGGCAATGAACTGGAAATGGAGTTTTGATTTAATAATTTAAATAGAAACTTAAAAATTGAATCTATTCAAATTGTACCTTCCAATACAATAACATGTATTAATATCAGGGAAAAGTTTGCAGAAACCAAACTGAAATTTTCCTTCTAAATCAGTGAAATTAAATGTGAAATGGCCGCCACGTACACAACTTAAAAAAGTTTCAAAATTAACTTTATTCAATTAAATAATTTAAAATCAAGAATTTTTAGAAATTGAAAAAATGATAAAGTTTTTATCAATAAATAAAAATATTTAAAAATTAATTGTTTATATTTAAAATATTTACAAAAACTATTATCTATATAATAAGCTCTACAAAAAAAACCTACCTATTTTCAATATTAAAAGGAAAACAAAAAGATTGTGACATTTTGATAACCTCCTAAAAACAAAAGATGAAATTTTGACCACTAAATTATTTAGATAAACTTTTAAACAAAATATAAAAGTAAGTAAAAGCATTCATAAGTCAATTGATAAAGCATTATTTTAATTATGAAATAGGAGATATACATAATTTATGACAAATGTTTTATCATATTAAAGTTATGACAACATATTTACTTTAAGGCTATTAACCAAACAAAATTTTTAATAAAATTTTAAGCTTACATCAGTTTCATGGTTTTCAGCATTTTGAGGATATTGAAATTTAGTTGATGGTCCTAAAAACAAAATTCTTATAGATTAAAATTTTATACAATTAAAATAAAATCATAAAAATAAAATACCTGAAGTTTCCATTGAAATAATCAAACAATACTCAAAAATAGAAGATACATTCTCTCTTTAAAAGATAAGAATCATTAAAATGTCTTTATTTATTACAAGAAACGCGAAGGAGGGTGCCTGAAGAGAGCACCTCTAGCTAACACACATTCTCATAAATAATTTAAGAACTTCAGATTAGAAAACAATTTATGGTAACATCTACAATAGTATATAAAATATTCTATATATTGAATATAAATTATTGTAATTACACAACAACAATATTAATCTTTATGTATTTTCAGATTACTTAAAATATCGAAGTAATTTTGATCTAACCTTAAGCGTGAGCCATAATTCAAATAATTTGTGGTATTTGACATTTTCATTAAACTAAATCCATCAATAAAAAAACTGAAATCTACACACTAATCTAGAAACAATTTAATAATAAATAATTAAAAAGCAACTACTGTTAGTTTTCAAAAGTATTTGTTGAAAAAGTTGATAAAAAATACTTTAACAAAAAAGTTAAAAAAACTGCTGAAAACCTCAAATAATGTCAAAAATATTGTCATCAAAAAGCCCTTTAAATTCAGCTAAAATTCATTATTTGAATCAAAAAGCTTTCTATGAAATGAAAGTTTTCTAAACATATGATAGTAAATTATATTACATAAATTGAGTAAATATAAAATTACTAAATAGCTCCAAAGTTATTCTTCATATTATCTTAATAGCCACTTAAACTAAATTAAATATACAAATTTTATTTTGTAAACATTAATTAAAAAAAGAAATCTCTAATAGTCTCATTTCTAAAAGTAGATTTATTAAAAAAAACTGAATATATAAAATGTTTATGAAATAAAGATATCTATTAAATGAATTAAATTTTATCTTTTTTTAAATAATCAAGTTTACTAAAAAATCAAACCTGAAACTTGATATTGCCTAACATTATTTCCAATTATTAGATAAAATATTCACTCAGTATAGAAAAAAGATCTTAAGTTAACTTTAAATAAATTCATCTGATAATTTTATGCTTTTTAATTTATCAATATTATAAACAAATAAATGTATAATTGGTAATTACTTGTGCATCAATTATATAATATTTTAATGAGAAAATATTAATAATTAATTAACTGTAAATAAACTTCTATTAATTTCCTAATTTTCATCAAAAGCTTGAATAATATTAACAGAATATTGACTTAATATTAACAAAACTTTTTGGAACGCTTTTTTTCATAAGCCTACAAAATATTAGGGCAAAAACTTAAACAGAAATCATTGCACTTGTAGTAAAAACTTCATAAACTCAAAACGAAAAAAAAATTATCAAAATAACAACAATTAGAACAAAGTTTATATTTTGTCACATTCGCTAGTAATGGTAATATCATTATGAAAACAACTAAAAAAATGTTTTTTGAGACTCGTTATTCGACAGCAATTTTGTCGTTTAGTAACTTTAAATTTTTTAAATTCTATGAATATCTAACATTTTATTGCTTTTTATAATTTACTAATTTGAATAAAATATTTCTTAGCTTTGAAAAGTTTTTTTTTAAATAGCTATATTTCAGAAAATCAAAATTAGCATTTACCTATCTTGTATATATGACTTTTTTAAAAGCAAAATTCTTTAAATATTTGACAATCATTCTTAATTTATTATAGTTTTTGAAAATATAATAAATGAATAATACAATTTTTGTACAAAAATCAAACTACGCTATTTATTTGAATTTTGATTTTTAAGTAATCATTTAAACTGTCTTTTAAAAATATGTAAAGTCCCATTTATATTTAGTATATGTTTATAGTGCCCTGGCTTTACTTGTCCTTGGTCAGTAAGCTCTTAAAAAATATAATTAATAATCACAAAGCTTTCTTATACTGATAGAGATTTTGATTTCAAAGTAATTACTCAGCTAAAAACTGTTCGAATCCAATAGATTTCATAAAGAAAGGTTATATATACTCTTTCAAAATTAGGCAAAGTTTGAAGCACTGAATTTTCGAACACTGTAGTTTTATATCGAGATAATTTAATCGAATAAATTATAATTGTGTTCAACTTTTAAAAAATTCATAAAAAATTTAAGCAAATAAGTTGCTAGTATTGTAACTTAAAGTTTTAACCTCGTGACTGAAAGAGAACTTCAATCACAAAACTTATCAGTAAGTATTAAAAAAAATTACATTAACCCTTAGTAAATGATACGAGTGTACTGTAAGCTCAAAGTCAACAAAAATTTGTTGAAATAATCTCATACAATTCATATTTTTTGGCTTGGATTTTTTTGATCAATGAAATTAGGCAACAAATAATTAGTATAAGCTAAAAGTTCCTAATGTATTTTAAGTAAATTTGTTGTATTTAATATCAATTGTATAAATACCAGTTCGATTTATTACAATAAAAAATAGATAAAGCTATTATATTTAAGGAAGCAGTAAGTTTATAGGAAATAACACCACTAAAAAAGAAGAAGAAACAATAAAAAACGAAAAATGATAAAGAAAGAGATATTAAAACAGTTTCTGAACTTCTATCAATGCATAAAAGAATAAGTTTATTCAGTAAAACAAAAAATGGTTTCATTATCAAGTAGATGCTTTAATTCTAATGAATTCTATTGATCAGCTTTACATTTGCTGATGGAACTTACGAGCTATTGGCTCGTAACAATGCCTTAAAAATCACTCAATAACTTTAAATCATAATTATTGTTTTAATTTTGTGTGGTTTTATTCCTAGTATATTTGTTTGTATATGTAAAAAAATCTTGAAAAATTATAGTGTAAACTGTATAAAAAATAAAGTTTAATTGCCATTAAAACTCAAAATAAAATTGTTAGAAGCAAACTTCTGTATTTATTACATCATTAAGTTTTAATGATTTGGAATTCAGAACAAGAAAAAGCCATTTTTGATAATTGACTTTTTAGGTATTTACAGATGATTACAAATTGTAATTAAATATGAAACTATTTGCTGAACTAACTAATAATTGAAATTAATTTTCGATAAAATTGAAACAAAAGTGCTTTTAACCAATTAGCAGTTGTTGTAAAATAGTTTCATTGAAAACCATTTATTTTAACATTTGATGATTTAGAATTTTTAAAAATCTTCTTTGAGAAAAATGAAAATAATCTCTAGTGAAAAAATTTCCGCAAAAAATAAGATTAAAAAAACAGTCACTACTTTTAATTGTAGTAAAACTTTTAGTAAAAATATTAAAAAACTCAGTGAACATCAAAGTCACATTCACCTCTAAAAAGATAATTTATAAAAATTAAAGATTATGAAAGTATCATGATGGTTTGCGCTGATAAAAAGATAAATGCTTGTGAAGTGATAGACGATTTGAAGTTACAACTTGGAAATGAAATTAGGAGAGAGTTTTTGGTAAAGAGTATTGTTTCCATTACATCATAAGGAAAGGATTTGATGATGACACAAGTATCGTCATTAGAGGAAGGACTGTCTGAATAAATTAGTTGCTGCTTCAAATTTACTTTTAAATGAAATTATTTCGTAATTGAAGCAACTTTTGATGTTGTAACTTTACATTGAAAATAATATTTGAAGCTAATGAACTTTTAATTCAAGTTTTTGGAATTTAATTTAACTTTTCATAAAATTAATTTGAGTTTAAAAAAAACTGTGAGCTAACTTCAATTAAACAAATAAGTTTTTTAGTTGTGCTGTTGACGGACGTACTAGAGATTTGATTAAAAGATTAAGACAAGATCAGATACCTCCAAAACACTTTTATAGTTTGTATTTTTCAATTTCAGACTAATAACACAAAATGCTATGAAAATTAAGAATAGAAAATTGCTTGTGTAGTGAGACTGCATGCTAAAAGTTGTAGGAAAAAAAAAGCTTTGAAAAATTGAAACACAAATTAATTTCATCATTAATTGCTTTGAAAGTAAAATAAAAGCGTGCTACTAAAAACTCAAAGTTTTAATGCTGAATAATTTTCAGTAGTATTTTAAGAGTGTTAAAGATATTTCATGTTGAAAAAGTCACGTATTTACTTGAGTAAATGTGCATAAAAATGAAATATTTAGCACCAAAAAAGGCAGGAGTAAAAGTACCATAAAAATATTTATATTTACTGAATGTACCATCTATAAAATAAAATTGAAACAAAACAAACTGCACACGAAGATAAAACAAGAACACAAAAGATATTAGAGGTTTTAAGACACGATTTATTTACATTAAAGTTTTATAAAAAGATGTGGTTATTGAAGAACATTCAAACAGAACCAAAAAGTGCTTACATCAATCTTTAAATAAAATATTGTGTCCTGAACCATTCAAAGATGGTTTGATTATCAAATGAAAGATCAACAACAAAAACAAAATCACCAGGTGAAGAAAAGGTTTTGGAAGGTATCAACGTTTAACAACAGAACAAGAACTATCTAACAGTTGAGGTTTGACGAGAATCACTTTAAGTAGTAAGGTATCAATGTAACTTTCCAATTCTCTGTAAACAAGTAAGTTTAAAAACATTAAAGTAGATGACTTCAGCACCTGATGTGATCGTCTTTAGCTTTGATGACGTGTTGCTGATGGTTTGCAAGCATCACCAGGTTTTTATGACTCATCAATTCCAGTGAAGTTTTCTGGTCTTCAGGAATAGCTGAAACCTAAAAAAGAGAGCTTCATTTAACAGAAAAAAGCGATTTGCATAAAACTGAAGTGATTAAGAAAAAGTTGACAGTTTTGTGAGCTTGAAATAAACTTTTATATTTGCTTCTAGCAAATAGAAACCGTCAATATAATTGACGAACTTTTTTGATGGATTTATTACCATAAATGGATTATTCAGAAAAACTTATTTTTGCTGTCGGTGAAAATTTTGAAATTATTTGAAAGTTAAATTTCAGCAAATGTTTATTTGTTTAAATTTCAAGTGAATGTTGATGTAGAGCATTTTACTGTCACCTTCAATAAATCAAATTCAGCAAATTTTTATTAACTAAGTAGCATCAAGATAAGTTCACTTCAATTTACACTTTTCTAGATTCGTTATTCAATTTCTCAAAAATAAAATCATAAAAAACAGAAAAGTAAAAAGATTATTTATCATAAAACAAACTGAAATTAATTATTCATATTTCTACTTTTATCAAATAACTCTACAGCTGATAGTTCAGTTTTTAGAATAAAATTTCCTCAAATTATCAATGAAACAAACACTACTGATAAAAATAAATTATTTTCTGACCTTTATTAATTCCCTTACATCTAATCTATATGTGCTGCGGGGTTTATAAACACTCGAAACACAAGATGTTTTGTAATCTTTCGAAAGTTTTGAGTCTCTGTTTGAAAATACTTGTTAGAAAATTATGTAGATAACAACAACTAGAACTGAGATAAGTTTCAAATCATTGCTTTCTAGCTCACCTGCTTGATTTAACGTGAACTTCTTTATCAAGTCTATTCAATGAAACAACACTTTGACTTCTATCAGTTGCTTCTACTAATGATTGTTCAGAACCTGACAAATAAAAAAGTTTGAACTTTAATTACAAAAAATCACTGAAAAAGAACAAACTTAAAAGCGATAGCTGCGTTTTGAACAAGAAGCTCATCATACCAAGCAAATTAGTATTGAAGCACATGAATTTTGTTGTTGATTTAATTAAAATATTCAACTTTATCATATTTGATTATTTAATAAAAGTCATAAATCAGTTAGATGCAAGCAGCATGCTAGTTTGTTGAGTATTTACTGTTGGTACCTGTATATACATGTGAGCCATTTACACAAATTTCTGGGTGGGATACTATAGAACGTATCTCAGCGTCTGGGAGGGAATGTTTACGAAAATGGACGTTGGAAAATCTGCGTTTTTTCACACCTAAAGTGGCTGCTTTAACTGTAGAAGCAATGCATGGAGCAGCATCTGATGATAAACCATCAAAAGTTGTAAACAAAAAAGCAGTTATTAAAAGCGAGAAGTTTTGTGATTCAGCTTTAAACATGCAAATGATTAAAAGAGCTCGTGAACCTTTGTTTGTTCGTGTTCCGTTCGAATTTGAACGTTTCACTTGAGTAGTTTCTTTCGGACCACCGTGTAAGACTTCCACACTTAAAGCTCGACTCGTCGATAAATTTCCTCCAATTGAAAGATGTCTACAGAAGATCGTGTCACGTGAGATGTTATTTGTGGGTTAATAAAGAGAGAATCCAACATTTTCAAATAGATCAGCTGGTTTAAATAAATTTCATTCATAATTTGGAACAGGTTTTTGTCATAATTTTACAATGAGACTTGCCACAAAAACCCTTCTTATATATTTAGATGTTAATCAATTTTCAGTAAAAAGTAGTTGCTGTAAAAGATGGTTTCTGTTGCGAATGACGAACAATTGGTAAACACACACGTTTAGTGAGATGTTAGTGGTTTAGTGAGATGCTAGTGGTTTAGTGAGATGCTAGTGGTTTATGTTGGTTGTTGGAAATATCAGAAATAGTTGAGATACCGGTTAGAGCCGCGGGCAGAATCGATTTTATTTGAAGAAGTTTTTTGTGAAGAAGTTTTTACATCTGAATGTTTAGTGATGTCATCACAAGATCTGCCTAAAAATCAAAACAATAAATTCAATTCAGATAATCAGTAGTTTCTACAAACCTATAAAAGACTTCCTTGATTCATGAATCGATAATCCAACGCCTGAATCTTCATCTTCAGATCTTCTACGAGTCTTTAGACCTCGACTACCAGTGAGAAGAAACCTCGTGAATCTGGGACTTTTTTTGGCAACTTCATTTGATCTGCAAGAAATCTTCTTTTAAATCAGTTAAGATCTCTGATTTTAGATTACATGTCTTTAGTGATGAATTTAAAAGAGGCTTCGACTTCTCCTCGATTCTTCTTACTATCCTTTTTCTTTCCTAAGAGTTTGTACCATCTGTTGAAAAACGAATCTTAAATGTTTAGATGTTCTAGAAAAAATATTTTCAACCAATTAATTTTAACATAAATAATTTAATTCAAATCAAAATGATTCATTTTATTGATAAATAAATATATTGAGTTTTTATATCAATACTATTTATACAAAAAAGCTTATAAAAAATACTTGAACTTTTAAAATGATTTTCAAATCTTTTAAAATTTTTGTAAGAAAACTTGAGAGAAATTTAATTAAATATTTACCAAACTAACAGTGAAGTTTTTATTACGAAAATAATTAGTAAAAAACAATCAAAATATTAGAAAACAAACTTTGATTGCTGTTTAGTATCATTTTCAATTAATTCTGAAAGGGGTATGCTAACAAAACCAATTAAATCATCTGATTCTAATCCCAACTTTCCATGTCTTTTATTTAATATTGAAATGATAACATTTTGTGATGACTTACCTAAAACCAAACAAAAAGTTATTAAAAATTTATCAACTAATTGAACATCATCAACTACTAACTTTTACTATTATTATTTAAAATAAAAAATTCTAAAAATTAAAGCATGTATATCTAATAATACAAAAGTTAACTATTTTAATCTAAATAACAATTTAAAAATAATAGAATATTTAAGATACACTTAGATTTTGTTTAAAAATTTAACTAAAACTTTAATATTTTTTCAGGAAAAGTAAATGAAAACAAAAAGGAAATAGTTACACAATCTAATTCTAAAAATTATGAAATCAGTTAACACACATAAACTTTATCTTTATTGAAATAAATCATTCTAACTTATTAAGATTAGTACAAGCAACTTAAATTAAACTAGCTAACTTAAACTGTTTAGACAGACAGATGAAAGTGACTACTACTATTTATAATTTTACTTAAATTTACAACAAAATCAGTTCAAATAAAATGACTATTAACAGATTAAAGATGATAAAAATACTTGTATGAAGATGAAATGTGCATTCTGTCATCCATGTAGGAAAGTTAGACTTTTCGCAGTCAGTAGCAAACTTTTCTTTATTTAGTTCTATCACTGCATAAGCTTCATTGACACCATTCTTGTTTTTTAATAAAAGATCTTTAGCTCGTTTAACGGTAACAACTAAATGAGTCGGCTCATTCATGGTGAAAACAAGTTACAAATAGAAGTTCAATGAGCTGATGCAAAAAAGAATAATGTTTTTACTAATGTTTACAAACATTTGTTAGTATAATGTTGATATAAACTATCTGATATCTACTATAAACAAATAAACATTTAAAACTTTACACTATTTCAGTTCTTTTTTAGTCTTGTACAAAAAAATAAAGATATTGAAAGCATGTTTAAGTTTACACTAAAAAATTTAAAGGTAAACTTTACAATTTTTAACAAAATTTTATTATTTTAGCATATATTAAAATACAATTAACTGTTTTATAGCATAACCTTCAACAACATTACTACAACAAAAACAACAAAGTTTTATCAACACATGAAAAGCAAAAGTTAAAAATATAATTTCTAAATCTCATTAAGAACATTAATGAAGAAATGAGAAGTAATTACCTTTGATATAAGATTAAAAGTTTAGGAAACTGATTGAAGTTGCTTTAAAATAATAATCTAAAAATTTAATACATTAAAAAGTCTCATTAATTTAAACATTTAATAAATTAATTAAATTTTTGGCGTTTAAATAAATTATTTAATTTCAACAAAAAGAAATTAAAAATTTTGATATTTTAAATTAATGTATAAAAATGAAATTAAACAAAACCAAAACTATATTTAACATTTAAGCTAACTGAGTATATTCAATATGACAATTTAATTTTATAGATTGATATAATTAGTAAAATCTTATTAAAAATTGAGAGTTTTTGTGACTAAATATTAGTCACATTTATTGTATACATGTTATCTCAAATTAATGTTTAAAAGATGTAATAAAATGGTATACAAATAAAAATGATTAATTTATTTCTAAATTGACAAATTCTATCAAAGTTATTTATATATAATTCGTAGTTTGCAAAAATCATAATTCTGAAACATATATTTAACGTTTTAATTTAATATTATAAAAATTTAGAAACAAAAATATTTATACGATTTTAGAAAATTAAGAAAACGAACAAAATATAAATAAATTGAAAAATATTAGCTGAAAGACAGGTAATTGCCGCTATAAGGCGATTTCTTCACAATCACGTTCAGTCTTAATAACATTTGTTGTATCTTAGAAAGGCTAAAATTAGTAACAACAAAAATTTACTAAGACGAAAATGTCCGTTTTACTTTTAAAGTTTTATCCTAGTAAAAATCAAGATATATCTTAACAAAATAATGATATTCACATAAATTAAAATGAAATCCATTCAAATTATATTATAATTGGTTTAATATTAGAGTTTGAATAAGGTTAAATACTAGATTGTTACGCAAATATTGACGTTACTTACCCAGGCTTGTATAAGAAATTCTTTTATTAACTTAGGAGAATAGACTTAAGGATAAATTTTTCAATTTAAGATGATGTTTTGAAATAATAATAAATAATTAAACTCATCAAAACGACTTAAGCTATATTTTCATTCAATTCATTATCATCATTTCGATATTTTTATAATTAATTTTGAAAAAAGTTGTACCTGACGCTGTACCTGGGTTAGTAACCAATTGGAGTAATTCTGCAACTTCTTGCCACAGAAAGACTTGAATCATAATAAACTGAGATGGTGTTAGCTCTTTGACCAAGCTCATATAACTGTGAGTAAAGTTACAAGCTTTAGTCTATTTATTTATTTATGTAAAAAATACTAAAAAATTGTTCCATAATTTTTTATTTATTTTACTTTAATCAATTTATATTTTGTTTTTTGTTTAGTCTAACTTGTTGAAAATATGATAAACCTTATATTATTACGATTCTACTTTTCTTTTTCCACGTTTCTTTGTGATTTCTGTCAAAGCAATTTACTTTTTTACTCAGATTTTAAATAAAATCTTATTAAATAAAAGTAACAGAAAAGTTTTAACAGAAAAGCATCGAATATTTTTGCCAGACTTTTTTAATTATATCTCAATTGCATTATGTGTGCCTTTTTAAAGCTCTAAATAACATAATTACTTCTAACTAACTTTCCTACAAAAACTCTTTTGGAATATTTCACATTTCAACAAGATCTTTTTAAGTCAATTAATGAGCTGCATTTCTGTTCTTTCAATAATCTTAATGATGTGAAATGATATTACAGTTTTAAGATTCAGAATTTTAGTCGAGTGCTTTTTATAAGCTTATACATTATCATCAAGGTTCCTGTGAGCAGTTCTCAGCAGACCCTGTCATCAAAACCTACCTGACAAAACTGAAAAGATGAAGCTTGCTTGTATTCACAAAAAGATTTTCAAAGTGTTTAATTGATCAAACTAGTCTATGTTTCAATTATTTATTATTTTAAACTTTATCTTAATTCTGTTTTATGTCATAAAGAATTTTTTTAACTTTAACTTTAAGTTAAAAGTTTTTATTGCGGTGGTCATCAAGTGCATTCTTACTCGGGATTAATCAGCAGGTGGACAGGGACACTTCTGTAAAAAAGTCTTTCTTTTCAGAAGCATCAAACAACTTTTTGCAGTTTTGTGATTTTCACTGAAAAAGTAAAAAAGATTGAACAACTTTTGATGATTTGTTTTTAAAAATATGAAAGTATATGTTTACCGCGAAAGTATGAACTGAGTTGTTAAGAAACAGAACCAATATAACCTCTCTTTTTTGTAACCTTGTATTTTTAAAACTTTGAATAAGTGTTTATTTCTACTAATTTATTTTTGAACAACACAAACTTTGGTTTTCTTTTGTGGTCGAATTTGGCTTTTTATTTTTTATCGGACTAATGAAATTTTAAGTTTAATTTTATCTGACATATTTCATTATTTTGATATTAGTTAAACGCTTTTGAAATACAACTACTAAATTTTTACTTTTATTTCAACATCAACGCCAAAGTTAATAAAAATCCATTTTTGTACAAAGCCGGTATTTTTAATTAGTAAATAAATACAATTAATATAAATTAAGATAATTGGTTTTATTTTTCATTAATAAATATCAAATAAAGTAACTACCAACCTTAAAAACTTGGCTTGTTTCAAGAATTTTAATAAATTTGTATCCAACTTGTGATTTTCTTGTAAATTTTTTGTTTATATAACTTTAATATCGTTTAATTATTTATAATTTTGTTTATTTACTAGTTCTTATGAACAGTTGTTACATAACTTTTAATCAATAAAAATTTATAATATTTGAAAATCTTTTCAAATTCAATCTCAATCAATCATTTATTTTCCAAAAAAAAACATATTTTGCATTTCTTATATCTATAGTAGTTTGGAACAAACAAATAAAAACTTGTTTATGAAATTTTCTAAGTACTTAATACTACAAATGATAGATATTTCATCATTGAAAGCTAGTAAAAGAGGCTTTTATCGAAAGATTTTTTGCATATATAAACAAATATTAATTTATTATGCTGATGTACGTATACAAAAGCTACGCAAACGTAGATTAGGACAGAATATATAAACTTATAAAAATCAGACAATTTTTCTTTAAAAATATTAATATATTTTGTGATTGTCATCACTCAAAACTTTAACTTAAAAATTGGGAAACACGTTTGATTTATTTAAAGATTAAACTTGTACTTTTAGATTTACACAAAAAATAATTGAAAATTAGCTTTTTATGTTCTCTTTAAAAACAGTTAGTTTTTAGTAAGTTTTTAGTTACTACTTTCGAAAGTAAATCTGCTTAAAATTCTACTAAGTATAAAGGTTATCAGTAGTTGATAAATCTTGATAAAACCTTTTAAACATTTTCATCTTGTGAGAAATGAATAAATCTCTCATAGTATTGATTATTCAGCTCATCAATCATTATAGAGATGTTGTCTTTGTGATTTTTTATGAAATCAACTTTTATATCAAATTACTAATTTTTCTGAATGGAATAATTTGCTTTTTTTAAGTGGCGAAGTTCTAGTTACATAAAAAAGAATTCTAAAAACTTTAAAAAATTTTGGAGCTGATATTTCAATGGATTTTTTGACTGCATTTCGAAGACCAAAGCAGAAATTTTAGCGTCTGCCCTAAATTGGATTTAAATACAGCATAGGACAGTTTGCGTTAAACTGACCTCCAATATTTGATAACACTCCCAAGTGACCTAGGACAGTGGTCACTTTCTGTCGTTTGCTTCTTTAGAAACCATAATGAAGTTTCGTGCTCGATAGGTGGCGTAGAAGAGCGTATAGAGAGTTTTAGGTTTAGAAAGTAACTAGATGCGTCTCATCATTCAATGCCTACAATACGAATAACTACATTTTTATAAAATATGTAAATTACAATTATTTGTAATTAAGAACAATTTTGTTATTTGTTTAAAACAGTTATCACAATAAAAGCCTTATTACCATAAATCAGAATGTATTTTGTCAATAAATAGTTAAGATAATGATAAAATTAGTCATGTTTTATGATCTCCGATAATTTTGTATATAAACAAATATATTTACCTTAAATTATTTCTTTGTTACTTGAAACGTAAAAGAAATTTACATTTTACAATCCTATGATCAATCAAAAAAGTATAAGTTTTGTTTACTACCATAACTAAGTATTATGTGGTTAAAAAGCTTCAATAATATCAGTAAAAATATTCATAGTACTTAATGAGCTTAATAAAATTAAATCTCTTAAACAAATAATCAACTATTTTAGTTACTTAAAAATATTGTAGCTAAAAGTTGCTGAAAACGTTTTTATAATTTTATGAAATTGAATAAATTTTTTATTTATATCTTTGTATTGATGTTCTGACTTTATTAAATAACTAATAAATCACCAAGATGCATAAGTAGCCACAAGCATCATCAGTCTGTAGGGAAAATAAGCTTTTGAAGCTAGTAAAAATACTTTGTAGTTGAAAAGCTTACAGGCGATTTACAATAACCAGCAAAAGCAATTTATGTAGAGAATTAAATGTTGTTGTTCAACTTTGTATATCAAAACACTCAATCATTTCAACTGATTATCACATTTTTGTAGATATTTGAATCATCTTTCGCTTGTTACAAATCAAAATTATTATCGTGGAACCAAATGAAGAACAAAAACAAATTTTAATGAAAAGTATCTTTAATTTATTCCTAATAAAAATTTTTTTAAATGAACTATTTATTATGAATAAAGATTTAACTTTGTATCAAGTAATTAAAAAGTGATAAAGTTTCATTCGTGAGATTAAATCAATGTTTTAAAGATTGAGATTTCCGATCAAACAAAATCATTCCTATTTAGGTCAGGTTTGTTTGTTTTAGGTCTCATTTTTGTTTTGTTTTTTACATGTTTTAGTTTTTATTGACCGAAGCTTTAAAATATTTCTTTTATGACTTCATTCACAATTCTGCGCGTTGTTTTTTTTACAATATATTTATCTAATTTTAAACCATTTTATTGAAGCTCCATTTTTTTGAGTAAAATTATATTTTTCCCAGAATTGTGAGAACTAGATGAAAAAGGCAGTGATGTTATAAATCTTAAAGATTTCTGAAACTAAGTTAAAAAGTTTGAAGAACAAATTCTTGAGATAATTTGTAAATATTACTAGCTCATAGAAAGAATTTTATTTGCTTATTTAATATTTACAATTAGATTTGATTTGAAAAGAAAGCTATCAGTTTTTATAGAAAAAAACTTTGAGTCATTTTAAGCCTGATTTTATCTTACAGATATTCATAAGTTACTTGAAACTAACTTTATACAAACCACTTAACAATGAAAATAAGATTTGTATTCTGGGAAAGCTTTAATAAAGAAACCCAATTCCGATTTAAGAAACAAAATACTTTAATTTTCTTGAAACCAGTACTTGCTATTGCTATCATACTGATGTTTAATTTTCAAACTACAATAGCTATCAAGTCTTGTGTACCTGGAGACGGGAGTACTTGTAAATACGGAGGAAAATGTGAACAGTTCTTATCTTCATCGGGAATCAATTACTACTGCATATGTAATTTTAATTGTCCCATTTCAAAAGGACGAATTTGTGATAGTAAAAACCAAAGGTATTTCATTTAACATGAATGTTTTCAAATGATTAAAACAATGTCTTTTATCAGAGTGTTTAATGGTGTTTGTGAATATGCTCGTAAAAGATGTACAGAACAATTAGACTTTAAAGCCTCAACCAGTGATTGTGAGAAACCCAATTCATCAATAGGTATCTATTGCTTCTTTATATCTTCGAACATTTATTAAATAATTTCAAAAAGATAAAAGCTTAAGAGAAAAAGGCTTACAATGCTTCATCCGGTATAAATTTAAAAACATTTGCGGAAATGGACGAGTTATTATCGGAGCCGACCATAAATGCGGTTGCAGGTGATAATTATTATTAACTTATTATGAAATTGATGATAAGTCTTGATTTTTCGCAGGTGTGGTAAATTTAGAACTGGTGAAAGATGCGAAAATAAAATTTTCAACACTTTTGAGGTTTCTGTTTTGTTCTCATATTTAAATTATTATAAAATAATTTAAAAAATTATTTTAGAAACCCTGTCATCTTTAACTGAATAATTGTTGTTGATTATAACTTGTCAAAAAAGTAAAAAATAACAGAGAAAATTTAAAGTTGTTTTTCTTAAATAAATTCTTATAAATCAGAGATTATTTCAAAACAAATCCAATTAAAACTGATTCTTTTTAAGTTTTTAAATTCTAAATAATTTCTCATTTATCTTTTAAACATACAGAAGCTGATAGAATTGAAAAGAAGGGTGCAAAGGTATAAAAAGATGTCTGTACAGAGTGGTTTTGTGAACTGAGATATATCTTCAAAAAGTCCAACTAAAATATCTTCATAAAACTAATATGTTTCGATGTTTTGAACCAAATATTTGATTTAATTGTTTAAATTTTGTGAAAATTATCTTTCTAAATGTCATTTTCATGATCGCATTTTTTAAGGTTTCAAAAAATTTATAGTTTTTTTCTATTTATTTAGAAAACAATAATGTTTTTATCGTCTACTGTATGAAAATAATATTTATTTAATAAAATGATTTGTTTATTCATTCAATCAACTTTATTTTTACTTTTTTATATTCCTTATCATACGTTTTCATAAAACCTTTCTTCTTGCTTTTGTAAATAAGTTTCTAATCTTTCGATTTTTAGAGTAAAAAGTCTTCAATACAAAATTTTCAGCTCATTTGATTGGCTTTTGTCGCTTAAAGCAAGTTAAGACAATACACGATTTTTGATCTGTTGTTAAAATTACAGAAAAATAAACAAACACAGAGGTTAAATTCGTGACTAATCAAAAAGATTATTAACTTTGATTAAAACTTTTTGAACAAAAGTAAAAGTTTGTACATTCGATTTTACAAACATAAACATGATGCTATCAAAAGTTTTGCAATCATGACTTACTTAAGAAATAAAATTCCCAAAATTAATTCATCTATTACCATTTATTATTTCTCAATTGATTGAAAAGGTAAAGTTGAGACAGATATGAACAACTTAAGCTCTCAGTAAAGTTAAAGATCTTGAAAAACTTGGTTAAGTGTTTTTGTTCTATAATAGTACTATAAAAAGAATTTGTAAAATAATGAAAAATAAACCCTTTTAAACGTGTATACTTAAATTATAAGTTTGATAATACAAAACTATAATTGAAAGTTACTTAATATTTATTGATATACTTTTTGATATATAAACAATCACTGTTTAATTTAATTAGCTTTCCAAGAAAATTGCCATAATCTTTTTTGGGAATTTCGTGCTTAGAAACAAATGGTTATGTGAAGTAGATACAAAAATACCACAAACATGTTGTAGTATACTAGCCACTTAGAAGCTTTACTGGCAACATTCAAAAACTATGTTCGTAGTTAGCTACTATTATCTAATTAAGTATATTATAAATTATATTCTGATTTATCTTTTGATAACAGATGTTTTACTTATATGTGAATGTTTATGATTATGTTAACGATACCATTAATAAACAGAAAGTAAACTAAAACCTATTTTCTAAAAATTATCTAACAAAGCTTTAAGATTATCAAGCTTTGTAATGGTTGTTTGTTTTAGAAATAAATATATGAATCATAAACATCAGTCTTTTTCAATGCTCTTAAAATACTTTTGTGTTTCTTTGTCTTCAGATAGATCATTTGATTTATTGCGTCTCATTAACTATCGCAAAAAGTATTGGTGACTTTTTGTCAGAATACTTATTCATTTTAGATTAAGTTATAAAGAAAAAAATGATATCTTTCAAAGGAAACCAGTTGAAAAAATAAACAATTAGTTTAATTGTTCTCACAAAATAACTAAAATAATCACTTATTTTCAGTTTTTGTAGTTGTAACATTGAATTTATTTTAATTGCTTTACAAATATCAGATTAAAAAGTAATTTTTCATTAAATTGTGACCATAATTTTAAAGCTGGAAATCAAACAATAGTTTTAAAATGTTTAAAAGAAATTAAAATTAAGTTTAAAGTAGCTTATGCTAAAGCGTAAATAAAACTTGATTAAAACTTCAATCGGTTTGTCTTATGATTTGTATCTTAAGCCCTCAAGTACTGAAAAATGTCGAAAATATCTTTCAAAACCAACTTAAAAATGAGTTTAAAGAATAATTTATGAATGAAACCACATTTTACTCATATTAACGTTCATAATAATTACGGTTTTCTAACCAATCATCAAAATTTCATTACAAATTGGTTAATTTGTTATTTAGAACTAATTTAAATAATTTTTTTTTTTATACTTTTATTTATAAAGCTTAAAAATGCAAGATAATTTCCTTATAAACAGAAGTTGACAAATATTTACTCATTGAAGGCAGGTTAAGATTTCAAAATTTGTTTTTCAACAACGATTAAATTTCAACAAGAGTTTTTCTTGGCGATAAATAATACTAGATATAAAGTTTTTAATTGTTCTGCCAGCTGCAATCAAGTTACAAAAATTTAAATTCAAAACTCTATTTGATTAACTTTTTATAAAAAACTTTTTACATTGTTTTGATGGAAACTAATGCAGATGCGTTTGTTAGATCGGATACGACTTCTCAGTCAACAAAACTTGAAAGATATGTCTTTGCTGATTAGAAAATAAAGACTTCTTAGGAGCTAAAAGCAATTTGGAAAAAATCACTAAATGTGAATTTAATGATAAATTTGATGATAAAGTGACTTGTTTCAATAAAATTTATGAGCTAATTAGAAATTGTGATCAAAATATTTGTAGAGAATTATAAAACTTAATTAAAGTGGAAAAAGAAGTTGTAAGGTTTGTCATTTTAATGTTATATTTGAAAAATTACTGATATATAAGGTTTAGAAAAATCTATGCTAGAAAAACTATTGAATAAAATGTTTAATTATCAAATAAATATAATTATCTAAAACTTATAAAAATTATAACTTCTTTTTTTCGAAACAGAAATTTTTTAGCGAAAAATGAAATTATCAATAATTTCGTTTTTAAGAAGTATTATTCAAATACTACAGTGAAATATACGCAGCTAGTTCACTAACAAAATATTCTAGAGCTTGTGCAGTTACTTAAAAAAGTAAAAACATTTTAGTTTTATCTGGAGAACTGTTCAAATTAAATTACAATTTAAAGATTTCTGTATTAAGTTTATTATTCAAAAAATAAGAAATTTCTTTAAATAACAAAATCACCAAAAATAAAGTAATTTTTACAGGAAATTTTATTGATTTTTTTATATCTAGTTATAAAGTTTTTTAAAGAAAAACACTTCAGATAAGGTTTTTGTAAAAGATCTTATAGTTATTTTTCTTATTTATTTACCACAGGCTCAGATTTTATTATTAAATCAACTTTATCTTCTACTTTTTAATAATTC